>JALJVW010000184.1:87874035-88334035 GCA_024865655.1 Emberiza elegans | reverse complement strand
CCGTGCTCCCTGCCCGGCGCTGATGCGGGGACACGGGAGCGAAGGGAACAGCCCATAATATGCAGCTGGTGGCTCTGGGGGGTTTTCACCCCAACGTTTGTGGGGTGGAGGGGACACGGAGCTGCCCTGGCGGGGAGACACAGCCCAGCCTGGAGGGAACTGCCACCGCAACCCCGGAGCGGGAGCAATGGGAATAATGGGAATAATGGGAATAATGGGAATAATGGGAACAGAAAGAATGGGAATGGGAATGGGGAATGGGGAATGGGGAATGGAATGGGAATAATGGGAATGGGAATAATGGGAATGGGAATAATGGGAATGGGGATAATGGGAATAATGGGAATTATGGGAACGGGAACAGAAAGAATGGGAATGGGGAATGGGATGGGAATAATGGGAATGGGAATAATGGGAATGGGAATGGGAATGCAGAATGGGGGATGGGAATAATGGGAATGAGGATAATGGGAATGGGAATAACAGGAATGGGAATAACGGGAATGGGGATGGGGATGGGGATGGGAATGGGGATAATGGGAATGGGAATGCGGAAATGGGAATGGGAGTAATGGGAATAATGGCAATGGGAATGGGAAGAATGGGAAGAATGGGAATAATTTGAATGAGGAATGGGAATGGGAATGGGAATGGGAATAATGGAAATGGGAGCAGGGATGGGGAAATGGGAATGGAGATGGGGATGGGAATGGGCAAGGAATGGGGATGGGGAATTGGGACGGGGATGGGAATGGAAATAATGGGAATGGGAGACAGGGATGGGGATGGGAGACAGGGATGGGAATGGGAATAGGAATGGGGATGGGAATGGGAATAATGGGAATGGGAGATGGGGATGGGAATGGGGATGGAAATGGGAATGGTGGTGGGAATGGGAGATGGGGATGGGAATGGGGAATAGGGATGGGAATGGGAATAAGGAATGCGGATGGGAATGGGAATGAGGAATGCGGATGGGAATGGGAATGAGGAATGATAATGGCAATGAGAATGGGGATGGGGATGAGAATGAGAATAGGGAATGGGAATGGGAAATGGGAATGTGAATTGGAATGGGGAATGACAATGACAATGGCGATGGGCAGGGAATGGGAATGGGAAGCACAGCCAGGATTTGGGGCGTCAGGACCTGAGAAATCCCAGGGGCTCCCCATGAGTGCTGCCCCCCCTCATCCCCCCGGGAATGCTGCAAGCACAGGAACACCGAGCTGGTGGGACCCGCAGAGCAGCAGAGCCCAAACCCCGCCAGCGTGGGAGGAGCTGGGAGCACTCGGGAATGGGCAGGGAAGGGATCCTGGGGGGTTAAAGATTCCCTCAAAAGGTGATTGACAGCACCCAGGGAGAAACTCGGGGAGGTGGGGAGGGGTCCCTGGGGTGACCAGCAGGGCCAGGTTTGAGGGGGAGTCACTCCCAGCTCTGGTGGGATGAGGTTGGGACAACATTCCAAGGAATCCTGAGGACCAAGCCCAGCATAACCCAGCAGAGCTCCCTGATCCTGCAGCTGAGCAAGGACAAACCTCCAGGAACAGGCTGGGAAAACACCAGGGCAGAAGCAGACCTGCACCATTCCTGATGCCAAAATTCCTTAACACGTCCCCTGTGCACAACTGCACTGCCAGGACCTGGCTGCTATGGAAAACCGCCCTCCCAGGACCCTGCACCCTGCAGGGACATCTCCAAACAGCCAGCAAATCACCAAAACCCTGGAAAATATTCCTGCTTTTCCTACAATTCCCAAGAGCTGGGGGCATTTGGTTCCTGCTGCTGCTTGAGGAGGATGCTCCATGCGGCACAGAAGGATCTGGAATGGGTTGGAGAAGGATTTTTCTGCTCTGCCTGGGATCCCATGGATCTGAGACAGTTTTGTTGAAACTGGCAATTTAATTAGTGAGGGGGGAGGAATCTCTGGCATAATTCAGGAAGAAACATCATTTCCAAGTTAATGAGAGAAATATTTTAATTACGGTGCTTAACAAGTTATGACTTTGCCAAGAGGTTCTCTTGGGGAGGCTGCACATTTTTTTTTTCCATGGATTTCAAGCAAGGGAGAGTGGGAGAGGAGAGGGGAGGAAGCAGAGGAGGAAAACCATGGAAAGGGAGAGAGGCAGCAGGAAAGGCTTTGGTGGAAGCAAAAAAAAAACAAAAGGAGATTTTTCAAAATGAAGAGAGACCAGGGAACATCATCTCAGGGGGGCTCTGGTGACACAGGAGAAGGATTTAGGTTGGATTTAGGTTGGATTCTCCCCAGTGAGGGTGGGAAGACCCTGGAACAGATTCCCAGAGCAGCTGTGGATGCCCCTGGATCCCTGGAAGTGCCAGCAGGGAGCCAAGACAATTCCATGTTCTCCTCGGGATCCCACCACAGCTGGAATAAAAGAGCAGCTGGGATCTGATCCCACCACAGCTGGAATAAAAGAAGAGCTGGGATCAGAATGAAACAGGGTGGACACTGGGCTGCTCCCACAGGGGCATCCAGAGCCTGGGGTTTTCCAGAAAAACATCAAAGTCCAAGAGGACAAAGCCATGGAAAGGAAGAGAGGCAGCAGGAAAGGCTTTGGTGGAAGAAAAAAAAGGAGATTTTCAGAATGAAGAGAGACCAGGGAACATCATCTCAGGGGGGCTCTGGTGAAGGATTTAGGCTGGATTTAGGTTGAATTTTCAGTGAGGGTGGGGAGGCCCTGGAATAGATTCCCAGAGCAGCTGTGGCTGCCCCTGATCCCTGGCAGTGCCCAAGCCCATGTTGGACAGAGCTTGGAGCCCCCTGGGACAGTGGAACTGGATGAGCTTTGGGGCCTTTCCCAACCCAAACCCTTCCCAGAGTCCCTCCAGGCTCTCCCCAGCCCGTGGGTGCCTCGGGCTGAGCCCTGGGCAGCTCCCAGGGCAGGAAGTTTCTCCCTTTGAAGGCGGCTCCTGGGGGTGAGATTTGTTTTCTCTGCACGGCTCAACAGAAACAGCAATTTCCTCCTCCAAGCCGCAGCCCTGGCTCCTGGCAGCTCAGGTTTCCTTCCTGGTGAAGTCCCGCCGTGGCAGCCAGGTCTGTGCTCCTCTTGGGGACACCTGGGACTGGCTCAGTGTCCCCAGTGCCACCAGCCACCACCATAAAACCAGTTTGATATGAGCTCAGCTTGATAAATCCACCGTCTCTGGCAGATTGATGCCCATGAGCTCCTGACAGGTTCTCAGGTCTTTATTAGTCCTGAATCACATCTGCTCATAAATACCAGAGGGGTTTTTCACACCTTGGGTTATTATTGAAGGAGGACTCGTTTCGGCTGCCTTAGAAAAATATTTCCTGCTCTTTTCGGCTTCTGCAGGATTCCAGGAAGGGCTCGGCAGCAGAGGCTCCCCCAAACACATCCTCACATCTGCCGCAGCCACACTTGGAGCAATTGAAAAGTTAAATAAGAGGAGAAGGAGAAAGGGCTCGAAGCAAAGCAGAGTCATTGTTTACCTCCCGTGTTGGCTTTGAGATGATATCGAGCTGCAGAGCAGGAACTCAAACAGCAGGGACCGACTTTGATAAAACACATCCTTCCTTCCCTCCCTCCTGCACCTGGGGAGGAGCTGCTGCAGCCCAGGATCCCCTGAGAGGGACAGGGGCACTGCCAGCCCTGCAGAGGTGCCAAACACCTCCCAGGAGCTGCCAGCAGGGAGCCAAGACAATTCCATGTTCTCCTCGGGATCCCACCACAGCTGGAATAAAAGAGCAGCTGGGATCAGAATGAAACAGGGTGGACACTGGGCTGCTCCCAGAGGGGCATGCAGAGCCTGGGGTTTTCTAGAAAAACATGAAAATACAAGTTTGAGCACAGAAATGTCCCCCCAGCCCTCACCTAAAGGTACAGAACTGGCAGCAGCCCAGGAGAATTCCTGCCCCATTCCTTTGTGGGAAGCAATGGAGTGATTTCCCCTCTGCCTGGGGGAATGACTGAGCCAGGGAGGAAAAAAAATTCCCTGGGGGAAACTGAATTCCCTTGGGGGAATCTGAAATCCCTGGAGGAATCTGAATTCCCTTGGGGGAAGAAGATTTCCCTTGGAGGAGTCTGAATTCTCTGGAGGAAACTGAAACCCCTTGGAGGAAACTGAATTCCCTGAGGGAAATTGAATTCCCTGGGGGAAATTGAATTCCCTGGGGGAAACTGAATTCCTTGGAGGAAATTGAATTCCCTGGAGCCAGCCTGGCAAGTTCACCCACAAGTTTGGGCAGCAAGTCCAGGAGCCCAGAAAGTCCCAAATCCCTGACCTGGCACCCTGAACCCACCTTGAGCAATCCCGCAGCACAACCTGCCCGGGTGACTGTCACTGCCAGCCAGGGCTGGCCTTGGCTGCAGCCTGTCACCCGTGTCACCTGTGTCACCTGTGTCACCCGTCCTGTTAAACCACAGCTCCCAGTTTCCTGAAACTGGAGAGGGTTGTTGGCTTTGGCCTGGCTGCAATGTGCTCCAGGCTTTACCTGGGATTTACCAGGAGACCCTAAACCCTGACTCCAGCCCCTCTCCAGGCAGAAGGAGGCTCCAGCTGCCTTCCCCAAGCTGCATTTTCCTCGGAATGCTGCTCCCTCCTGCCCCAAAGCAGCAGCCAAAGCTCCAGGCAGGAACTGGGAGCTGGGACAAAGCCACTGGTGCAGCCCCACATTTTGTGTATGCAGCCCTGCCTGGCTTTTTACAGCTCTCCCCCAGCCCAGAAAACCCCTGAGCTTCAGAAACCAAAGGGAAAACCTTGGGAATCCATCCAGGATCCAGCATTTGGGAAAACCTCCCTGTAAAACTCCCAGACAGAACCCAGGGCCCTCAAGGCCAGGTACTGGGCTGATCAAATTTGGGTTTTTTTAAATCCCTCTAAGTTGGTATGGAGAAAATGTCCCTTATTTTAGAAGGCCCACCAGGATCCAGCATTTGGGAATCCATCCAGGATTCAGAATTTAGGAAAATCTCCCTGTAAAACTCCCAGAGAGAATCCAGAGGCCTCAAGGCTGAACATTGGGCTGCTCAAATTTGATAAAGATTTTTATCCCTCCAAGTTGGTATGGAGAAAATGTCCCTTATTTTAGAAGGCCCATTAGGATCCAGAATTTGGGAATCCATCCAGGATCCAGAATTTTGGGAAAACTTCCTGTAAAACTCCCAGACAGAACCCAGGGCCCTCAAGGCCAGGCACTGGGCTGATCAAATTTGGCTTTTTTTTTAATCCCTCCAAGTGACTGTGGAGAAAATGCCCCTTATTTTAGGAGGCTCAAAGCTTCTACATCCAGAATCCAGCATTTGGGAAAACCTCCCTGTAAAAACTCCCAGACAGAATCCAGAGGCTTCAAGGCCAGACAGTGAGCTTCTAAAATTTGGGGGTTTTTTTATCCCTCCAAATTAGTATGGAGAAAATTTCCCTTATTTAGAAGGCCAAAGCTCCAGCCATGATGTGGGCAGCTCTGAGTGGATGTACACAAGGATTGAAGGAGAGAATTCCCAAAAGTGCACCAGAAACCAGCTCCAAGCTGGAGCCAGGCCTGGCCAGGAGGCCTCAGAGCACAGGCCTGGTTATTTATTCCTGAATTTGGCTTTTCCCAGGGATATTTTGCAGGTTGGGCAGGCCCAGCTCCCCAGGAAGCTGCACAGGAATGGGATGAAACAAGGAGAAGGGAAATCATCGTTTTCCCCATGAGAGACTGCTCCAGGGAAGATGGGATGGGATGGGATGGGATAGGATAAAACAAGGAGAAAGGAAATAATACTTTTCTCCATGAGAGACTGCTCCACTCAGCAAAAATGACCCCAACCTCCCTCTTTTGTGCAGCCACAGCCTGGGAATGTTCCTCATTTTGTCCTGTGTCACATCCCCCATGAGCAGGGACACCTTCCACCACCCCAGCTTGCTCCAAGCCTCATCGTGAAAAACCCCTTTAAAAATGGATCTGTCAAGGGGATTTTTAAAACCTGTTCTTGATGGGGCTTTGCTTCTTCCAAAGCCTCCCTGAACATCCAGAAATCCTCCCCAAAAATGATCAGGAAACAAGGCAGGGAGACTCACGGCTGCCTGGGAGGGAAATGTCCCCTCCTGGAGCTCCTGCTGCTCCCTCAGGACCCCAGGGAGAGCTGGCAGCTCTCAAATCAAGGAAACATGGAGATGGCACACAGCTGTGCTGCCAGGGAGGTGCAGGACACCTGCAGCTGGCACTGGGGACAACATGGAGGTGTCCAGGGTGTCCCCAGGGTGTCCCCCCAAGCAGAACCCAGCTCCTGAAAACCCCCAGAGCTGGAAGGAGTTAAACTCCTCATTTCTGAGGGATTTCTCCCTAATCTGTGCACATGGCCCAGGGGATCAGGGCTGTGGGTGGTGGTGCAAGCCTGTGGCAGTGCTCAGGCCCTGGGCCCAGCACCTGACTGCTCTGCAAACCCTCTTAGCCCAGCACTTTTCAAATTTAATTAAGAGGCTCCTCTGAAGGGCTTAAAGCTGCTGCTGTGCCAGCCCCAGAGAGCTCCCAGGAGCCTGACAAGGGCAGGAGGGAGCAGGGACACTCAAATTTGCACAGCCCCAGAGAGCTCCCAGGAGCCTGACAAGGGCAGGAGGGAGCAGGGACACTCAATTTGCACAGTTTCACCCAAATCACAGAGCCAAAAGTGCTCCCAGGAGCCTGACTGGGGCAGGAGGAGCAGGGACACTCAAATTTGCAGCAGTTTCACCCAAACCACAGAGCCAAAAGTGCTCCCAGGAGCCTGACTGGGGCAGGAGGAGCAGGGACACTCAATTTGCAGCGTTTCACCCAAATCACAGAGCCAAAAGTGCTCCCAGGAGCCTGACAAGGGCAGGAGGAGCAGGGACACTCAATTTGCACAGTTTCACCCAAACCACAAAGCCAAAAGTGCTCCCAGGAGCCTGAGAAGGGCAGGAGGGAGAAGGGACACCAATTTGCAGTGTTTCACCAAAATTACAGAGCCAAAAGCACTCCCAGGAGCCTGGCAGGGGCAGGAGGATCAGGGACACTCAAATTTGCACAGTTTCACCCAAATCACAGAGCCAAAAGTGCTCCCAGGAGCCTGACAAGGACAGGAGGGAGCAGGGACACTGAATTTGCACAGTTTCACCCAAATCACAGAGCCAAAAGTGCTCCCAGGAGCCTGAGAAGGGCAGGAGGAACAGGGACACTCAATTTGCAGAGTTTCACCAAAAACCACAAAAGCCCCAGCCAGGGCAGGAGGAGCAGGGGAGAAACAGTTTCACCCAAACCACAAAGCCACAGCAGGGAGAGGGGAAAATGTAAAAAAAAAACAACAAAAACCCCTGAAGGTGATGCTGAGAGCTCGGGGTCAGATTCTTTTCTGCAGAGGTAATGGGGGAAGAGGGAGGAAATTCAGGTTAATAAAAAACGGGCTCTGGTGGTTAAAGTTTGCCAGGCCTGAGGATGTGCTCAGCCTGAGCCATGGGGCTCCCAGGGCAGGGCAGGGCTGGCACTGCCAGGGCACAGGGCAGCCCTGCAGGTGGCAAAACTGCTGGAAATCCCCATCCCTGCTCACCTCCTCAGCCAGCCAGGGAGAAATCGCAGCAGCAGCATGCCCTGGGTTAACTGCGTAATACTCAGTACAAGAATTGTATAGTCATAAATCAAGTATTATGTAGTTATAAATATGTATGTATATATAAAAATACTAGTATAATATATAAAAATATAAGTATCATGTAGTTATAAATAGATATAAAAATACAAGTATAATGTGCAAGTGTAATACATATATAAATACAATATCTATATATACAAGTCTAATATATAAAAATACAAGTATCATATAGTTATGAATAATATCAATTTATTTTATTTTTATATTATTTTATAAATAATATAAAAATACAATTATAATATACAAGTGTCATACATATATATATAAACACATATATATATAAACATATATATACATAAATACAAATATAATATATAGGAATACAAGTATTATATCTTTATAGTTATAGTTATAAATCTAAATATATAAAAATACTTGTATAATATATAGAAATACAAGTATTATATAGTTATAAATATATATAAATACAAGTATAATATACAAGTATAATACATATATATGCATATAAAAATACATATATATACATATATAAATAGAAATATAATATATAAAAATACAAGTATTATATAATTATAAATATATATAAATACAAGCATAATATACAAGTATAATACATATATATGCCTATATAAATGCATATATGTACATATATAAATGCATATATGTACATATAAAATGCATATATATACATACAGAAATACAAGTTTAATACATAAAAATACAAGTATAACATATAGAAATACAAACATTATAAATCCAGGGAAGTTTTGCATCACTTCCCTAGATTTCTCCCCATTCCAAACCACAACCCAGCACTGTTTTCCTATCTCTCCAGGAGAATTTCTCCCAGGAAAACCAGCTCCCCGCAGGCAGGGAGCCCGGTTTGGCAGTGTCAAGGTGAGAAGCTCCAAGCACCACCCAGGAGGAAGATCCCAGCTAGCCCAAACAGCCTCTCCCTTCCCAAAATTAGCTCCAGACCAAGCTCCCACCTGGAAGTTCTGCCAGGAGCTGCAAACTCAATTACCTGCATGACAGCAGCTCCATGCCCTGACTTGAAATTTGAAGTTTGGGGTTGAGGAGTTTGGGTTCCCGCCTCCCACCCCCAACCCCAACCCCATTTTTGGCTTCTTGGCAAAGTTCCCCCAGCAGGAAATTCGGAAGAGAAACAGTCTCAGTGTCAATAGTGCCCCGAGCTTATTTACCCAGGGCTATTTGCACGAGATAATCGCTCACAAGTGTCTCACCTCCTCCACTCCAAGTGATGTCATGGAAGTGGCATCCAGGGCAGGAGCCAAAGTGAACCAACATAACCCAGGCCCAGCAGGAAATGGCTCAGGAGCCTCTCCACGTGCAGGGAATGGAGCTCCCCTTCTCCCCAGGGCTGGCCAGGACTCGGAACCTGCTCCCCTTCACCTGGAATAGAAATTCCTTACCTCCAGAACTCCCTTTCACAAGGAATCAGCTCCCCTTCTCCTTTGAGATTGTCCAGGACACGGAATCTGCTCCCCTTTTCCTGTGGGACTGCTCAGGACATGGAATCAGCTCCCCAGGGCTGTCCAGGACTTGGAATCTGCTCCCCTTCACCTGGAATAGAAATTCCTTACCTCCAGAACTCCCTTTCACAAGGAATCAGCTCCCCTTCTCCTTTGAGATTGTCCAGGACACGGAATCTGCTCCCCTTCTCCTTTGAGATTGTCCAGGACACGGAATCTGCTCCCCTTCTCCCCAGGGCTGTCCAAGACCTGGAATCTGCTGCCCTTTTCCTCTGTGGCTGTCCAGGAATGGAATCTGCTCCTCTTCAGCTGGAATAGAAGTTCCTTACCCCCAGAACTCCCCTCCACAAGGAATCTGTTCCCCTTTTCCTCAGGGATTTCCCAGGACATGGAATCTGCTCCCCCTTTCCCCACGGACTGTCCAGGACATGGAATCAACTTCCCAGGGACTGTCCAGGACATGGAATTTGGTCCTCTTTACCTGGAATAGAAATTCCTTACCCCAGAACTCCCCTTCATATGGAATCAGTTCCCCTTTTTCCCTGGGACTGTCCAGGATATGGGACTGGCTGCCCTTTTCCTCTGGGACTGTCCAGGACATGGAATCATCTCCCCTTTTCCCCAGGGACTGTCCAGGACATGGAATCAACTCCCTTGGGACTGTCCAGGACATGGAATCTGCTCCCCTTCACCTGGAATAAAATTTCCTTTCCCCAGAACTCCCCTTCATATGGAATCAGTTCCCCTTTTTCCCTGGGACTGTTCAGGACATGGAATCAGCTCCCCAGGGCTGTCCAGGACATGGAATCTGGTCCCCTTCACCTGGAATAGAAATTCCTTTCCCCTAGAACTCCCCTTCACATGGAATCTGCTCCCCTTTTCCTTTGGGACTGCCCAGGACATGGAATCAGCTCCCCAGAACTGTCCAGGACTTGGAATCTACTCCCCTTCACCTGGAATAGAAATTCCTTTGCACCAGAACCCCCATTCATTCCATTCACATGGAACCATCTCCCCTTTTCCCCCTAGGATTGCCCAGGACACGGAATCTGCTCCCCTTTTCCTTTGGGACTGTCCAGGACATGGATTCTGCTCCCTTTTCCTTTGGGACTGTCCAGGACATGGAATCTGCTCCCCTTTTCCCTTGGAACCCACAGCAGCAGAACAGTGTTTTGTATATATCTGAACGCAGCTTTTTGTAGGAGGAAAAAAATAAATAAAAAATAAATAAATAAAACTCTGTATCATTTCCAGCAAGCACAGCCAGCAGGGTCCTGCTCGGAGGGGGCTCCTGCACCTGGGTGGATTTCCAGAGCTCATTCAAACAAGGACGAGTGGGAAGCTGCCGTTCCCTCCGGCTCCTTTCAGCTCTCCATGTTCCCAAAAGCTCAGGGACCACAGGGACAGCCCTGCTTGGCAGCCCTCAAAAAGAACCCTCTTGCCATTTTATCCCATTCTTTAAACAACTCAAAGCCAAGAGGGAGGTGGAGCCCGGGGGGGAATATCAGACGATTAAATATCCCCAGCAGCCCAGAGAGAGAAGAGCACAGGAACAAAGGGGTGGGGAGGAAAAAAGGGAAAAAAAAAATCTGCTTTTTATTATTAAACTATTCTCTCAAGTTTCTAATAAGCAGGTTGAAGTTTAAATTACCAGATCTCTGACAAAGTCAGGATCCAAACAGCTCAGGAGCCTGCAGATAACAATCGCCTTCCCCCAGATCGCTTTCAAGGCCCTTTCTGCCGAGACAAAGCTCCCATTCAGAGGGGCACAGGCACCTCGGGGCTTCGGTTTCCCCCAGCCCTGGAGCCCCAAAGGCTCAGCCAGGGACTGAGGCAGGTCCTGCACCTGCAGCAGAACGGCACAGAAAGGACCAGGAATGCTGGAAAACCCAGGATCCACTGCAGCTTCAAATCTGCCAGATTTGGGGGGAAAAAATGAGGGAATGAGGAGCCCCGAGTGCTCACAGAGCTGCCCCAATGTTTGGGTGCTGGGGAGGGTAAAGCAGAGCCAGAGGATGTGCCACAGCTTGTCCCAGGTGGGATTAAAGCTGGAAGCATTCCCGGCCTGGGAATGTGGCAGGAAGGATGTACCAAATCCCTGATCATCAGAGTTCTGAGGGAATGGAAGGAAAAAGAGACATTTGATAGTGGATCAGGAAGGTGGGAGCGGGCTGGGAGAAGGGGCAGGTGATAAACACAGAGCACCTGGGCAAAGAGCAGTGAAACCATCTCCATTTCCAGCACCACAAACGCATCCAAGATCCCAAATGCGTGGAAGGATCTGCAGCTCCCACAGCTTCCAACCAACTCCTGTGCCACACTTCCTCTGGTGTGGTACCAGAACGTGTGGTACAATCTACAAGAACTTCAAATGTGGCGGGTGATTGGTTGATGATTTATGATCATGGTTTGTGGTTTTGTTTGGGTTTTTTTTGGGGGGGTGGTTAGTTCTGGGGTTAATTCTCTGTTCGTTTGGGGGTGGTTATGGAGGGATGATGGCACAGGGTGACACAGACACAGCCAACGCCACCTCCAGCTGGGGCTTTGCATGTGCCAAACCCACCTGCAGCTCAGACCCACGGGCTGTGTCCCCACGGGAGCCCCGAGGTGCCACCAGCTGCTGGGCAGGGCTGGGCCCCAGCTCCCCTCAGCCTGTGCCCCCAGAGGCACCAGCAGCGGCGCTAATTGGGGTTAATTAAGCAGGAGCCAGCTGGGGGACCCTGGCTCACCCCTCGGGATCAGCTGGCAAACAGCATCCCCATTCCTCAGCACGGCAACTGAGGATTCTCCAGGAAACGCCACCCCTTGCACCTCCCCTCGCCCCCGGGCTGCTCCTTCCCATGCTGAGGATAATCTGCTTCCCCCGGCTGCTCCCAGCTCCCCCTGCTCGGCTTTGGGGCCGATAATTCCGATAATTCCGGCTGGAAAGGCTCCACATTCCCCTGCTGCCCTCCCTCCCCTTGCTCCTCAAGCAGGAAGCCAGGCAGGCCTCACCTGGGGCAGGTGAGCTCCCCGGGGATGCTGCACAGCCAAAACCCGCAGGAATTTCCCTCATCCTTCCCAGGAATGTTCAGCCCCACCTGCCCAGCAGCTCAGGGAGGGGCCAGAGAGGTGAAGGACAAGAACAAACCAACATTCCCTAAATCCTCTTCTCCTCTGGAGCCTGGAATTGAGGCTGAATTTCCTCCCCCACGCAGAGCCCAGCACTGCTCGGCCTCAGGGAGCTGTGTCCCACCTCCCCTACTTCAGTGTGCACCAAAACTCCCAAAAAAGAGGGGAAATGCCCTGAAGCAGCGTTTGGGATCTGGGACAAGCAGTGCCCAGCACCTTCCCCCTGCCCACCCCAGAGCGGCTCCAGAACCAGCCTGGGAGGGCAGAGGAAGGAGATTTAATTCCTGCTCTGCCAAGAACCCATAGATCACCCTGGAAAAACTCCCCCCACACCTTCCCAGCCCGGCCTGCCGTCACAATTCCCCCTAATTAATTCAGGAGAAAATTAATTACAGCGGGATTTGCGGCAGCACAGCATCTAATGACCGACTCCTGTGCTCCAAAGCAGATCATCCCAGCTCCCGTCTGCGCTGCCAAAGCCGGCCCGGCCTCCTCCCCCTTCCCAGCCCAGCACAAAGCCCTGCTCTAAATTAGGCAGGGAAAGAGTGGCTTGGCAAAAACGAAGCAGAGCACCGAGGTCAGGCCCTGAAAAACAACAGCGGTGCCTAAAGAAACGCCGGCCTTAATCCCGTCATGCTTCCGCCAAAGATTCCCCTTTTCAAGGGTTTTCTTCCTGGTAAACAAAGTCCTCTCCATTGGGCTGTGAATTTTAGGACATGGTTGCTTGGTAATGCCAGGCTGCAAAGCAGGAGGTTTGTGCTGCAGAGGATGGCTCGGGGTTTAGCGAGGAAATTCAAAAGGAGTTGGAGTCTCAGGGCAGGCAGAGCTGATCTGCACCACAATTACTCCAAACTGAAGCTGAATTCTGCTCCTGGATAATTTAGGGTTTTGTGAGGATGCTCTGCCCATCCCTCCCCTGCAGCTGGCTCTGCCCACCTCCCCTTGCTCCTGAGGAAATTCCCAAAAGTCTGTGATGCTGAGTGCCCAAAATCCAAGATCTACCTCTCCCACCAAAGCCCTGGCACTGCCCCAGGGCACTGTCCCAGCCCTGCCCTGCATCTGCTCCCCTTCACCCAGGGGCCGGAGATGTCCCCTCCCTGTCCCTGGGGTCACTGCACCACCTGAGCCCCCTCCACACCCACGCTGGCACTGCAGCCACCCTGTGCCACCCCAGTGTCCCTGAGCATCCCCCAGTGCCATCCCCAGCAGGGTGAGGGAGTCACCAAGGGTGTTACACCCACAGGAGCAGAGCTTTGGGAATGCTGGAACCATCCCGGTGTCCCTGGGCATCCCCCAGTGCCATCCCCAGTGTCCCTGAGCATCCCCAGTGTCCCTGAGCATCCCCCTGTGCCATCCCCAGTGTCCCTGGGCATCCCCCTGTGCCACCCCAGTGTCCCTGAGCATCCCCCAGTGCCATCCCCAGTGTCCCTGAGCATCCCCCAGTGCCATCCCAGTGTCCCTGGGCATCCCCCAGTGCCATCCCCAGTGTCCCTGGGCATCCCCCAGTGCCATCCCCAGTGTCCCTGGGCATCCCCCAGTGCCATCCCCAGCAGGGCACTGCAGCCACAGGAGCAGAGCTTTGCACAAGCCCGGTGCAGACAGGAGAGGAGCGCTCACTCCCTGTGCCTGCCCTGATTATTCCCAGCAGTTCCAGCAGCTCCGGGGGCTCAGGAGGACACGGAGATGTCCAAGGTGCTCTTGGTCCCACAGCTGAGGCCCCTCCATGCCAGCAGTGCCCACGAGGAGAGGACAAACAACCCCAAGGGCTCCTGGCAACCTGTGAGGAGCCAACAATCCTGCTGAGCCCTCCTGAAACAGGCCAGGAGCCTCTCAGGGCACAGGGCTGGCACAGCCTCCGCTCCCAAACCCCGATCCCACTGATTCCAAGGGAGCTCAGTGCCCAAATCCAGCTGGCCCCAGCTTAAGACCATCTCCTGGGTCAGAGCAGCTCCTGGAGCTGCCACATCTGTTCAGAGCACCCTGAGCACCCTGGCAGGAGCAGCCCAGCCTGGGCACAGGGCTGGCACAGCCTCTGCTCCCAAACCCCGATCCCACTGATTCCAAGGGAGCTCAGCGCCCAAATCCAGTTGGCCCCAACTCCATATCATCCTCTGAGTCGGCTCAGCTCCTGGAGCTGCCACATGTGCCCCCAGCCCCCTGAGCACCCAGCCCCTGTCCTGGCAGGAGCACCCAGCCTGGGCACAGGGCTGCTGGCACAGCCTCCACTCCCAAACCCTGATCCCACTGATTCCAAGGGAGCTCAGTGCCCAAATCCAGCTGGCCCCAGCTTCAGAGCATCCCCCAGGTCTGAGCGGCTCCCGGAGCTGCCACATGTGCCCCCAGCCCCCTGAGCACCCAGCCCCTGTCCTGGCAGGAGCACCCAGCCTGGGCACAGGGCTGGCACAGCCTCCGCTCCCAAACCCCGATCCCACTGATTCCAAGGGAGCTCAGTGCCCAAATCCAGCTGGCCCCAGCTTCAGAGCATCCCCTGGGTCAGAGCAGCTCCTGGAGCTGCCACATCTGTTCAGAGCACCCTGAGCACCCAGCCCCTGTCCTGGCAGGAACACGCAGGCTGGGCACAGGGCTGGCACAGCCTCCAGCTGCCCCAGGAGCCTTTCGGGGCAGGGTTTGCTCAGCTTCTGGCCGGCCCTGCCAGCCCCGCTCACCGTTACATAACGGGTGAGCGGTGCCAGTGCCCGGGTGGCACTGCCAGCAGCCAGCCTGGCGAGGGCACAGAGCTCAGCTCCAGGGCCGCCCCAGCAGCAGCAGAAATACATTTTCAGCCCTCGTTTCCCCCCTGCTCGCGGCACGGATGGAATCTGAGGAGATCAAAGCGGGCTCGCGCTTATTTCAGCCTCTGAGAGCTCCAGTAAATTTTGGATGGAGCGGCTTTGCCCACGGCGGGGAGACAGCCAGCTGGGGCAGGGGTGTTCAGAGCACCCTGCTCCCACCTCCTCCTCTCCCTCAAGTCCATTTTCCCCCAAATTTCTGCTGGAGGGAGCAGAACCAGGAGCGGGAGCCCAGAGCAGAGCTCAGGAGAATTTGCATTTTATCGATATTCCCAGCCCAGGGAAAGCGGCCAAGGAAACCGCACCAAGTTCCAGAAAGGGCCAGGGGATGTTACAAAGTTACCTTTAAAGCTGCTTGGAATTTTTGGGGGCGTTTTTCACTAAAAACAAACCAAAAAAAAAAATCCCAATTTTATGCACAACTCAGCTCTTCACCCAAACTGCTCCTAAACCCGGATTTGAATAAAAACCTGATAAGATTTATAAGGAAAACAGAAGGGATTATAGCAGGAAAAGCCTCTCTCCCCTGAGCAAACGAGGCCTGAGGGAGCTCCCGCAGCCCCCGGGCCGCTCCGAAAGCTCGGAGCGAACCCCAACACGGCAGCGGGGAGCCCCAGGCGTGGCAGGGAGGAGAGGAAGCCCCAGCTGTGCCTCCTGCAGCCCCCCCAGCTCCTCCGGCCGTTTGTTTTCCCCATTCCCCGCAGCAAACCAGGCCAGTTGGAAAGAAAAGGAGCGAAAAGCAGCGCGGAGGGGGAGGGAAGGAAGGAGGGGGAATTAACTCTTTGCCACCGCGCTGTCCATCTCCAGCGGGTTTCAATCCTGCCACAGCAAGGTCAGAGTTGAAGCCTGGGCTAAAGGGCTTTGTTTTGTCCTTGGGAATCGCGTGTGACCAGCGGCAGGCCGGGGCCGCGGGCTGGAGGAGGCAGAGCCGCAGCCCCTGCTCCCAGCACCAGCTGCTTTCGCCTCCCACATCCCCGACGCCTCACCCTTGAAAAACTGCGGCCTTTTCGCTAAACTGTTGCTTTTGTAGCGTTGGAAAGTTTCTTTTCAGCTCTCTCCTTCGGCGGCCGGGGGTTCAAGAAGCGTTATTTGGGGGCTGGGGAGAGATTAAACCGCGCTGGAGGAGCTGAACGCGGCTCGTTTGACTCCCAGAGGAGGCTGAGAGTGGAAAAGGCTCCCCCCGAGCTGCTGGAGGGGTGGGCTGGGGGCTCAGGAGGCCAGAGGAGCCTCTCGCCCCCCGAATTCCATCAGGATCAGCCCGAATTCCGTCGGGATCAGCCCCGAGGGCCGTCACCGATGGCACAGGAGCGGATCCCCGCCGGTCCCACGCTCCCCGCGGGCAGAGCGCGCATCCCGTTCCCATGGCAACGCCGCATCCCGCCGGGATGGGAGGGATGGCGTCATCGCCCCGGCAGCCAATGGGAGGCCGCCGAGGTGATGTCATGGCCGCGCCCCGCCCGGCGGGAGCGACCCCCGGGCCCCGCTGGGGTGGCACCAACCGGGGACAGCGACACCGGGGGACAAATGCACCCGTCCCGCCGTGACTCTGCCCCCGCAGCGCTTCGGCCCTTCCGGACTTTTTGGCCAAATTTTTGTTTTTCCTTTCCCTGAGATTTTCCCGAGCTCGGCCAGGGGTTGGGAGCGCCCCAGGCTGGACCCTGCCCGAGGTGGTGCCCTGGGAGCTGGAGCTGAGCAGGAGCAGGGGAGGCTCGGTGGCACCGGGAGGGACACGAGGGTCCCCTCGGGGCCCTGCAGAAAGGAGAGAACGGGAAAACGAGCAGGGACATTGCCAGGGAGCGATGGGAGCACACCGGGGAGGGGCTCAGCAGTGCCAGGAGGGCTTGGGATGGCACAGCTGGGTGACAGCAGTGTGCCCTCTCCGTTCCCCTGCACAGCACGGTGACAGCAGTGTCCCCTCTCTGCTCTATTGCCAAGCACAGCTGGGTGACAGCAGTGTCCCCTCTCCGCTCCGGTGCCAGGCACAGCTGGGTGACAGCAGTGTCCCCTCTCTGCTCCACTGTCACACAGCACTGGGAGCACTGGGAGCACACTGGGGAGGAGCTCAGCAGCACCAGGAGGGTTCTGGATGGCACAGCTGGGTGACAGCAATGTCCCCTCTCTGCTCCACTGTCACGCAGCACTGGGAACACACTGGGGATGGCACAGTGGGTGACAGCGCTGTCCCTCTCTCTGCTCCAGTGTCCCCTCTCTGCCACAGCACTGGGAGCACACTGGGGAGGAGCTCAGCAGCGCCAGGAGGGTTCTGGATGGCACAGCTGGGTGACAGCAGTGTCCCCTCTCCACTCCCCTGCACGGCACAGCACGGTGACAGCAGTGTCCCCTCTCTGCTCCCCTGCACAGCTGGGTGACAGCAGTGTCCCCTCTCCGTTCCCCTGCATAGCTGGGTGACAGCAGTGTCGCCTCTCCACTCCCTTGCATAGCTGGGTGACAGCAGTGTCCCCTCTCTGCTCCCCTGCCTGCCGGGGACCCGGGTGACTCCGAGGGCGGCTCACCCCGAGCCCAGCCAGCACGGAACGCTCGGTTCCGCCGGCCTTCCCACGAGCTGTGCCTCCCAAAAGCCTCTCCAGGGAGGGCGCCGTGCCCCTCTCCGGCCGCGGCACGGTGCCAGCAGCGCTGTCCCCGCTGTCCTTGTCCGCCTCACCTGCCCCACGCCCCGCGCTGTTGCCAAAACTGCGGCTCGGCCGCTCCCGAAGGAGCGCAGCAAAACCCGGCCGGGCACAGGGTGGGCATGGTGGCACCCCGGGGGACAGAAAGGTGGCCCTGCCGTGTTGGGGGTCACGGCCTGCTCCTGGCGCTGCCTGCAGGCTGTGGGAGCACCCTTAACCTTCATTTTCTCCGGCTTTTCCTGCTGTAATCCCTTCTGTTTTCCCTATAAATCTTATCAGGTCTTTATTCAAATCCGGGTTTAGGAGCAGCTTGGGTGAAGAGGAAGGGGCTCGGAGCCCCGCAGCCAGCCCAGCTCAGCCCCAGGAAGCGCCGCTAATCAGGGAATCGGCAGCGCAGGAATTTTATCACCTGGGGACAGCTCCGGGCAGGTTCCTCCTCGTCAGCCCCGCTTTGGTAAACACCCGGCCCGGCCAGCACGGCACGGGCGGGTCCTGCTTGGATCTGGGGCACGGAGGGGGGGCTGGATGCTGGGCTTTGTCCACCTGGCTGAGACTGAGCAGAGCCTGAGTGAGAGCCTGAGCCCGAGAGCAGAGCCAGAGCCTGAGACAGAACCTGAGAGCAGAGCCTGAGAGCAGAGCCTGAGCCTGAGCAGAGCCTCAGTGAGAGCCTGAGCCCGAGAGCAGAGCCTGAGCAGAGCCAGAGCTTGAGACTGAACCTGAGCCACAGCCAGAGCCTGAGCCTGAGACAGAACCTGAGCCTGAGCCACAGCCAGAGCCTGAGCCTGAGTGAGCAGAGCCTGAGCCTGAGTGTGAGCCTGAGCCTGAGCCTGAGCCACAGCCAGAGCAGAGCCTGAGCCAAGCCTGAGCTTGAACCTGAACCTGAGCCACAGCTTGAGCAGAGCCTGGGCCTGAGCAGACCCTGGGCCGCTCCCCCAGCTCCACATCCCAGGACAGCATCCCTCCATTCTCCCAAGCTCTGCCATTCCAGGCAGCCATGGACTGAGAAGCACCAGGTACCAAACCTGGCCCCAGTCTGGCATTTATTCCTGGCAGCAGAGAGAAAATCCCTTCAGAAATGGGAGTTTGGGATCAGGCAGCCCACGGCCTGAGCTGCCAAAGGGGCCAGGCCCTGTCCCGCTCCCAGCACAGCTCCAGGATGTCCCTGGCAGCTGCCACAAGTCCCTGTCCCTGCCCTTCAGCACCAGGAAACGCCAGGAGGTCTCTTAGGGGCCATCCTGTGCCTCCCTGTCCCAGCCCACTGCAGGCACAGCAGCCAAGGGCTGTGCCAGCCCTAGGGGACAGAGCTGGGCATGGGATGGGGCTGGGATGGGATGGAGCTGGGCACGGGATGGAGACGGGCACAGGATGGGATGGAGACGGGCATGGGAAGGGATGGAGGTGGGGATGGGATGGAGCTGGGGATGGGAAGGAGACGGGCACGGGAAGGAGACGGGATCAGATGGAGCTGGCCGTGGGATGGAGCTGGGATCAGATGGAGCCAGGCACGGGATGGAGCCGGGATCGGGACGGAGCTGGGCATGGGATGAAGCTGGGCATGGGATGGAGCCGGGCACGGGATGGGATGGAGCTGGGCACGGCATGGGATGGAGCTGGGATCGGGATGGGATGGAGCCCTCCAGGCCCTCCCAGCACATCCCACCTGCTGGGCACAGGGCTCTGCCACAATTCCCAGTCTGGGAAGAGATTTGGGGTTGGATCAGAGGGACACAGAGGATGAGCACGCTCAGGCTGGCAAACCACAAAAAGCCAGGGTGGATTTCAGGATAACCCAACCAAGAGCCCTGGTTCTGTGCCGAGAGGAGATAAGAGCCCCTCAGCAGGGCCAGAGCCCCTGCCCAACCCCAATGTGAGCAGGCTCCAGGAGTGCTCAGCAGCCTTGAATTCCTGGGGCTGGACTCCTCTGAGCGGGGCAGGTACAGCCACTGCAGGCAGCAGCAGCATTTGCAGCCAGGAGTGCCCAGCTGTGCCCCAAACTGCAGAAATGGGCAGCTCCTAAAGGTGATTCCTGCCCAGAGCAGCTCTCCCTGCTCCCAGCTGCAGCCAGAGCCTCTCCTGTGCTCCAGCAGCACAAACCTCAGCTCTGGGAGAATCCAGCCTGTCCCAAAACCCCCCCAAAAACCCCCAAACCAGCCTGTCCCAAAAACCCCAAGAATCCAGCCTGTCCCAAAAACCCCCAAACCAGCCTGTCCCAAACCCCCCCCCCAAAACCCCAAACCAGCCTATCCCAAAAACCCCTATCCAGCCTGTCCCAAAACCCCAATCCAGCCTGTCCCAAAAACCCCAATCCAGCCTGTCCCAAAAACCCACAAACCAGCCTGTCCCAAAAACCCTAAAACCCCAATCCAGCCTGTCCTGTCCTAAAAACTCCAAAACCCCAAACCAGCCTATCCAAAAACCCCAAACCAGCCTGTCCCAAAACCCCAAACCAGCCTGTCCCAAAACCCCCAAACCAGCCTGTCCCAAAACCCCCAATCCAGCCTGTCCCAAAACCCCAAAAGCCCCCCAAAACCCCAAACCAGCCTGTCCCAAAAGCCCCCCAAAACCCTGTCCTAAAACCCCTAAAAACCCTGTCCCAAAACCCCTGTCCCAAACCCCCAAAACCCCCAAAACCCCCCAGCCTAGTCTGTCCCAAAAAAGCCTGTCCCAAAAACCCCAATCCAGCCTGTCCCAAAAACCCCCAAAAAACCCCCAAAACCCCAACCCAGCCTGTCCCAAAACCCCCAAACCAGCCTGACCCAACCCCCCCAAAAAACCCCCCAAACCCCAAACCAGCCTGTCCCAAAAACCCCAAAAAAAACCCCAAACCTGTCCTAAAACCCCCAAAAAACCCCAAAAACCCCAACCCGGCCTGTCCCAAAAACCCCAAGCCGGCCTGTCCCAAACCCCAATCCAGCCTGTCCCTGGCCCAGGGGGACCCCCAGCACCCCGGGACGGGCCATCCCCGGCTCTGGAGCTCAGCTCTGGCTCCCCAAACCCTCGGGGAGGGAAGGGAGGCAGCTCCTCTCCCACCGTGAGTCACCTCCAGCCGGCACCCATCGGGAATCTCTAAAAATAAGCGCAGATAAGGATCTCGGGCTCAGGGTGGCTCCCAGGCAGGGAGAGCGGCACGGCCGGGGCTGGGCTCCAGAGCATCGCCCCAGCTTTGACTCAGGGCTTGGGCATGGCACAGAGCCAGCCAGCCCTGGGGATTTCCTGCACAGGAGCTGGGGGAAGAACAACATAATCCCAAACAGAAGAACAAAATAATCCCTAGAAGAATAAAAAATAATCCCAAAAGCAAAATAATTCCAAGAAGAAGAACAAAATAATAAAAGGAAGAACAAAATAATGGCAAGTAGAAGAACAAAATAATCCCTAGAAGAACAAAAAAAAAATCCCAAAACCAAAATAATTCCAAGAAGAAGAAGAAAATAATCTCAGGAACAAAATAATCCCAAGAAGAACAAAATAACTCCAAAACCAAAATAATCTCAAAAACAACAAAATAATCCAAAGAACAAAATAATTCCAAGACAAAGAACAAAAAATAAAAGGGAGAACAAAATAATTCCAAGAAGAAGAACAAAATAATTCCAAAAGCAAAATAATTCCAAGAACAAAATAACTCCAAAGAACACAATAATCCCAAGAAGAAGAACAAAACATAAGAGGAAGGACAATATAATCCCAAGAAGAAGAACAAAATAATCTCAGGAACAAAATATTCCCAAGAAGAACAAAATAATCCAAAGAAGAATAATTCAAAAACAAAATAATCCCAAGAAGAAGAACAAAATAATCCCAAATAACAAAATAATCCCAAGAAAAAGAAATAAATAATCCTAAAAAGAAGAACAAAATAGTCCCAAAAAAGAAGAACAAAAAAAGGAACCAAAAAATCCTCAAAAGAAGAACAAAATAGTCCTAAAACAAAATAAAAAAAACAAAAAAAAAATCCCAAGAAGAAGAACAAAATCCAACCTCAAACAAGAAACCCATCCAACCCCAAAACTCCAGGGATCCAAGCCCAAAACAAATAAAATAATCCCAGGGAAACCTCAAACACTCCAGGGATCCAAAAATCCTAAAATCCCATCCAAGAAGGGATCCAACAAATATTCCAGGATCCAACCCCAAACACTCCAGGGATCCCAAACCCATCCAACCCCAAACACTCCAGGGATCCCAAACTCACCCAACCCCAAACACTCCAGGGATCCCAATCCCATCCAACCCCAAATATTCCAGGGATCCCAAACCCATCCAACCCCAAACACTCCAGGGATCCAACCTCAAACACTCCAGGGATCCAAGCCCATCCAATCCTAAATATTCCAGGGATCCAACCCCAAACACTCCAGGGATCCAAGCCCATCCAATCCCAAACACTCCAGGGATCCAAGCCCATCCAATCCCAAATATTCCAGGGATCCAAGCCCATCCAACCCCAAATATTCCAGGGATCCCAAACACTCCAGGGATCCCAAACCCATCCAACCCCAAACACTCCAGGGATCCCAAACCCATCCAATCCCAAATATTCCAGGGATCCCAAACCCATCCAACCCCAAACACTCCCCCAGTCAGGGACATTTCCACGTCTCCCAGGCTGCTCCAAGCCCATCCAGGGATGGCCATTCCCACCAAACCTTCCCTTTGCCTGAATCCCAGCACTCCAGTGGGAAAAGCAGAGCATTCCCAAAAACTCAGGGTTTTTTTTTTATTTGAGAGCTGAGGACCCCCAGGCCTCTCCTTTTCCCTCTCCCACCCCTGGCTGGGGAGTGCCCGTGCCTGGCACTGCCCTAAACCCAGGGCAGATTAACCCCCCCCGGGCCGTGTCACTGCGATTAAATCAGATTTACTGCCCCCCTCCCCTGCTCCCTGCCCTTTCCCGACAGGAATTCTGCGATTAAATCAGATTTACTGCCCCCCTCCCCTGCTCCCTGCCCTTTCCCGACAGGAATTCTACCGGCTGGGCAAGGGGAAGGGCTGCTCTGGTCACTGAGAGGAGGGAAATCAGGAAATGTTTCATTCTCCATTTGGAATAATCCTCCCCAAAATGAGCCAAAACCCCTCGGCTGGGGTTTGGATACCCCTGGGCATCCCTGGGGCTCCTTTGGCGATCACCGATCCAAACCCCTGGGAATCACCGATCCAAACCTCCGGGAATCACCGGGGGCTCCTTTGGGCCATCACCAACCCAAACCCCTGGGAATCACCAGGAGCTCCTTTGGGTGATCACCAATCCAAACCCCCGGGAATCACCGATCCAAACTCCCAGGAATCCCCAGGGCTACTTTGGGCCATCACCGACCCAAACCCCCGGGAATCCCTGGGGCTCCTTTGGGCCATCACCGATCCAAACTCCCAGGAATCACCGGGGGCTCCTTTGGGTGATCACCGATCCAAACCCCGGGAATCACCAGGGGCTCCTTTGGGCCATCACCGATCCAAACCCCGGGAATCACCAGGGGCTCCTTTGGGCCATCGCCGGTCCAAATCCCCAGGAATCACCGATCCAAACCCCGGGAATCACCAGGGGCTCCTTTGGGCCATCACCGATCCAAACCCCGGGAATCACCAGGGGCTCCTTTGGGTGATCACCGATCCAAACCCCGGGAATCACCAGGGGCTCCTTTGGGCCATCACCGATCCAAACCCCCAGGAATCACCAGGGGCTCCTTTGGGCCATCACCGATCCAAACTCCCAGGAATCACCGGGGGCTCCTTTGGGTGATCACCAATCCAAACCCCCGAGAATCACCGATCCAAACCCCGGGAATCACCAGGGGCTCCTTTGGGCCATCGCCGGTCCAAATCCCCAGGAATCACCGATCCAAACCCCGGGAATCACCAGGGGCTCCTTTGGGACATCACCAATCCAAACCCCTGGGCATCCCTGGGGCTCCTTTGGGCCATCACCGATCCAAACCCTGGGAATCACCGATCCAAACTCCCGGGAATCACCAGGGGCTCCTTTGGGCCATCACCGATCCAAACCCCGGGAATCACCAGGGGCTCCTTTGGGCCATCACCGATCCAAACCCCGGGAATCACCAGGGGCTCCTTTGGGCCATCACCGATCCAAACCCCTGGGAATCATCAGGGGCTCCTTTGGGCCATCACCGATCCAAACCCCCGGGAATCACCACCCTTGTCTGGGGCGCTGCTTAATTAGCAGGCACTAATTACCACTCGAATCCCCGCTGGGGTTGTATTTTTAGCCTGCACCGAGGAGATCCATTTGGGTTTCTCGGGCGTTCTTTCAGCACCTGAGCCCCAAAGCCACAACCCCATCAGCACCGCAATAACCACGGGAGAACATTCCTGCACTTCCCACACCCACACCATCCCCGGCAGGGGCAGCCAGAGCCTCCCAATTACAGCAATTAACATTACGGGTGTTAATAAACCAGCCCGGGTTTCCTAACAGGGAAAACCTGCAGGGGCTTGTCGGAGGAACAAGGAGAATTTCGGGAATAATTGGAATTACGGGATGACACCGTGGGGTCTCTCCAGAGGTTTTGGAAGCACCGCGAGTGTCCTCCCCATGCCTAAAGCTCCTGCAGAGCCTGGAACCAGGAAGGTGAAGCTCCATTTCCACCCAGGAAGGTGATAACTCCATTTCCATGGGATTATCCAGGTGGATTTCTGTGTCTGCGCCCCATTCCCAGCACTCCCTGCAGGAATGCACTCCAGGGAGACAAGGAAATTGAATATTTCCTCCTCTGGGGCCAGCAGCAGCTCCTCACCCTCTCCTTCCAGCATGGGAAGGTTTATCCCACTTTATGGGGTATTTTTTTTTCAGGTTCCAAGCCCTGCCCTCCCTCCCCTCTTTCCCAACACCTCAGTGCCTGTTTTCCTTTTCCAAGCACCAGAGAAAACGCTCGGGAGCAAGACCAGACACAGAGAGAGGAAGCAGCAGCTTCCTTCCCCATCCAAAGCAATTATCCCAGTGTTACACAAGGCACCATCCCCACCCCAAACTTTGGGGTTGGGATCCTCCACCTTCCCTGGGGCAGCCTGGAAATGCCCATCCCAAAGGAGTTTTCCTGCAGCCATCGCTCCAAAACCCCCAGGTGGAAAATTCCCTGTAAATCCAGGGATCCTCAGAGCTCCCCTGAGCCCAGGCATTTACATCCCATTTTATATGGAAAACACTAAAAACGGGATCACACCTTTTAAAACAGATATTTCCACCTCGCTGAAGGCCAGGCCCTGCCTCTGCCACCCCCACCCTCCCCACCAGGCTCTGCCATCAGGCCTCGGATTTTAATTGAAAAAACGTGATTTAGGTTAATTGGCTGCAGATGAGTTCCAGGGGAACATTTGATGCAGATTTGCAGATTTATGGCAGCAGGGACTCGACCATCCCAGGTTTTGCATCCCCCTCACAGCCCCGCTGCCAGAACAGCTCAGCTGGCCAAAAAAAGGAAAAAAAAAAAAAGTAATTAGTGTTTAATTTCTTAACAATTTTTTTTTACCTTCCTTTTAATTGCTCCACATAAAACTGTCCTAGAATTTTACAGCCTGGCCCAGTCCTCATTGCTGGATTTAATTAGGCTGAGGCAGGGCTGGCGCTTAATTTGGAGAGGGGGAGGACGTCAGGGCAGGCTTGGGGAAAGGTTTTGCCATTCCAAGCACCCAGAAAACATCAGCAGGAGCAGCAGGGAGAGGAGCAAGGCTCCCAGAGCTCTGTCCCATCCTGCTCATGGCTCCACAAAACCCCTGGTGAAAAGGAGCAGAGATCTCTGCCAGCAGAATTTCCTCTCCTTGAGGGCGACCAAAGCACATTTTTAGAGGGAAAATGAGCTTAGTTCAGAGCAGCTTTGGGGTAATTCCCATTCCTGGGGGATTGGGGCTCCCAGCCCTTCCTCAGAGAGGGGCTCTGGCACCTCACAGAGATCCCAGACCTCTCCCAGCCTGGAGGATCAGCCAAAGAATTCCCTGCAGGACACCAGGATTCCTGCCCAGCAAGGGTTAATGTTTGCATTGGGGAGAGCAGAGCCATAAATCCACGGATTCCCCCTGCAGCCAGGCTGGCTTTCCTGGCTGCTCTTCCAGCTGCTCACCCAGGAAGGTCCCACCCTTCCCTGGCTGTGTTTGCTGGGGGATCCAAAGGGGAATATTCCTTAGGAAGCCCAAAAATCCCAAATCCCACATCCCTGGGTCTGCCCCAGTGCCCACCCATGGATCCATGGAGGATTCTGTGTTGGGATTGTGTTGGAAAACGATGGCACGAGGGGAGCAGGACCTCAGTGCTCTGGGGATCAACCACAGCCTGGACTCAACCTTGGAAACCTTTCCCAACCTAAATAATCCTGGAAGAAACTTCCAGTCACCCTGGCTGCTCCCCAAGTCATCCTTCTGAATCCATGCTCATCAGGCCAGGAACCCCAAAAATCCCAAATCCCACATCCCCCTGGGTCTGCCCCTGTGCCCACCCATGGATCCATGCAGGATTCTGTGTTGGGGAAGGATGGCACAGGGGGAGCAGGACCTCAGCCTGATTCAATGGAAACCTTTCCCAAGGATAAATAAGCCTGGACTCAACCTTGGAAGTCTTTCCCAACCTAAATGATCCTGGAATCCATGCTCATCAGACCACCCTGGCTGCTCCAAAATCATCCTTCTGAATCCATGCTCATCAGGCCACTGTGCTTTTCTTTAGGGGACAGGACCCCAGTTTTCTGGGGATTAAATAATATTGGAAACCTTTCCCTAAAAATAAAAAAGAAATTTCCAGTCACCCTAAATATCCCCAATCATCCTTCTCTGTTGCTCATCAGGCCACTTTTCTTATGACAGTGCCCCAGGTTAAATAGGAAAATCCTAAAAAATCCAGGCACAATTAACAACAGGATTTTAGGGGAAATAATTTGCATTTCAGCGGCTTTTGGAGCAGGAGGGATGGCAGAGCTGGGTAAAGGCTGGAAAGGGAAGAGGGAAAGGACAGGGGAGAACTTTCCTGCAAAATGAAGGTGTTCAACTCCTGGGCTGGCCTTGTCAGGACAGGAATTCCTCATTCTCAAGGTTTCCTGGAGAGCCCAAAGCATCCCCAAAACCCCCTGGAAATGTGGGAGAACAACATCCAGCACTCACAGAGCCAATGGGGTTTATTAAATGCAGTTTAATTGTCTCTGAGGGTGACAATCCCCTCACTGTGACATCGCCCTGGCTGGGGTTTGGCTTCCCCCCATTCCTGCACTGGGATCCACTGGGATGCTCCAGATGTGCCACCTCCTGAGGCCCCCCAGCCCAGGATGAGCCTCTGCCAGCCTGGAACCCCAGCACCAGCTCAGCTCCTGCTCTTCCAAAGGCTCCATCCCCACCACGGGATCCACTGCAGCTCCAGCATCCTCAGGGAACACCCAAACCCCCCAAAAACAGCTGAGGGGTAAAAACAGAGACCAAAAACATCCACTGGAGAGCAGGCAAGGTCTTGGTCCTTGCCAGAGAAAAGCGCTGAGCTCCTGCTTGAGCCCGGAGCTCCTCACCATCCATCCATGGCCAGGGTCCACAAGGATCGTTCCCAAATTCCCAAAGCTCGGCAGAAACTGCTCCTGAGTGCTGTCAGCTCCACGGGGAGGAGCTCAGCTCCTGGAGGGATGTGCAGCCCAGCACTGCCTGTGCTGGCCTCAGGAGCTGCTCCTGGCTGTCCTTGTGTCCTTCTGTCCCAGGTGCAGTGTCCATCTGTCCTCAGGAGCTGCTCCTGGCTCTCCTGGCTGTCCTTCTGTCCCAGGTCCAGTGTCCATGCTGTCCTTGGGAGCTGCTCCTGGCTCTTCTGGCTGTCCTTGTGTATCTCTGTCCCTCTGTCCCAGGTGCAGTGTCCATCCTGTCCTCAGGAGTTGCTCCTGGCTGTCCTGGCTGTCCTGGCTGTCCTGGCTGTCCCTCTGTCCCAGCTGCAGTGTCCATCTGTCCTCAGGAGTTGCTCCCTGGCTGTCCCTCTGTCCCTCTGTCCCTCTGTCCCTCTCCCCGAGCCTCCAGCAGGGACCCTGTGAAGGAAGAGCAGCGTTAATGGAAGGGCCAGGCTGGGCTGGAGCAGGGGCCGATCCTGCCCCAGCACCAATTCCAGGGATTGCAGGGCTGTGGGAAGCAGGAGCAGCCCCAAACCCTTCCCCTCCTTTCCCCCAACCTCTGGTGTGCACTCGAGCCCAGAGCTGCAGCAAATCCTCCTGCCCCAAGCACCACCATGGAGCCCTGCAGGGCACTGACCCCAAATCCCCAGGGCTGGGGATCACAGAGCAGCGGGATCTGGGACGGGCAGGGAGGTAAAACATGCTGGGGACACCCCTGAGCTCTGCAGGGCACTGACCCCGAATTCCCAGGGCTGGGGATCACTGCACAGAGGGATCGGGGACGGGCAGGGAGGTAAAACACCAGTGGTGGCATCCCAGAGGCACCCAGTGCCCCCTAAGAAGGTCCAGAGGGACCTCGTGAGCATCACTGGGTTTGCAAAGCACCAACCCCAAACCCCCAGGCTCTGGGGACAGCGGGATGTGGGACACAGAGGGACACTGGTGACACCCCAGAGGCACCCAGTGCCTGAGGAGAACATGCAGAGGGTCCAACCCCTGGGCGGGCAGCTCACACGGCCTCGGGGGGTGCAGGGTGGCTGCGAGGTGGGTGCAGGGTGGGTGCAGGATTTGTGCCCCCATCCCAGCCCAGGGGTGCAGGGTCGGTACAGGATGGATGCAGGGTGGGTGCAGGGTGGGTACAGGATTGATGCAGGGTGGGTGCAGGGTGAGTACAGGATTGGTGCAGGTTTGTGCCCCCGGCCCGGCCCGGCCCAGCCCAGCCCGCAGCCCAGGGAGTGCCCGGGCACAGCCGCCTTTGAAGGCGCCGCGGCCGGGAGCGATCAGAGGGCGCGGGGCGATAGCGCAGCCCCGGGGCTGCTCTGATCTTCCGATCTCTTATCTCGGGCTCCAGTCCGTCCTGGGGGAACACCTGGCACTTCAAAGCGATGTCCCCTGTCCAGCCCAGCACAGCACTGGGCACACCAGGAGCAATGTCCCCTGCCTGTCCTGTCCATCCTGGGGACATCACAGCCTTGGACACACCAGCAGTGATGTCCCCTCCCCTCCTGGGCACATCACAGCCTTGGACACACCAGGACCAATGTCCCTATCCTGTCCTGCCCGTCCTGGGGACGTCACAGCACTGGACACACTGGGAGCGATGTCCCCTGCCCGTCCTGGGGACACCAGCACGTCCTGAATGTGTGACCCCAGTTCAGTGCCCAGTTTAACCCACAGGACAGAGCCCTTTGCTCCATGCCAAGGAACACCCAGCCAGCCCCCCCTGCCCTACAAATCCGCACTCCTCCCCCAGTGCAGCCCCCAAACCAGGCAGATTCCAGGTGCAATTTTCTCCGTTTTCCTGCCCCGTTCCCCAGGAGGGCCCATCTGCTTCCCTGAGCCCCGGCAGCACAGCCAGGCCACACACTGAGAGCCACCGGCAGCTCCTGGCCACCAGCCCCGGGGTTCTGTCCTTTCCAGGAGCCCCCAAACCTCCCAGGAGAGCAGGGATGGAACAGCAGCATCCCACAGGGGAGAGGATCCGCCCCGAGCCAACAGAGCAGGTGCTGGGCCTGCAGCAGGTGGGATTTGCCTCCTGCCCATTTTGGGATGGGATTTTGGGGTGGGATTTGCCTCCAGCCCTCCCCTGTTCTCCAGGAGCAGGAATAAAATGGGAATTTTGGCTGCGGAGGGTGGGAGCATCCACAGACAGAGCACGAACTGTGTGGGCAGCAAAGGCAAACAGGAAAGGGATCCAAGGGGCAGGAACAGGATTCTGGCGGCTCCCAGCTCCCTGCTGCTCCCTCAGACCCCTGGCCCTGCTCAGACATGTCCCAGTTCCGCTTTTACTGCTGCAATTCTTCCCTCCAAAGGGCTGGACTGACAAAAATGCAGCTGCAGAGCCACAGCCCCACTGCAGGAGCTGCTCCCAGCAGAGCTGCCTCAGCACACCGTGCCCTGGCCCTGCACCCACACCCAGGCTGGGCCCAGCCTGGGCCCAAAAAATCGGGAAAAGGGAAGCGCTGGCATGGCTGTGTCCACCCCTCTCTCCCTGTGTCCATCCCACTCTCCCTATTTCCATCTCTCTCTCCCTTGTTTCCATCTCTCTCTCCCTGTTTCCATCTTTCTCTCCCTCTGTCCACCTCTCTCCTTGTTTCCACCCCTCTCTCACTGTGTCCATCCCTTTCACCTTGTTTCCATCTCTCTCCCAATGTCCCTCTCCCTGTTTCCATCTCTCTCTCCCAATGTCCCTCTCCCTGTTTCCATCTCTCTCCGTTTCCATCTTTCTCTCCCTGTGTCCACCCCTCTCTCCCTGTTTCCATACCCCTCTCCCTATTTCCATCTCTCTCACCACGTTTCCATCCCTCTCTCCCTCTGTCCATCCCTCTTCTCCTTGTTTCCACCCCTCTCCCCCTATTTCCATTCCCTCTCCCTATTCCCACCCTCTCTCCCTATTTCCATCCCTCTCCCTATTTCCATTCCCCTCTTCCTATTTCCATCCCTCTTTCCCTGTTTCCATCCCCCTTCTCCCTATTTCCATCTCTCTCATCGTGTTTCCATCCCTCTCTCCCTCTGTCCATCCCTCTTCTCCTTGTTTCCACCCCTCTCTCCCTATTCCCACCCCCCTCTCTCCCTGTTTCCACCCCTCCCTCAGTGTCACACATGTCCCATCTCACAAGGGGACCCTCCAGCTCCTTCCTCCCCGCTCCCCACGGGCAGAGCCCCCCAGGCTGGGCCAGATCCCATCCCCAGCCCATCCAGGAGGTGACCTGGGCTGGGAATTTGGGATCCTGGGGAAGAAATCCTCTCCACGCTGCCTCCTCCACCACCAGCACTGCACTCTGGAGTCACGGAATGGTTTGGGGGAAAATGGACCTTCAATTTCCCCCAGTGTCACCTCCTGCCACATCCCACTGTCCCAGGCTGCTCCAAGCTCCCTTGGACCCTTCCAGGGATGGATGGAGCAGCTTCTCCGTGGGTTGCTCAGGGCTGGAGCAGTGCAGGAGGATCTGAAGCAGCCCAGAAGGACCAGCCAGGCTCGGGGAGCTCCTCAGCACAGCCACAGCTGCCCCAGCCCCGTTCCCAGAGCCTGTCCCGAGGGATTATCCCCAGAGCCAGCCCCGCAGAGGTGCGGTCACAGCTCTGTTCCCAGGCCACCGCTGCTGGGAGGGTGGGAATGATTCACCGTGACCCAGACAGCGCCTGAGTCACCCGGAGCCGCCTCTGACTCACGGACACCTGACTGAGCGTGGGGAGGATGCTCAGGGCTGGGGCCAGGCTCCCAAACTCTGCTTCTTTAACCCCAAAGCATCCCAGGGTGCTGGAGAGCTGCCCCGAGATGCCACCACAAAAACCTCAGAGGTGCAGGAGGACCTGCAGGAAGGAGGGGGATGGCCCAGGGGTGATCCAGGGATGTCCCAGCTGTGTCACATTCACACTTCCTGAAAAATCCCTTTGCCAGGATTTCTCTCCTGGGAAGCTGGGAAGCTTCAGAGAAAAAAGGAAACCAATAATTATCTCATTTGCTTCTCCTGTGTTTTCTTCCTTTGGAATGTGGTTGGACATTTTTTTTTTATCCAACAGGTGAATTATTTTAACTTAATGACTAATCAGGGCCAAGCTCTGTCAGGACTCTGGAAGGAGTCACGAGTTTTTCATTATTACCTTTGTAGCCTTCTGTCTGTATCCTTTCTGTATTCTTTAGTACTTTGTAGTATAGCATTCTTTAAGATCATATAGTATCATTAAATAATAAATTATTGTATATTATTCTATATAATACACACATATATATTATAATATAAAATATATTATATAGTATAAAATAATAAACTATTTTAAATATTTTATATAATACAAAATATATTTTATATTGTAATGTAATATATAATATATTATATATAATATATAATATATAATATACTATCATAAATAAGAAATTATTGTTTATTTTAGTATATAATATAGAAATATATAATATATATCATAATATAATATATAATATTGTATCATGAAATAATAAACTATTATTTTATATAATATAAAATATATATTATAATGTAATATATAATATATAGTCTAGTATCATAAATAATAAATTATTGTTTATTTTAGTATATTATATATAAAATATATATATATATATTATAATAATATATATAAAATAATGAATTAAATTGTTTTATATAATATATTATTATATTTAATTATTTTAATCTAGTATAATAAATTAATGGATTATTATTTATTATTTTATATAATATATTATAATATTATATATAATATAGTATCATGAAATAATGCATTATTATTTATTACTTTATATAATATAAAATATATTATATTATAATGTGATATATAATATACATTATAATAAAATAATAAATTATTATTGATTATTTGTCATATCCTTCTAAGAACATGCAGCCAGACTCATCATTTCCTTCCTGTCATGGGAGACCCCGAAAATACCACACAGAAAATGCCCCCCGGGTGAGTCCTGGCTCATTCCGAGGGATGCACCCAGAGCACGGCGGCCCCTGCTCCCAGCTCCATTCGCAGCTCCCTCCTCAAATTCCAGCCCTGACCAAGCCCCCAGAGCCGAGCACAGGTGGAAGCCCGAAAATAGAAGCCCTCGCCTCCCCCCGAGGCACGCCCCGAGGGCTCGCTGCTGACACGCTCCAACCTGTTCTGCCTCCTGCTCTTTCCAGCAATTTCGCTCCCTCCCTGCCCTCAGGAAGGGCCACCCTGGCTCTGCAGAGCCCCAGAGCTGTCACAGGGCCAGGAATGAGGAAAGTCCCATTCCCCTTCATTTTTGAGAAGGGTGACAAGCGCAGGTGACATCAGCCCGGGCCGGCCCACGCTGCCCCAGGTCTCAGGAAGGTTCTGGCACCTGCTGACTGTTCTGGGTCATTTATTCAAGTGTCCCCACAGTGACAAACCCCTGCCAGGCTGAGGGATGGGCCTGACCCTGCAGGGACATTATTCCCTGAGCAGTTTTGCTTTTTCCCAGCATTTCTGCTTTTCCTGCCCCTGGGCAGGCAGGAGCTGGGCAGCTCCCCAAGGTTTCTGCCAGCAGCTCCTGGTGATCCCTGGATGTTCCAAAGGAGCTGGAGGGCTCTGCCCCCTCCTCACCAACAGGAGATCTCCATGTGCTGCAGGGGATGCCTCAGGTTTATCTTTTCTATGTTTCAGGTTCTGAGCTGCTTCAGTGTGTGGGGCTGGGTTCACATCAGGGGATGCTGAGCTCTGTGCACAGAGCAGGGAGACAAAACAATTCCTGCTCCAGCTGGGCACCAAGGACAAATGATCCAAATCTCAGCCCAGGAGCACAAACCCCGTGGGCTGGAGAGAGAAAAACAAGCAGGGTGGGACTGGATGGGCTAAAGCTGGGATGGGACAATGAACTGCAAGGTGCAAATGGAGCAGAACTGATCCAAGGGAGAGACCCCGTGCCCGGCCGTGCATTTTGGGGCCATTTTGGTTCATTTTGAGTTCAATTTGGGACCATTTTGGGACCATTTTGGTTCATTTGGGACCATTTTGGTTCATTTGGGTGCAGCCCTGGCTGGGCTCTTGTGCTGCCCAGGGTGGATCCATGGAGGAGATGCTTTGAATCAATCCCTGCTTTATTCTGTAGCTCTGCCCAGCCTCTGCTCCAGCTCAGCCTTCCCATCTCATCCCAGGGATGCTCTGAGGCACCTCCTGCACCCCCAGAGGTGAGCAGGGGTTGGATCCCCAGGATAAAAGGGGTTTCAGGGGGTCTCCTCCTCATTCCCACTGCTGTCTCCCATTCCAGCGCACAGTAACTGCTCCCAGGGCGGGCAGAGCTGCAAGCCCCCGTGTTTGTCCCCATGGGTTTGGCTGTGCCTCCGCCAGGATCCCACCCCAGGGACCAGCCCTGCTTCCCCACGGCCTGGGGGTGCCCCAAACCCACACGCCTGGGGCAAGGTGATCCCTGGGAAGCTTTGGGTCAGGGAGTGACACCAAACAAGGGTGTCCTGGCCTGTCCCCACCCCTGTCCTTGGAGGGAAAGGAGGAAAGCCCATCCGGCGATTTCACAGCTCTGAGCTGATTTCACCTGGGGATTACCCATTTAAGCAGTGTTTTTTCCTGTGCTGACCCTAAGCTGATTAATTCTCTGTGCCGCCCCCACCCCCTTCTCCCCTCTCTCCCTTCCTCCTTTCCATGGAAAATGAGGGAATGAAATGCCTGGAATGAGCTGAGGCAGAGCTGGATGCGGTGTGAGCAGAGCCTGACGGGATCCTGCCTCCCTGCAGAGCTCCCCACCACCACAGCCTTCATCTCCTCATCCCAAAGGATCTGACATCCCCGAGGGAAGGGAGAAACCCCCCTGCCCACCGTCCCGGCAGCACCAGCACGGCCCTCCCAGTGAAATGGGAATTATTGGTCGTGGAGGTGCTGGTGGCACCCAAATTAACGACCCGGCCCCACCTTTCCCGTGCCACCCACAGGAACACTCCCAGCATTTCTCCCTGCCTGCACCTGGGGGCTCCCGGTGCTCCAAAATCCCATCCCGGCTCCTTCCACCCAAACTCTTCTCAGTATTTGCTTCTCAGGTATCTTCTGATATCAAAAGGTGCCCACAGCTCGCTGGTGGTCCCAAAATAAACAGCCAGAGGGTCCCAGCCCAGGCAGCTCCTTGTGGGCAGCCACAAACCCTCCAAAGGAGCTGGGAACAGCGAGGCTCCAGTGCCCTGTGGCCACCAAAGCCACCTGGGGCCACTGCTCCAGTGCCCTGTGGCCACCAAACCCCACCAGGGCTGCTCCAGGTGAGCTCAGGGTGCCCCAAACCCATCTGGGGGCTCCAGGTGAGCTCAGGGTGCCCCAAACCCATCTGGGGGGCTCCAGGTGAGCTCAGTGTGAGCTCAGGGTGCCCCAAAACCTGGACAGGGCTCCAGGTGAGCTCAGGGTGCCCCAAACCCCACCAGGGCTGTTCCAGGTGAGCTCAGGGTGCCCCAAACCCATCTGGGGGGATCCAGGTGAGCTCAGGGTGCCCCAAAACCTGGACAGGGCTCCAAGTGAGCTCAGGGTGCCTCAAAGCCCAGCCAGGGCTGCTCCAGGTGAGCTCAGTGTGCCTCAAACCCCACCAGAGCTGCTCCAGGTGAGCTCAGGGTGCCACACACCCCACCAGGGCTGATCCAGGTGAGCTCAGGGTGCCCCAAACCCACCTGGGGGTCTCCAGGTGAGCTCAGGGTGCCTCAAAGCCCACCAGAGCTGTTCCAGGTGAGCTCAGGGTGCCCCAAAACCTGCACAGGGCTCCAGGTGAGCTCAGTGTGCCTCAAAGCCCAGCCAGGGCTGCTCCAGGTAAGCTCAAGGTGCCTCAAACCCACTTGAGGGTCTCCAGGTGAGCTCAGGGTGCCTCAAACCCCACCAGAGGGGATCCAGGTGAGCTCAGGGTGCCCCAAAACCTGGACAGGGCTCCAGGTGAGCTCAGGGTGCCCCAAACCCAGATGGGGCCACTGCTGCAGTTCCCTGTGGCCACCAAACCCCACCAGGGCTGCTCCAGGTGAGCTCAGGGTGCCCCAAACCCACCAGGGCTGCTCCAGGTGAGCTCAGGGTGCCCCAAACCCACCAGGGCTGCTCCAGGTGAGCTCAGGGTGGCCCAAAACCTGGACAGGGCTCCAGGTGAGCTCAGTGTGAGCTTAGAGTGCCCCAAACCCACCAGGGCTGCTCCAAGTGAGCTCAGGGTGCCTCAAAACCTGGACAGGGCTCCAGGTGAGCTCAGGGTGCCCCAAACCCCACCTGGGGGGGCTGGGCAGGCAGGGAGGGAAGCAGGGACAGCCACAGCTGCTGTTGAAATCAATAATTTGAAATAAATAAAATGAATTGAAATGAATTGCCCTGGCACAAAGCAGGAGCAGGATGGTTATCCCAGATCCAAGGAACAACACCCCCCTGTCCCAAAGTGCTCTGGGAGCCAGGGAATTCTGCATTCCAGGATAACAACAGCCCCAAAGCCAAGCTGCTTTTGCAGCTGGAGCCTCGGGAGCCCCTGGCAGGAAGCTGGGGAGGACAGAGGGGACCTTTGCGGTGCTGGAACATCTGCTCTGCGACACCCAGGAGCCCCTTCTGGCCAAAAGCCTCGGGGCTGGAGCACGGCGGGTCTGGGAGATGCTGCAGCTGCTGGGAGAGCCTGGCTGAGCTCCGGCATCCCACAAACCCCACAAATCCCAGGAATGCCAGGAAACCAGCCCGAGGTGCCACCCCAGGCACTGCCAGGTGGATCTCCCTGCCTGGCACACCCAGAGGGGTGGCAGGGGACAGCCCCAGGTCCCGTTGGCTGGGAAGAGCAGGGAGAGCCCCAAACCCTGCCCGGGAATTCCGCAGAGCCGGGCTCTGCGCCCGGGGCCCAGCAGGAACACAGGGATCGCACCCAGCTCTGCGTCCAGGGAGCCTCACCAGGGCAAAACCACCTCCCAGCCCTGCTGGAGCCCTCCTGTGCCCTGAGCCGCTGGGTCCAGCAGGATCTGCCACCCTCCCGGCAGGGGAAGGGTAGGAAAGCTCCCGGCCATGAGGCAGCAATCACCCAGAGGTGCCACTGTCCCTGTCCCTCAGGCGGAGGGAGCTCAGCAGGGACAGGGACCTGCACATCCAGGCCCGTTCCCTCCCCACCTCAGGGATCTCATGCAGATTTTAGCGTTTCCTGCCAAGGAATTGTGCAGATGTTGGATTCCTGGCAGGAACGTCGCGTCTGCTCCCTGAGGAGCTCAGGAAAAGTCTTGGGAGTGCGGGGACGCTTCCCTGAGCCCACAGTGACCCACGGGGACAATTCCCCGTGCCCACAGTGATCCCAGCAAGGAATGGGAGCATGGGAACAATACCCTGGGGTGAGGCAGAACAAATCCTCCCATCCATGGCATTCCCCATTTCTGCACTTCGCTTTCCAGTGAATTTGGTCCTGCCCCACACGAGCAGGGGTGAGCCAGAGCCAGAGCATCACCTGCAGGGATGGAATCCATCCCGTGCTCAGCAGTGTGGATAATCCAAGAAAAAAAATCCCTTGGAAAGGGGGGCAGGCATGGACACCACAGCAGGACAGCCACAAGGATTTAGGAACCATGGGAAGGACAAGAGGAGAAGGGCTCTGGGACGGTGCTGACCTGTTTGCATGAGCACAGCTGAATTTCCTGGGAAAACAGCCTGGAAACAATGGGAGAAGCTGAGCAGGGATGAGAGAGCAGAGGTTTGGAGAGATGGTGGGGCTGGGGATGGGTCCTGGGGGATGCTGAGCTGGGATCTGCTCCTGCCCTGGAAAAACAGCCTGGAAACAACAGGAGAAGCTAAGCAGGGATAGGAGAAGGGAGGTTTGGAGAGATGGTGGGGCTGGGGATGGGTCCTGGGGATGCTGAGCTGGGATTTGCTCCTACCCTGGAAAAACAGCCTGGAGAAACCATGCAGGGATAAGAGAGCAGAGGTTTGGGAATGGCCCCAGGGGTGCTGAGCTGGGATCTGCTGCTGTCCTGGATAAACAGCCTGGAAACCACAGGAGAAGCTGTGCAGGGATAAGAGAGCAGGGGTTTGGGAGGTTTGGGGATGGCCCCAGGGATGCTGAGCTGGGATCTGCCCCGGGCCCATCCTGCAGCCATTCCAGCCAGGCTCTCCCAGAGCCCTGGGGGAGGCACAGAACGATCCCGTCCTGATGTCAGGCTCTTGGCAAGCCCCTGACGGACACACAGACACATCCTGTCGGGATCCCGCCTGGGAATTCCAGGAACATCTTCCCTCGCCCCAGCTGCGTGTCCGTACCTGCGGAGCCCTCCCACACCCCACAGACCCCATCTCCCACACCCTAAATCCCATCTGCCACATCCCACAGATCCCACACCCCACAGATCCCATCTCCCACCCCACAGATCCTATCTCACATCCCACACCCCACAGACCCCACAGATCCCATCTCCCACATCCCACAGATCCCATCTCCCACATCCCACAGATCCCATCTCCCACCCCACAGATCCTATCTCACATCCCACACCCCACAGACCCCACAGATCCCATCTCCCACACCCCAAATCCCATCTACCACATCCCACAGATCCCACATCCTGCAGATCCCATCTCCCACCCCACAGATCCCATCTACCATCCCACAGATCCCATCTCCCACCACACAGATCCCACACCCCACAGATCCCATCTCCCACACCCTGTAACACCCAGCAGGGCTGGAAAAGGCAGCACAGCCCTCCCAGCACCCCCAGGAACATTTTGTCCTCCAGAGTCCCCTCAGGGAAATGAATGAATTGGGAATGCCCAACCCAGCATTCCATGGGATGCCTGGGCAGGGATGGGATGGGGGATGGTCACAGCCGGGAGCAGGGCAGGGATTTGGGACCGGGAGCCTGTAAAACACCACAAACCCCCCCTGAGTGCTCAGCAGCCACGGCAGGAGGGCTCTGCAAGGTTCCAGGAGCAATCTGGGAATGACAGCTCCTGCTGTCCTATCTTGGTGTCTCCCTCAGAGCAGGACAAGCCCATCCCATCCCATCCCATCCCATCCCATCCCATCCCAGGCCTGCCCTGGCCAGGGACACCTCCCACCATCCCAGGGTGCTCCAAGCCCTGTCCTCGGACACTTCCAGGGATGAAACAGCCCTGGAATTCTCCCTGCCTGGAGAATTAAACCTGGCCTAAACACTTGGTCAAGGGCAAGGCAGAGCCCCAGGGATGAGCAGCACCTCAAGGTGGCCACCAGGACCTTGCTGCCCCCAGGCTCAGCAGGGACCAGCACACGGATAAAGGACCCCAAAACCTCACCCACCCCACAGCCCCTTCCCAAAGCTCCTCCTGCAGCCCTCGAGGGGCTCACACCAAACCTGGGGGCTCCAGCATCCCCCAGATCCAAGGAAAAGAAAGGAAAGGTTAAACAAGCACAGAGAGCAACGGCAGCCCCGTCCAAGAGCAACAGCCTTTGGCAACTGGGTCGGGAAAAATTCATAATTCTGCAAAATTTCAGCGGCGGGGAAGAGGATGGGGAGAGGGGGGAAGAGGCAGCCTGGAAATTCAGGAATCCCTTCTAATTCTCTCCCCAAGCCCAAGCAAGGCTGGGAAATAAGGAGCACACAACACGTTGCTGATGACTTTTCCATTAAACCCCCACTCCAAACCCCCTCTTTGTATCCCAACCTTTGCTCGCAGCTCAGCAGGCCCCACTTCTTTATTTATTTTATTTATTTTATTATCCCTCCCCTCCTCTCCCTCCTCTTTAATAATAATAATAATAATGATGATTAAAAAAAAAGTTATATGACTTTAATTAAATGCACTTATGAAAGTGCAGGGGCTGGGGTTGTGCTGCAGGCACATTTTGCAGGGAGTGTTTGCATCCGCCCGCCCCGGGCCCTTTTTAATGCCCAAATAAATCCAAAGCCGAGGTGCTGACAGCTCCTCATGCACCCAGGCAGCCAAGAAAGCCAACACAGGGCAGGGATTTAACCTCTTGTAGGCACAGAAACTGCCCCCAGCTAGGCCGGGCTCAGGGGGAAGGCCCAGCAGGACAAATGTCCCCTCAGTGTCCCCACAATGTCCTCATTGTCCCCCCAGCGTCCCCTCAATGTCCTCTCACTGTCCCCCCAGTGTCCTCACATTGTCTCCTCATGGTCCCCTCAATGTCCTCCTAATGTCCCCCCAGTGTCCTCTCCCAGTGTCCCCTCAATGTGCTCCCAATGTCCCTCCAGTGTCCCCTCAGTGTCCTCCCCCAGTGTCCCCTCAATGTCCTCTCATTCTCCCCCCAGTGTCCTCACATTGTCTCCTCATGGTCCCCTCAATGTCCTCCTAAATGTCCCCCCAGTGTCCTCTCCCAGTGTCCTCCCAGTGTCCCCTGAGCATCCCCCAGTGTCCTCCTCAGTGTCCCCCCAGTTGTCCCTCCCAGTGTCCCCCAGTGTCCTCACATTGTCCTCCCAGTATCCCCCCAGTGTCCTCTCACTGTCCCCAGTGTCCCAGTGTCCTCCCAGTGTCCTCTCATTGTCCCCTCCCAGTGTCCCCCCAGTTTCCTCTCAGTGTTCTCTCATTGTCCCCTCCCAGTGTCCCCCCAGTTTCCTCTCAGTGTCCTCACATTGTCCTCCCAGTGTCCCCTGAGCGTCCCCCAGTGTCCCCACAATGTCCTCCCAGTGTCCTCTCCCAGTGTCCCTTCAGTGTCTCCCCAGTGTCCTCTCATTGTCCCTCAGTGTCCCCTCATTGTCCTCCCAGTGTCCCTTTAGTCTCTCCCCAGTGTCCCCGCAATGTGCTCCCAGTGTCCCCCCAGAGTCGCCCCAGTGTTCTCTCAATGTCCTCTCATTGTCCCCCCAGTGTCCCCTCCTTGTCCCCTCAGTGTCCTCCCAGTCTCCCTTTAGTGTCCCCCCAGTGTCCCCCCAGTGTCCTCTCCCAGTGTCCCTTCAGTGTCTCCCCAGTGTCCCCTCAATGTCCTCTCATTGTCCCCCAGTGTCCCCAGGGCACACCTGGGACCGCCCTGAGCCATTCCAGCCTCTCCCAGCCCTGCCAGCTCAGGCAGCCACTGACAGCAGCAATCAATACTCCTAATTAAATGCTATAATTAGAATTAAATCCTGAGGAACTCCCAGGGCCACGGAGATGCTGCAAGGGCTGGGGCAGCTCTGGGAGAGCTGGGAGAGCTCACCTGGAGATGGGAGAGCTCCAGGCAGCTGTGGCTGCTGTCCCTGGATCTCTGGAAGCGTCCCAGGCAGGGACAGGTGGGATACTGGGGAGCAATTCCTGCCTGGGAGGGTGGGACAGCCCTGGAACAGAATCCCAAGAGAATCTGGCTGTCCCTGGAAGTGTCTCAAGCAGGGTTAGGTGGGATACTGGGGAGCAATTCCCACCTGGAAGGGTGGGAAGGTCATGGAACAGAATCCCAAGAGGAGCTGTGGCTGTCCCTGCATCCTTGAAGTGTCCCAGGCGGGGATAGGTGGGATATTGGGGAGCAATTCCTGCCAGGAAGGGTGGGACAACCATGGAATGGAATCCCAAGAGGAGCTGTGGCTGTCCCTGCATCCCTTGAAGTGTCCCAGGCAGGGTTAGGTGGGATATTGGGGAGCAATTCCTGCCTGGAAAGGTGGCAAGGTCATGAAACAGAATCCCAAGAGAATCTGGCTGTCCCTGGAAGTGTCCCAGGCAGGGATAGGTGGGATTTTGGGGAGCAGTTCCCACCTGGAAGGGTGGAACAGAATCCCAAGAGGAGCTGTGGCTGTCCCTGCATCCCTGAAGTGTCCCAGGCAGGGTTAGGTGGGATATTGGGGAGCAATTTCTACCTGGGAGGATGGAATGGCCCTGGAACAGAATCCCAAGGGAATCTGGCTGTCCCTGAAGTGTCCCGGGCCAGCCTGGGGCAGTGGGAGGTGTCCCTGCCCATGGCACAGGGATGGATCCATGGCCTGGATGGGATTTCAGGTCCTTTCCGAACCAAACCATCCCATAACTCTGTGATAACAGGAGAGCTCTGCCTGTCCCAGCTGGAATGCGAGGCTGGAGAGGTGCCAAGGGATGGAAAACATCCCCTCCTCCCCGAGGGCTGGGGTTCTGGGGTGCCAGGCTGGGCCTGACTCCACAACACCCCCACGTCCCCAGGATTTGCATCCCTGTTTCCAAAGCCAAGCTGGGCTTTGCAAGCTGTCCAAAGATGGAGCAGATAAAAAACTCCAAACTCCAAACAAATCCAGGAGGGAAGGGCAGCAACCAAAGTTACAAAGTGCTGCCTTTTCCCTGGGCAAAAACTGGTGTTCCCCTTCTCCAGGGCTGGACAGGAGTTCCACCAGAGCTGCCACACTTGGAAACAGCAACTTGGAATTCCAGACGTGTCCAATTCCCAACTCCCAGCGCAATTAACAGCCGCTAATTAACTCCGTGTGCTCAGGGCCTGCCAAAGCCAGGCTGGGCTCCTCGGAGCTGCCGAGAGCAGCAGCTCCCAAAGCCCGGATGGAGGAAACTCCTCCCCAGGATCCCAGGGTGCTGCAGCCCCTCCTTGGCCAAAAACCAGGAGATTCCAGCAGCTCCAGGTCCTGGGGGAGGAATTCTGTGGGAAAAGAAGGGAGGGATGGGATGGGATGGGATGGGATGGGATGGGATGGGATGGGATGGGATGGGATGGGGATTAGGATGGGGATTGGGATGGGGATTGGGATGGGATGGGGATGGGATGATGGGATGTGGGATGATGGGGATGGCGTGATGGGATGGGATGGGATTGGGGTGGGATGGGATGACGGGATTGGGATGGAATGGGATTGGGATGGAATGGGATTGGGATGGAATGATCAAATGGGATACTGGGATGGGATGGGATAGGGATGAGATGGGATAGGGATGAGATGATGGGATGGGATGATGGGATGATGGGGCGAGAATGACGGGGATGGGAATGATGGGATGGGATGACGGGATGGGGTGACAGGATGGGAATGGGATTGGGATGTGGGATGGGATGATGGGATGTGGGATGGGATTGGGATGGGCTGCCACTGCGTCCCCTCCTGCAGCACACACAGATCCCTGGGAGCCAGGGAGCCTCAGCCCCTGCCCCAAAGGGAAAAGCTGGGATCCTCTGGGATGTCCTGCAGAGCACCAAGAGTTGGATGCACCTTGTCAGCCCCTTCCAACCCCCACCCAAATATCCTGGGATGCTCGGGCACCTCCCGTCCCAGCCACAAGTGGAAACCAGCGGGATCCTGCATCCTGCCAGCAACAACACCCTGCACTGCGATTTTTTAAGAACTTTTAGGGAACCTGCAGGCAGCCCAGCCTCAGTGGGTCACTGGGGCAGTGTGTGGCAGGGCTGGGCTCCAGCAGGAGCCTCCCCCTTGTCTGGAAGCATTACAGCCCCAGCCGCTGCTCCCACATCTGACAAGACGCCGCATGCTCGGCTAATCCTGCTGCAGATTAACTCTGCCCTTGGAATTCCTGCCTCTGCAGCAGGCAGCCAGCAGAGCTGCTCTTGGCAAGGGAGAGCAAGGCTTGGCTCGGGGTGGGTCTGGGGTCACTGCCCTCTCGGAGCCTCGGGATGTCCCTTGTCCCCGCTGCCGCCCCAAAGGTGCTGCCTGATTGTGGGGAGAGGAAAGGAGATTTGGGATGGATTTGCTGCCGACAGATCCTCACCAAAATCATCTCCTCCTCCTCCCCAAAGTGCCACATTCCACCCCAAAACTGAGATCCAACAGGGGCACAAAAGGGATCAGCTGCTCCAAGGAATCCCAAAAGCTCGAGGCCTTCAGTCAGAAAACAGGAACAATGCCCCTAACCTGAGACTGAGAGAGGAAATCATTCCAAAAACACGAGGACATGATTTTTATGGGAGCCCCAGCCTGGTCCGTGCAGATCCCAGTCCCACACTCCAGGGCAGCTGCTCCCACCCCACAGGCACTGAGCGACTCCAGCAGGGCAGCTTGTGGGAAATGCAGGAAAGCATTCCCCGAACAGAGCAAAGACAACTCCCTGCACACTGAGAAAAAGCAAAAAAGGGAGAAAAAAAGGAGGAAAAAATGTATCGAGTGCCTGGAGCTGTCAGAAAGATTTCTGCCTTTGGCAAGACAGACACAACTAATTTAGCACGGCCTGGCTGAGGAATATTAAGGAATATTAAGCTGTCAGTCTGGATGATAGGAATTTAATCACTGGGAGCAGATCAAAGCTCAGCAGCACCATCGGTGTGGGGGACACGCAGGATCAGAGTGGGATGGGGGTGGCAGGGAAAGCCCAGGTCCTGCAGGGGGAGGGTCATGCCATGGGGGACTTTGGGGGCTGCATCCCGGGAATGCCACGGAGAGGGAGGGATCAGGGGATGGGATGGGATGGGATGGGATGGGATGGGATGGGGATTAGGATGGGGATTGGGATGGGGATTGGGATGGGATGGGGATGGGATGATGGGATGTGGGATGATGGGGATGGCGTGATGGGATGGGATGGGATTGGGGTGGGATGGGATGACAGGATTGGGATGGAATGGGATTGGGATGGAATGGGATTGGGATGGAATGATCAAATGGGATACTGGGATGGGATGGGATAGGGATGAGATGGGATAGGGATGAGATGATGGGATGGGATGATGGGATGATGGGGGCGAGAATGCGGGGATGGGAATGATGGGATGGGATGACGGGATGGGGTGACAGGATGGGAATGGGATTGGGATGTGGGATGGGATGATGGGATGTGGGATGGGATTGGGATGGGCTGCCACTGCGTCCCCTCCTGCAGCACACACAGATCCCTGGGAGCCAGGGAGCCTCAGCCCCTGCCCCAAAGGGAAAAGCTGGGATCCTCTGGGATGTCCTGCAGAGCACCAAGAGTTGGATGCACCTTGTCAGCCCCTTCCAACCCCCACCCAAATATCCTGGGATGCTCGGGCACCTCCCGTCCCAGCCACAAGTGGAAACCAGCGGGATCCTGCATCCTGCCAGCAACAATACCCTGCACTGCGATTTTTAAGAACTTTTTAGGGAACCTGCGGCAGCCCAGCCCTCAGTGGGTCACTGGGGCAGTGTGCGGCAGGGCTGGGCTCCAGCAGGAGCCTCCCCCTTGTCTGGAAGCATTACAGCCCCAGCCGCTGCTCCCACATCTGACAAGACGCCGCATGCTCGGCTAATCCTGCTGCAGATTAACTCTGCCCTTGGAATTCCTGCCTCTGCAGCAGGCAGCCAGCAGAGCTGCTCTTGGCAAGGAGAGCAAGGCTTGGCTCGGGGTGGGTCTGGGGTCACTGCCCCTCTCGGAGCCTCCGGGATGTCCCTTGTCCCCGCTGCCGCCCCAAAGGTGCTGCCCGATTGTGGGGAGAGGAAAGGAGATTTGGGATGGATTTGCTGCCGACAGATCCTCACCAAAATCATCTCCTCCTCCTCCTCCCCAAAGTGCCACATTTCACCCCAAAACTGAGATCCAACAGGGGCACAAAAGGGATCAGCTGCTCCAAGGAATCCCAAAAGCTCGAGGCCTTCAGTCAGAAAACAGGAACAATGCAACCTAACCCGAGACTGAGAGAGGAAATCATTCCAAAAACACGAGGACATGATTTTTTATGGGAGCCCCAGCCTGGTCCCGTGCAGATCCCAGTCCCACACTCCAGGGCAGCTGCTCCCACCCCACAGGCACTGAGCGACTCCAGCAGCCCTGGAGCAGCTTGTGGGAAACGCAGGAAAGCATTCCCCGAACAGAGCAAAGACAACTCCTACTGCACACTGAGAAAAAGGCAAAAAAGGGAGAAAAAAAGGAGGAAAAAAAAATGTATCGAGTGCCTGGAGCTGTCAGAAAGATTTCTGCAGCTTTGGCAAGACAGACACAACTAATTTAGCACGGCCTGGCTGAGGAATATTAAGGAATATTAAGCTGTCAGTCTGGATGATAGGAATTTAATCACTGGGAGCAGATCAAAGCTCAGCAGCACCATCGGTGTGGGCTGGACACGCAGGATCAGAGTGGGATGGGCAGGAAAAGCCTGTCCTGCAGGGACAGCGCCCTCCTGGATGTCACTGCCACGGGGGCTGTCACTTTGGGGTGCTGCATCCCTTCGGGAATGCCACGGAGAGGGAGGATGAGGCTCAGGCTGGATGTCACTGCCACGGGGACTGTCACTTTGGGAATGCCATGGAGAGGGAGGATGAGGCTCAGGAGGGCCCTGGATGCCAACGGAAATCCCTCCACAGAGGGTGGCGAGGCCCTGGCACAGCTGGGACTGGGAGTGTCCCAGGCCAGGTGGGACTGGGCTGATCCCAACTTCCATCCCCCTCTGCAGGAGGAGCAGCTCGGCCTCTCCCTGGGATCCCCCCGATCCAACAATGGCACCACTGGGCCAACAATGTTCCTTTGTGCCACCTCCTTCCATGTCCCTTTGTGCCACCTCTTTCCCTGTCCCTTTGTGCCACCTTCCTCCATGTCCCTTTGTGCCACCTTCTTTCCCTGTCCCTTTGTGCCACCTCCTTCCATGTCCCTTTGTGCCACCTTCTTTCCATGTCCCTTTGTGCCACCTTTCTTGATGTCCCTTTGTGCCACCTTCATCCATGTCCCTTTGTGCCACCTCCTTCCACATCCCTTTGTGCCACCTTTCTTGATGTCCCTTTGTGCCACCTTCATCCATGTCCCTTTGTGCCACCTTCTTCCCTGTCCCTTTGTGCCACCTCCTTCCATGTCCCTTTGTGCCACCTTCCTCCATGTCCCTTTGTGTCACCTCCCTCACAGGCAGAGGAATGGGAACAGCATCTGGGGAAGGAAAAATTCCCAAAATTCCCAACCAGACCCCAAACCTGGTATGTTCCAGCCTTTGGCTGCCCCAGTCATTTTTCCTGGGGTTTTTTTTAGGGCAGGAAACAGAATTCCCATAAATTTTTCCCACCTGGGAAAACCCAGAGCTGACCAGTGGGGGGACAAACCCCTCTGGCACTGGGTGGGCACTGGGTCAGCCCAATCCCTCCCGGTGCAAACAGCTCCTGGGAGCCTCAGCCCCTGCTCCAGAGGGAAGAGCTGGGATCCTGCTATAGGATTTGCAAATGCTATGGGGTTTGTAAATGCTATGGGATTTGTAAATGCTGCAGGTTTGTAAATGCTATGGGGTCTGTAAATGCTATGGGGTCTGTAAATGCTGCGGGGTCTGTAAATGCTATGGGGTTTGTAAATGCTATAGGATTTGTAAATGCTGCAGGGTGTATAAATGCTATGGGGTTTGTAAATGCTATGGGGACTGTACATGCTATGGGGTTTGCAAATGCTATAGGATTTGTAAATGCTGCAGGGTGTATAAATGCTATGGGGTGTGTAAATGCTATGGGATTTGTAAATGCTATAGGGTTCGTAAATGCTATGGGGTTTGCAAATGCTATGGGGTCTGTAAATGCTATGGGTCTGCAAATGCTATAGGATTTGTAAATGCTATAGGATTTGTAAATGCTGCAGGGTTTATAAATGCTATGGGGTGTGTAAATGCTGTGGGGTTTGCAAATGTTGCGGGGTTTGTATCTTGGATTAGATTGGTTAGAGAGATTTGGAATATTCAACAGAGAAGAAGATTTATGGTACTGTAACAGGAACCTCGCTCTCTTACCCTCCCGTCCTCTCTCTCTCATCCTTTCCCTCTCTCATTCCTGCTCCGAGCTGTGCTGGCAGCTCCCAGCAGGGCCCTGCACTTGGCCCTTTGCAATAAACCCCAAATTTCACAGCCTGGTTTCACAGATCTCTCATCTCCATCCATCCCGACCGTCCTACCCCCATCAATCCTACACCAGCCCAGCCTCCAGCAGCTCAGAGCCCCCATCCTGCTCCCCAATTAAGCCCTGCCCGGTTACATAAACCTAATTAGCAGGGCTCCACTTGCAGCACGGCCACTGGCTCTGCTAATCCGGGATTTGTCCCCCCAGGATCTGACGGGAGCTGGCAGTGCCAGCCAGGCTGCTCACGTGGGCCAGCACAGCACAGGGAGCTGGGCAAAAAAACCTCCCAAAAGCTGGGGAGGAAGGTGAGGGTTAGGGGAGGAAGGTGAGCCCCAGACAGGATGGACTGCTGCAAAAAAAACTCCAAAAAAATGGGGAGGAAGGTCAGGGTTAGGGGAGGAAGGTCAGCCCCAGATAGGATGGACTGCTGCAAAAAAAACTCCCCAAAAGTTGGAGAGGAAGGTGAGGATGAGGGGAGGAAGGTCAGCCCCAGACAGGATGGACTGCTGCAAAAATCCTCCCAAAAACTGGGGAGGAAAGTCAGGATTAGGGGAGGAAGGTGAGGATTAGGTGAGGAAGGTCAGGGTTAGGGGAGGAAGGTCAGCCCCAGACAGGCTGGACTGATGCAAAAAAAACTCCCAAAATTCTGAGGAGGAAGGTCAAGATTAGGAGAGGAAGGTCAGCCCCAGATAGGTTGGACTGATGCAAAAAAAACTCCCAAAAACTGGGGAGGAAAGTCAGGATTAGGGGAGGAAGGTGAGGATGAGGGGAGGAAGATCAACCCCAGACAGGATGGACTGCTCCAAAAAAAACTCCCAAAAGCTGAGGAGGAAGGTCAAGATTAGGAGAGGAAGGTCAGCCCCAGATAGGTTGGACTGATGCAAAAAACCTCCCAAAAATCTGGGGAGGAAGGTGAGGATTAGGCTGGAGCAAAGCTGGATCCTTCCAAGCCAACCCAGCTCCAACTTTTTGGAATTTTTTGGGATGGCGGAAAGGCTGCAGCCATTCTGCTGGACCCCAAAAGGGGCCGTCCCCAAAAGGGGCCGTCCCCAAAAGGGGCCGTCCCCAAAAGGGGCCGTCCCCAAAAGGGGCCGTCCCCAAAAGGGGCCGTCCCCAAAAGGGGCCGTCCCCAAAAGGGGCCGTCCCAAGGAGTCTGGAGTCAGGGAAGTTCCTGTGCTGCCAAGCTGAGCAGAAGCAGCTCTAAATTAAACTAATCTCAATCTTAATCTTAATTAGGGATCCCCAGGATTCCCCAGGCACTGCAGGATGGCACCAGCTCGTGGTAATTGGATCACTCCAGCTTTGAAAATCGGGATTATTCCAAGCGAAATGAATCCCCAGATCCGACCACGGAGAAAATTCAGATTCTGTTCCTTTTTTTTCTTTCCTTCCTGCCTTTTCAGACTTTGTTATCGAACTCAATTTGCAAACAGAAAAGCTGCAAAGTTGCTCAATAAAACAGGAAAACGAGGTTGCAGAGCCCTCGGCCGACAGCAAATCTCAAATTTTAAGCAAAACCATCACCCCAGAGCCAGGAGAGGTCCCAGCTCTGGCTGCTCCCACCCAGCCCATCCAGAGGGAGCCCAGCTGGGATGGATTTCATGGATTTTCCTGCTCACACTCCTGTCCTCAGCCAAGTTTATTCCCTGGATTGTGGGGAGGTGAGGCCAGGACAGCCCCCAGAGCTCTGGCAGCAGCGTTCCCCTACAGCAATCTGAATTTAGAACCCGTTGGTGGCAGCTGGGAGAAAGGCAGGCACTGGGATCCTCATCCCTGAAATTAAAGGGGATCCAGAAATCCCAAAATTTGGGAGTTTTCTCCCTCCTGAGCTCCCCACAGACAACCAAAGGCAGATTTCACACAGAGACTAAAATAAAGATTAAATCCCACACTGACACACGGCTTCCATCATCCCAGAGGATCCCAAAAAAATCCCTCTGGCAGAGGAGCTCAGAACTCTGGGAATTCCCAGACATCCAGAAATCCCAAAATTTGGGAGTTTTCTCCCTCCTGAGCTTCCCACAGACAACCAAAGGCAGATTTCACACACAGCCTAAAATAAAGATTAAATCCCACACTGACACGTGGCTCCATCATCCCAGAGGATCCCAAAATTCCCTCTGGCAGAGGAGCTCAGAACTCTGGGAACCCCAGGGCTTGGAATTCACTCAGAGCTTGGTCCTTAGGGCTGCTCCAGCCTCCAGGGTGATGCTCCCAGCTCCCAGCAGACCCTGGAGCAGCCCCGGGGACAGGGAAGGGACCCGGCCCAGCCTCCACCTTCCCTCAGGTGAGCCCTTATCAAACAGCCCCACCCCGCCCCCAGGTGAGCCCTTATCAGCCCGCGGCACCACAAAGGGCCACAAAGGGCCGGGAGGTGACAGCTGTGCTCCAGGTGTGCCCCAGGTGGGGCAGGGCCCTTTCATCTCGCCCCAAAGCAGGAAAAACCCAGCAGGATGGGCCTGGGGCTCGGGAATTTGTTATTCCCTGGAAAAACCCAGCAGGATGGGATTGGGGCTGGGGAAAGCAGGAAAAACCCAGGAAAAACCCAGCAGGATGGGACTGGGGCTCGGGAATTTGTTATTCCCAGGAAAAACCCAGCAGGATGGGATTGGGGAGAGCTTGGGAATTTGTTATTGCCAGGAAAAACCCAGCAGGATGGGATTGGGGCTCAGGGAGAGCTCGGGAATTTACTATTCCCAGGAAAAACCCCAGCAGGATGGGCCTGGGGCTCAGGGAGAGCTCGGGAATTTGTTATTCCCTGGAAAAACCCAGCAGGATGGGCCTGGGGCTTGGGGAGAGCTCAGGAATTTGTTATTCCCAGGAAAAAACCCAGCAGGATGGGATTGGGGCTCGGGGAGAGCTCGGGAATTTCTAATTGCCAGGAAAAACCCAGCAGAATGGGCCTGGGGCTCGGGAATTTGTTATTCCCAGGGAAAACCCCAGCAGGATGGGATTGGGGCTCAGGGAGAGCTCGGGAATTTGCTATTCCCAGGAAAAACCCCAGCAGGATGGGCCTGGGGCTCAGGGAGAGCTCGGGAATTTGTTATTCCCAGGAAAAACCCAGCAGGATGGGATTGGGGAGAGCTCGGGAATTTGTTATTCCCAGGAAAAACCCAGCAGGATGGGATTGGGGGGGAGAGCTCGGGAATTTGCTATTCCCAGGAAAAACCCAGCAGGATGGGCCTGGGGCTCAGGAATTTGTTATTCCCTGGAAAAACCCAGCAGGATGGGATTGGGGCTCGGGGAGAGCTCGGGAATTTGTTATTCCCAGGAAAAACCCAGCAGATTTGGCTTGGGAAGAGCTCAGGAATTTGTTATTCCCAGGAAAAACCCAGCAGGATGGGCTTGGGGGGGAGAGCTCGGGAATTTGTTATTGCCTGGCATCCATCCGTTGGGAGCAGCAGGAACTGGGATGTGCTGGCACTGCCCCATCCCGAGGGATTTAGGGGGGACATTTCAGCAAGGGGAGACCCAGCAGCATTCCCAAAGGAAGGATGGGGCTGTGGGGACAGAAAAATCCGGGAAAAACAGCAAGTGGGAGCTCCATTTGGGACCAGAGCTTTCCTTTGGACAAACTCCCTGAGGACACAGCACAGAGGGACTTCAACACCAGTGGGATTTTAACACCAGTGGGATTTTAACACCAGTGGGATTTTAACCACAGTGGGATTTTAGCAAGAGTGGGATTATAACAACAGTGGGATTTTAATTTTAAACACATTGGGATTTTAACCATACTGGGATTCTAGCCACACTGGGAATTTAACCCCAGTGGGATTTCTATTTCAACCCCAATGGGATTTTAACCCCAGTGGGATTTCAACAACAGTGGGATTTTAATTTTAACCACAGTGGGATTTTAACAACAGTGGGATTTTAACCCTAGTGAGATTTTACCCACACTGGGATTTTAACTTCAACCCCAGTGGGATTCTAGCAGTGGGATTTTAACCACACTGGGATTTTAATTTTAACCACAGTGGGATTTAAACCACAGTGAGATTTTAACACCAGTGGGATTTTAATTTTAACCCTAGTGGGATTTTAACCACAGTGGGATTTTAACTTCAACCCCAGTGGGATTCTAACAGTGGGATTTTAACCACACTGGGAATTTAACCCCAGTGGGATTTTAACAACAGTGGGACTTCAACCACAGTGAGATTTTAACTCCACTGGGAATTTAACCACACTGGGATTTCAACTCCAGCGGGATTTTAACTTCAAACCCAGTGAGATTCTAACCACAGTGGGATCCTAACAGTGGGATTTTAACCACACTGGTAATTTAACCCCAGTGGGATTTTAACCATAGTGGGATTTTAATCCCAGTGGGATTTTAACCACAGTGGGATTCTAATTTTAACCCCAGTGGGATTTCAACCATACTGGGAATTTAACCCCAGAGGAATTTTAATTTTAACCCCAGTGGGATTCCAACCCCAGTGGGATTCCAACCCCAGTGGGATTTTAATTTTAACCCCAGTGGGATTTTAACCCCAGCCAGGCACATCCCGAGGGCAGAGGTGCCTCCTCCCTTTTCCCTCTCCAGCTCCAGGTGCCAGCCGTGCCCATGGGCAGAGCAGTGCCAGCCCCACCAGATGTCACCCCAGGTGTCACCCCAGGGCTGGGGGACCTGTCCTGCCCGGGCAGGGCTGGCAGCAAACAGCCCCTTATCTCCCGTCCCTTATCTCCTGGGAAAGCAGCGGGGTCGCTCCGTGCCCTGCCCGGACAATGTTCCATTACCCCGGTGTTTAATTACCCTGATCCTCCTCGTGGGAAGGGGCAGCAGCGGGGAGGTGGGAACCGCAGGGGAATTCCACAACGGGAGATGAAACAGAGCTGGAAAAGCAACGGGTAAACAGCCAGAGAACGTCCCAGGATCTGCTCACCAGCAGGACAGGGTCACACCAGATCCCAAATTCCAGCCAGGGAATGCCCCACTGAGATCTGCTTAGCAGCAGGACAGGCTCACACCAGATAATTCCCCAAATTCCAGACAGATCCCAAATTCCAGACAGGGAATGTCCCAGGATCTGCTTAGCTCCCTGCAGGACAGGCTCACACCAGATCCCAAATTCCAGCCAGGGAATGTCCCTGCTCAGCCTGAGGGAAGGGCTCACACCTTTTGAGATCCCAAATTCCATCCCCGTGGGATCTGCTCAGCCTGCAATGCCCCTGCTCAGCCTGGGGATGGGAAGATCTCACCTTTTGGACAGGCTCCCAAATCCCAAAATCCCAGGGAATGTCCCGTGGGATCTGCTCAGCCTGCAGGAAGAGCTCACAGCATTCCCAAATTCCAGCCAGAGAATGTCCCACTGAGATCTGCTCAGTTCCCTGCAGGACAGGCTCACACCATTCCCAAATTCCAGACAGAGAATGTCCCACTGGGATCTGCTCAGCCTGAGAGAAGGGCTCACACCATATCCCCAATTCCAGACAGGGAATGTCCCACTGGGACCTCCTCATTCCCAAATTCCAGCCAGGGAATGTCCCAGCTTGCAGGAAGGGCTCGCACCGTGTCCCAAACACCACAAGCCCCAATCCCAGGATGTTTCCCCCATGCTGTGTGAGGAGTTCCCTTCTCCTGGAGCTGGGAATTTCCAGCTGGAGCAGGGGCTGCTATCCCACAGCTCCATCCCACAGCCCCATCCATCCATCTCCATCCATCCATCCCACAGCCCCATCCCAGCACATTCCCAGGGCTCATCCAGAGCCAGGAATGCGGGGAAGGGCAAGGAGCACATCAGGGAAGGTGTTAAAGAGCCGGGAGTTGTTTACAGCCCCGATTACCCCTTAATCCTCTCTGAGCGCCGCTTTACGAGCCCGGGCCTCCCGCGGAGCTGCAAAACACCTGGGGCAAGGAACCCTGAGCACAAAATGCTCCATCCTCACCTGCCCCAGGAACCCTGAGCACAAATTGCTCCATCCTCACCTGCCCAAGGAACCCCGGAACACAAAAAACCTCATCCTCACCTGCCCCAGGAACCCTGGAGCACTAAAAACCTCATCCTCACCTGCCCCAGGAACCCTGGAGCACTAAATCCTCCATCCTCACCTGCCCAAGCAACCCTAGAACAGAAAAAACCTCATCCTCACCTGCCCAAAAAACCCTGGAGCACAAAAAACCTCATCCTTACATGCCCAAAAAAACCCTGGAGCACAAAAATCCCCCATCTTCACCTGCCCAAGGAACCCTAGAACATAAAAACCCTCATCCTTACCTGCCCAAAAAACCCTGGAGGAACAAAAATCTGCCCAAGGAACCCTGGAGCACAAAATCCCCAATCTTCACCTGCCCAAAAAACCCTGGAGCACAAAAATCTCTGTCCTCATCTACCAAGGAACCCTGGAGCACAAAATCCTCCATCCTCACCTGCCCAAGGAACCCTGGAGCACAAAATCCCCCCACTATCCTCACCTGCCCAAAAAACCCTGAGGAACAAAAATCCCCCATCTTCACCTGCCCAAGGAACCCTAGAACACAAAAAACCTCATCCTCACCTGCCCAAAAAACCCTGGAGCACAAAAATCTGCCCAAGGAACCCTGGAGCACAAAAATCCCTGTCCTCACCTGCCCAAGGAACCCTGGGCAGCTGGAACACAGAGCAGATGTGGAAAGCATCATCCAACACTCCTGCCAGGGAAAAGGGGCATTTTCCACAGGGAAAAAGGGCATTTTTCCACAGCAAAAAGGGGCATTCTCCCAGGAAAAGGGGCATTCTCCCAGGAAAAGGGGCATTTTTCCACAGGGAAAAAGGGGCATTTTTCCACAGCAAAAAAGGGGCATTCTCCCAGGAAAAGGGGCATTCTCCCAGGAAAAGGGGCATTCTCCCAGGAAAAGGGGCATTTTCTCCCAGGGAAAAAGGGGCATTTTTCCACAGCAAAAAAAAAAAAAAATGGGCTTTCTCCCAAGGAAAAGGGGCATTTTCCCCATGGAAAAAGGGGCATTTTCCCCCTAGGAAAAAGGGGCATTTTCCTCATGGAAAAAGGGCATTTTCTCCCAGGGAATGCAAAAGCAGCACCCACAAAATTCCAACCTGCAGAGAAGAGCTGAGCAACAGCTCCAGGAGAACAAGAGGTGCCTCCCTGTGCAGGTGCTCCCCAAAATCCCCCCAAATCCAGAGCTGCTCCTTCCCCTCCCAGATTGTTCCCACCCCAGAGGAAGCTGCTCTCCACCTGCCCATGGATTTGCCTGAACTTTGTTTCCCAAGATTTGCTTATCAGCCCCATCCCAGATCTCTCCCACCCACAGCAGGGAGAAAAACGCCAGGAAATCAAAAATAAGATGGGAATGACTCAAGGAAAACTCCAGGAGAAAGGAGCTTGACTTTTCATTGTAAAAATTTTAATTTAAAAGTTATTTAAATTTATTTAATTTCAAAGTTGATGTTGCTTAATTTTAAAATTTTAAGGGATTTTCAACCATTGTGGTTCTCTCCTGGAGAGTTGGGATGCACTTGACAGATCCTGAGTTCAATATTCCATTCCAGCCAGGAATTTTACACAGAGGCTCCTGAGGAACTCAAGGACTTGCAATTCCCACTCTCCTTAAGCAGGAGGAAATCCCAGCCCTAATCCCTGTGTGCCTGCTGTAAAAATGGGATAATCTCTCTTATCCCAAAGGAATATCAACCTGGAGCTGCTCAGAGCCTGGAGGGCATGGAATTGTTCCCCAAACTCAGCCCCTTTTCCTTGGGATCCCTTTCCCCACAGCTCAGCCATTCCCTGAGCCAAGGATCCAAACCCATCAGATCCCACCATTCCCACTTTGGATTGGTTCTTTCACCCCTCACAGGCTCCGTTTCCCCTCTGGATCAAGGAAAAGGACACAAACATCTCTCCACCTGCCCGGCCACGGGGGTTTCCAGCCCCAGGGGGATTCCAAAATCCTTGGAAAAGAGGCAGGAAAAGCGTGAGAACAGCCAGAGCCCCCCGTGGTTGTTTATGGGATGAAGACATTGAGGCTGAGTCACGGAGCCGGAGCTCAGCGTTCCCAGGAGAGCACCAGATCCCAACAAACGGAGAGGATTCCAGAGCTGGTTGTCCCAGAACAGCATCCCAAGGTCCCAGTGCCGGGGATTCAGCAGGGCAGGAGCGGCTGGGAGGGGATTTGGGGCCATCACTTGCAGGGGAGGTGGGATAAACACTGCACATCCTCCCCAAGCTTCCCAGAGGAGCATTCCCAACCACCCCAAGCGAGCTTTCATCCCACAGGTGCCATCCTGCAAAGAGGAGGGGAGAGCTGGGGTTATCCTGGCAAAAAGAGGAGGGGAGAGCTGAGATCATCCTGGGAAAAAGAGGAGGAAAAAGCTGGGGTTATCTCAGCAAAAAGAGGATGGAAAAGCTGGGGTTATCCTGGCAAAAAGAAGAGGGAAAAGCTGGGCTCATTTCTGCAAAAAGAGGAGGGAAGAGCTGGGGTTATCCTTGCAAAAAGAGAAGGGAAAACTGGAGTTATCATCCAAAAGAGAAGGGAAAAAAGCAAAGGAGGGGAGAGCTGGGGTTATCCCTGCAAAAAGAGGAGGAAAAAGCTGGGCTCATCCCAACAAAAAGAGGGGGAAGGAGCTGGGCTCATCTCCTCAAATAGAGGAGGGAAAAGCTGGGCTCATCTCAGCAAAAAGAGAAGGAAAAAGCTGGGGTTATCCCAGCAAAAAGAGGAGGGAAAAACTGGGATTATCCTGGCAAAAAGAGGAGGGAAGAGCTGGGGTTATCCCAGCAAAAAGAGGAGGAAAAAGCTGGGGTTATCCCAGCAAAAAGAGGAGGAAAAAGCTGGGGTTATCCCAGCAAAAAGAGGAGGGAAAAACTGGGATTATCCTGGCAAAAAGAGGAGGGGAAAACTGGGATTATCCCTGCAAAAAGAGGGGGAAAGCTGGGCTCATCCTGGGGCTCATCCTGAAATTGTGGGGTGCCACCCTGCCAGCAGAGTGTGACCCCACAAATCCCTCACCCTTTAAACCCCCCTGTCCCTGCTCCTGCCCTCACCGTCCCCATCCCGGGATATTCCTTATCCCGATCCCCTAATCTGCGGCACATGATGTGAGAGCAGAGCTCAGCACAGAGGCAGCCAGGAGCCCTGGGGGAGGTGGGAAAGCACTTCCCAGGTTCCTGCAGGGGCTGGGGACAGCGGGATGAGGGCAGCAGCTCCTGGGAAGGATGTTGGAGGTGGGAAAAACAAGTGGGGCCTCCCCAGGGACTCGGCTGAGTCACGGTCCCACGACGGAGCCAAGGGACTCCCCGGATTCCACCTTTCCACAGATTTCATGGAGACAGGAGGAGGAAATCTCCCTGTGAGGGACAAACTCCTTCCCAGAGCCATCCCCTGCACCCTTTATTCCTTTTAGGGCATTCCCAAATCTGATCCTGCCTTTTCCCCAGAAGGAGGAGATCCGTTGTGGGATAAATTCCATCCCAGAGCCATCCCCTGCACCCTTTATCCCTTTAGGGCATTCCCAAATTTATTCTTTTTAGGGCATTCCCTGTGGGATAAAATCCTTTGATCCTTTAGGGCATTCCCAAATCTGACCCTGCCTTTTCCCCAGAAGGAGGAGATCCTTTGTGGGATAAATTCCATCCCCTGCACCCTTTATTCCTTTAGGGCATTCCCAAATCTGATCCTGCCTTTTCCTCAGAAGGATATGTCCCTGTGCCAGGCCAGGGGGGGCAGGGAAAAGCCTTCTGTCCAGAGGAGAGCCATCCCTTGGGGCATCCTTTATCCCTTCACAGGATCAGGGAATGGTTTCCCAAATCTGATCACCCAGTTTCCTCACAATAAAAGCCACCACCAGCCCTGGAAGCAAAGGAACTGCCCTCTGCAGGGCAGGGGCCAGGCCAGGCTCATTCCCAAGGGCAAGGGAAAAACAGGAAGGAAGGGAACCTGAAGGAAGGAAAGGAACTGCAGCCACCACCAGAAGCAAAGGGCAAGGCTGGAGAGCCCCAGGGCAGCTCCTCGAAGGGCAGCAAAGCCTCCAAGGGAAAAACAGGAATTTCACAGGATCAGGGAATGGTTTGGTTTGGAAGGAACCTCAAGGATCACCCAGTTCCAACCCCCTGCACACATTTGGTGACCAAAAGCCACCACCAGCCCTGGAAGCAAAGGAACTGCAGCAGAGCAGGGCAGGGAAAGCCTGGAGAGCCTTTGGGGCAGCTCCTGCAAGGGCAGCAAAGCCTCCAAGGGAAAAACAGGAATTTCACAGGATCAGGGAACGGTTTGGCTTGGAAAGGACCTCAAGGATCACCCAGTTCCAACCCCTGCCAGCACCAGCCCAGGAAGGAGGACTGGAAACAAAGCAAAGGGGGAGGGAGAAGGTGAAGGGGATGGACAGGAGGGGATGGAAGCAGAGGGAAGGATTTGCTCGGAGCCCGTTCCTGAACCTCGCAGCCCGTGTGCCAGGCACTCCCGAATACTAATCAGAGCTGAAAAAATATCAAACAATTAGGAAGGAAAGTCTGCTGGCAGGGTTTCTCCTGGAGACGTCGGGCTGGTTTTGTTTATGAGCGGGAGGAAGTGGGAACCGCTCCTGTTTGTTCTGCGGGAGAAAAGAGAGAGCTCCAGTGTTTTAATTTCTCTGCTGAAAACCCTGGAGATTTGGCCTGAAACGGAGCAGAGAGGCTGATCCAGATTCACCCGCAGCCTTTTGTTACAAGAAAATATTTGAGTCGGGTTTTTTTTTTTCCTCCCTCCCCTTCTGCGTGGGCAAAGAAAGGGGCAGTGGATACAAAGCCGGCATTTTTTGTTCCCAGAAAATATCAATGAAAAGAGCATTCCAGAGGCCAAGGGCACAGCACAGCTCCCAGGGCACTGGAGGTGTCCTGGCTGAGCCCAGGAAAGGCGAAAATATCACCTCCAAAACTCATTTTTGTTAAAAAGGCAGGTGAGCAACACTTGGGAAGCCTAAATTAAGTTTTTAACCAGGTTTTTGCCTCCCAAGGACACACACGAGGCTGGGAGGGGATGAGGTCACGTAAACTTCATTTGCTCGGAGGTGCAACTTGCAGCTCCTCGGATGCAAAATCCCTGGATCAACGTTTTCCTTTGGTTTTCATACGGGAGGACCTGAAGGAGCACCTCAGAAAATGAAATAAATCGGGTTTAGGGTGGGCTGGAACAGCAGGAGGAGCTGGGGAAGGAGCTGAACTGGGGAAGGAGCTGAACTGGGGAAGGAGCTGAACTGGGGAAGGAGCTGGGTGAGGAAAAGCAGATCCCAGGACAAATCCCAGCATCCCAGGGCCAGAGGGGACTCCTGGAGTGCAGAGCAGTGTGAGAACTGAGCTCAGGCTGTCCCCGAGGCTCTCAGGGCCCTTTCAAAGCTCTTTTTCCCCCACAGGGAGCAGCCTGGGGATGGACAAAATGTGCCATTCCCGGCTGAAAACTTCCCAAAAACCCGGCTTTTCACAGCAAACCCCAAATGCCTTCACCATGGAAACCCAGCCCGGGGCTGGTATCGCCGCTGGAATTCGCCCTTGGCTGCAGCTCGGGAGGAGCCCGGACAGGGAAACCTTTGAGCTCGGGAAGTGCCAGCCCAGGAGCCTGGGACTGCTCGGGAAGAGCTTCCAAAGCAGCCCCAGACATGGAATTATCCCGCAGTAATCCACCCCCTCCCACATGTGGGGTTATCCCGCAGTAATTCAGGAATTCACCCCTTCCCAAACACGGGGTTATCCCTCAGTAATTCACCCCCTCCAAACTCGGGGTTATCCCTCAGTAATTCACCCCCTCCAAACACCTCCCACCTCCAGACTCGGGGTTATCCTCAGGGAATTATCCGGGGGGGTCCCGCAGTAATTCAGGAATTCACCCCCTCCAGACTCGGGGTTATCCCTCAGTAATTCACCCCCTCCAAACTCGGGGTTATCCCTCAGTAATTCACCCCCTCCCACATGTGGGGTTATCCCGCAGTAATTCAGGAATTCACCCCTTCCCAAACACGGGGTTATCCCGCAGTAATTCACCCCCTCCAGACTCAGGGTTACTCCACAGTAGTTCAGTAATTCACCCCCTCCAAACTCGGGGTTATCCCTCAGTAATTCACCCTCCCAAACTCGGGGCTACCCCTCAGATAATCCACCCCTTCCCAAACATGGGGTTATCCTGCAGTAATTCACCCCTCCCAGACTCGGGGTTATCCCGCAGTAATTCATTAATTCACCCCCTCCCAGACACGCGGTTATCCTGCAGTAATTCACCCCTCCCAAACACGGGATTATCCCGTATAATTCACGCCCTCCAGGACTCGGGGTTACCCCGCAGTACTTCAGTAATTCACCCCTTCCCAAACTCGGGGTTACCCCTCAGTAATTCACCCCTTCTAGATTCGGGGTCATGCCACAGTAATTCAGTAATTCACCCCCTCTCAGACTCAGGGTTATCCCTCAGTAATTCACCCCTCCCAAACACGGGATTATCCTGTATAATTCACCCCCTCCAGACACGGGGTTACCCCACAGTAATTCACCCCCTCCCAGACTTGGTGTCATCCCACAGTAATTCACCCCTTCCCAAACACGGGGTTATCCCACAATAATTCAGTAATTCACCCCCTCCCAAACACGGCGTTATCCTGCAGTAATTCACCCCTCTCAGACTCGGGGTTATCCCTCAGTAATTCAGTAATTCACCCCCTTCCAGACACAGGGTTATCCTGCAGTAATTCAGTAACTCACCCCTCCCAAACACGGGATTATCCTGTATAATTCACCCCCTCCAGACACGGGGTTACCCCACAGTAATTCACCCCTTCCCAAACACGGGGTTATCCCTCAGTAATTCAGTAATTCACACCCTCCCAAACACGGGGTTATCCTGCAATAATTCACCCCTCTCAGACTCGGGGTTATCCTGCAGTAATTCAGTAATTCACCCCCTCCTAAACACGGGGTTATCCTGCAGTAATTCACCCCTCTCAGACTCGGGATTATCTCACGGTAATTCACGCCTTCCAGACACGGGGTTATCCTGCAGTAATTCAGTAATTCACCCTCCCAAACACGGGGTTATCCCACAATAATTCATCCCCTCCCAAACACGGGGTTATCCTGCAGTAATTCACCCCCTCAGACTCGGGGTTATCCCTCAGTAATTCACCCCTTCCCAAACCCGGGGTTATCCTGTATAATTCACCCCCTCCAGACACGGGGTTACCCCACAGTAATTCACCCCTTCCCAAACACAGGGTTATCCCACAATAATTCAGTAATCCACCCCCTCCCAAACAAACGTTATCCTGGTAATTATCCTCGGGGTTATCCTGCAGTAATTCAGTAATTCACCCCCTCCCAAACACAGGGTTATCCCACAATAATTCAGTAATTCGCCCCCTCCTAAACACGGGGTTATCCTGCAGTAATTCAGTAATTCACCCCTCTCAGACTCGGGGTTATCCCACGGTAATTCAGTAATTCACCCCTCTCAGACTCGGGGTTATCCCTCAGTAATCCAGTAATTCACCCCCTCCCAAACACGGGGTTATCCTGCAGTAATTCACCCCCTCAGACTCGGGGTTATCCCACAGTAATTCACCCCTCCCAAACACGGGATTATCCCGTATAATTCACTCCCTCCAGACACGGGATTATCCCACAGTAATTCACCCCCTCCAGACACGGGGTTATCCCGCAGTAATTCACCCCTTCCAGACACGGGGTTACTCCACAGTAGTTCAATAATTCACCCCCTCTCAAACACGCGGGGTTATCCTCAGTAATTCACCCCTTCTGGATTCGGGGTTATCCTGCAGTAATTCAGTAATTCACCCCCTCCCAAACACGGCGTTATCCTGCAGTAATTCACCCCTCTCAGACTCGGGGTTATCCTGCAGTAATTCAGTAATTCACCCTCCCAAACACGGGGTTATCCCACAATAATTCAGTAATTCACCCTCTCTCAAACACGGGGTTATCCTGCAGTAATTCACCCCTCTCAGACTCGGGGTTATCCCACAGTAATTCACCCCTTCCCATGTGCAAGCAGAACCAGCCCCAGTTCCCAATCCCAATCCCTCTGCTCCCCGGGGAGCTGGGGAAAGGAGAGGCAGAGCAGGAGCTTTCCAAGCTTTTCTCTGGGAGAAGGGAGCACGTTGAGCCATCCATGAGGAGCTGGGAATGCTGGAGCCATCCCAAGCAATCCCCCCCCACCACCACTGTCCTCCTCCACGCTCCCCAAATCCCACATTCCTGCATCAGCGGCATTCCAGATCGAGTTTAAGAGGTTTCCCAAGTGCCATAGGTTTTTTGGCTAAAGACAGATCGGTAAAAGTCACGGATCTGCCCCCTCCTCATCCTCATCCTTCTGCTCTGGGGAGCCAATAACCCAAGTGGGCTTCTCCAGAATCCTGGAATACCCAGAGCTGGAAGCGACCCACAAGGAGCAAGTCCAGATCGGGAATAACTGCTTGGGTTTGGGGCATCCATGGACATCCCGGGAGGCTGGGAATTGCCCTTCCCGGGGAGCAGCACCCTCGGGAACCCGCGGGGCAGGAGCAGGAGCGGGGGATGGATGGGGGGGGATGGAGGCAGTGCCCGGAGCGGGAATGCCGCAGATCGGGAATGCCGCGGAGCTCCGCTGCCATCCAGCGGCCGCGGGACGCGGCTCCAGCAGCGCCCGTGGCTTCACTGGAAGCCGCTCTCACCTCCCGAGCGATTTCTGACACAACCGACACCTCCTGGACATGTTTTCCCCAATACCCAACCTCTTCGCTGGAAGCCGCTCTCGCCTCCCCAGCCATTTCTGACACAGCCAACAGCCCCTGGATGGGTTTTCCCCAATATCCAACCTCGTCTGGAGCAGCCCTGCAGTGTTTAACTGGTGCTCGCAAAAATATTGGTCGCTCCATGGGGTTTTTACACCTTTTTCCAGCTTTTCCAGCTCAGAGAGCAGAGGCCTGGAACACCTCTGCTCCAGAGTCGGGCTGGGAAAGCTGGGAATGTAAGTTTAAAACCCCTTCCAGTGCCTGAAGAAGCTCCAGAGGAGCTGCTGAGGGGATTTGAACAAGGGATGGAGTGACAGGACACAGGGAATGGCTTCCCACTGCCAAAGGGCAGGGATAGATGGGACCCTGGGAAGGAATTCTTGGCTGCCCCATCCCTGGAAGTGTCCAAAGCCAGGCTGGACGGGGCTTGGAGCAGCCTGGGATGGTGGAAGGTGCTCCTGCTCACGGCAGGGCACTGGATGGGATTTAAGGTCCCTCCCATCCCATCAATCCCATCAATCCCATTCCAGCGAACCCCGCGCGCCCCCTGCGGGCCGCGCCGGGCACTGCAGGCGCTGCCGCTGCTGCCGCCAGGGGTCAGCGCGAGCCCGGGAGACAGACCCGGATCCCGCTGGGATCCCCCTGGAACCCCGCTGGGATCCTCGCTTGGATTCCAATGGAACCCCGCTGGGATCCTCGCTTGGATTCCAATGGAACCCCGCTGGAACCCCTCTTGGATCCCCCTGGAACCCCGCTGGGATGACCCTGGAACCCCGCTTGGATCCTCGCTTGGATTCCAATGGAACCCCGCTGGAACCCCACTTGGATCCCTTCTTGGATTCCCCTGGAACCCCGCTTGGATCCTTGCTTGGATTCCGCTCGGATCCCCCTGGAACCCCGCTGGAACCAACCCCGCATTTCCCACTCAGGATGTGCCCCCAAGCCCCCCACAGGCATCCAGCATCCCACACCTGGGATGTGCTCCCGAGCCCCGGTGGATCCATAGGAAATCTCTTCTTCCAAAGGGAACAACCTGTGGCAATGGGGACATGGGTCACATCCATAGGGAATCCCTTCTTCCAAAGGGAACCTGAGGCACTGGGGACATGGGGCAGATCCATGGGAAATCCCTCCCAAAGGGAACAACCTGAGGCACTGGGGACATGGATCGATGGTGGATCCTTGGCTGGACTCCCTGACCTTCGAGGGCTTTTCCAGCCTGGATGATTCTGTTGATTCCACAGGGGCTGAGCAGGGTCAGGGAGTCCCTAAAACTGTTTGCACCTGGGTTTCCCTGAGCCAAAGCCTCACCTGCCCCCAGCAGAGCTTCCCTGGAGCATCCCTCAGGGACAGATCCTGCTCTGGGATGCCCGGGGCACTGACCTGCACCGAGCAAGTGATGGGGACAAAGTGCTGGGACAGGGAAGATTTCACAGCCAGGGGTTGAAAAGGGGCTGCTGAGGATCCTGATAAAGATGTGGCCTGCAGCTCCAGGTGAGGAGCTCCACAGCTGGATCCATCCTTCCTGCAGGGCTGCAAGGCCACCCTGGACAGGAACCCATGCCAAGGAAGGTGTCCCTTATCTTTGGTACAAGATAAACTTTAAGATTCCAAATCTAAACCATTTCATGAAGAAGTGCAACACCAGGACAGGACTAGGCCACCACAAGCACCAACATCTGTACCACAGACCCAGAACCACAGGACACCCCTCAGAAAAAGGGGGAAAATGCAAAAAAAAACCAAAACAAATCCCAACATCAGCCCAGCCTGACCCCACAGAGGAGCCAGGGAGGGCTGGGCTGTTTCACACCAGGGCGATGGTAAAATCTCTGCCTAACACAGCCCAAAAAGCTCAGCTGGGAAATGTGGAACTGCAGCAAAGCCATGGGCACAAATCTCATCCCTCCTCCTCCTCTTCCCTGCGTTCGGAGGCAGGGACAGCACAGGGAGACTCCCGCTAAAAGGGATGAGGTCAAGGGCTCGGTACCGTCATGGGATCATCAGGGGAAAGCCACAATCCATGGGATCGTCAGGGGAAACCACAATCCATGGGATCGTCAGGGGAAAGCCACAATCCATGGGAACATCAGGGGAAAACCACAATCCATGGGATCATTAGGGGAAAGCCACAATCCATGGGATCATCAAGGGAAACCAACAATCCATGGGATCATCAGGGGAAAACCACAGTCCATGGGATCATCAGGGGAAAACCACAATCCATGGGATCATCAGGGGAAAGCCACAATCCATGGGATCATCAGGGGAAAACAACAATCCATGGGAACATCAGGGGAAAACCACAATCCATGGGATCATTAGGGGAAAGCCACAATCCATGGGATCATCAAGGGAAACCAACAATCCATGGGATCGTCAGGGGAAAACCACAGTCCATGGGAACGTCAAGGGAAAACCACAGTCCATGGGATCGTCAAGGGAAAATCACAATCCCTGGGATCATCAGGGGAAAACCACAATCCATGGGATCATCAGGGGAAAACCACAATCCATGGGATCCATCAAGGGAAAACAACAATCCATGGGATCATCAGGGGAAATCACAGTCCATGGGATCATCGGGGGGAAATCACAGTCCATGGGATCGTCAGGGGAAAACCACAATCCATGGGAACGTCAAGGGAAAACCACAATCCATGGGATCATCAAGGGAAAATCACAATCCATGGGATCGTCAGGGGAAAACCACAGTCCATGGGATCGTCAAGGGAAAATCACAATCCATGGGATCATCGGGAAAAAACAATCCAAGGAAAACAACAATTTATGGGATCATCCAAGGGATCATCAGGGGAAAAAACAATCCATGGGATCATCAATCCATGGGATCATCAGGGGAAACAACAATCCATGGGATCATCAGGGGAAACAACAATCCATGGGATCATCAGGGGAAACAACAATCCATGGGATCATCAGGGGAAAACAACAATCCATGGGATCATCAGGGGAAAACCACAGTCCATAGGAAAATCAGGGAAAACCACAATCCATGGGATCATCAAGGGAAAACAACAATCCATGGGATCATCAAGGGAAAGCCACAATCCATGGGATCATCAGGGGAAAACCACAATCCATGGGATCATTGGAGGGAAATCACAGTCCGTGGGAACATCAGGGGGAAATCACAATCCATGGGATCATCGGGGGGAAATCACAATCCATGGGATCATCGGGGGGAAAACAACAATCCATGGGATCATCAGGGGGAAAACAACAATCCATGGGATCATCAGGGGAAAACCACAGTCCATGGGATCATCGGGGGAAAGCCACAACCTCGAGGGACTGGGGAGAGCCTGAGCAGCCCCAGCCCCACTCAGAAAGTGACTGAGAGGAAAATGAACAGCCCCAGCTGCGCTCAAACAGACGCTGCAGCGCCTCAAGGCTGAAATCAAGCGCTGCTCCAGCCACTCAGAGCTCCAGGTTTGCATTTTTCCCCCCTCTGGGAAGAGCAAACAGCAGATCCTCCTGGGTTTGTGGTCAACAGCAGCTCATTCCCCACCCAAGAAATCCAATTCCATCAACAGGAGCTCATTCCCCACCCAAGAAATCCCATTCCATCAACAGGAGCTCATTCCCCACCCAGGAAATCCCATTCCATCGTCCTTCTCCCAGGACAAACACCCTCAGTCCCCCAGCTGTCCCCAGCAGCTCCTCAGGCATTTGTCCCATGTCACACCCAGATGACAACACCAGCACAACTCCCCCCAAAATCCAAAGTCTGGTGTCATTTTGTAGCAGGAAAATGGATTTTCCATCCCAAGGAGGTTCACAGCAGCCTCCCCACAGATGGAGCCTTCCAGCTCCTCACCTGGAGCCACCAGAACCCCTCAGGACATTGCCACACGTTGTCCCCAGTGACCCTGACAAGGTCCTGACCATCCCGATGGTTTTCCACTCTCCCTGCAGCCACCACTGGCTTGGGAGAGTGGAAAACCATCAGGATTCCCCTCCTGAGGGAAAGAAAGGAAAACCTCCTGGGAAGCTGCAGCCTTTTTAACCTGTTATCCATTTCTCAGCAGTAAAACTCCAGGAAGAAAATTCCTGATGGGGATTTCAAGCTGGAATGGCACAAAAAACTTCACATATTGATTAAAGCAGCCGGTCCAGCTGTCAGAACAAACCCGGCTGCTCCCTCATTCCCTCCCAGCAGCTCCCAGGACTGGGCAGGCTTTTTTCCTCCAGACAGGGAAAATATAATTTCCAAGAAGTCCAACAGGAAGGTGCTTAAAACAGAACCAAAAAAAAGGAAAAATCCATGTTCTTGACTCACATCAGAGCAGCAGGATTTATCCTCCAGCGGCGCATGGAATCCTTCCTCCTGCAGAGCCAGGATGCTCAGAGTAGCCCAGAAAAAGACGGAATTGTAGCCTCAGGCTGCGGGCGCTGCTTGTCCCCATCGGTCCCTTGGAGACTCCCCGTGCCCGAGCCAGTCCCAGCAGGAGATGCCAGAAGCAGTAAATCCACAGGATTGGGGAGGAGCGGCCCTGCCATTCCAGATGCTGACAGAAGGGAGCATCCAAAGCCCAGGCGAGGCTCGGAGGAACCATCCAGGGACAATCCTGCCTCGGGAGGGGATGAGTGCCACTCCTGCCCTATGTGCCCACCGCTGGCACAAGGGGGTTCCAGCAGCTCCTGGGGCCCATGGGAGCCGGCCCCGCAGGGATCCCAAACCCTGTGGAGAAACAAAGGTCAGGGTGAGGGACAGGAGTGACCTTGGACACTGCAGCACGACCCCGTGTCCTTGCTCTGCTCGGGGCACCTGAGCACACCCCACAGAGCAGGGCTGCAAGGGACGCCCAAATTCAGCGCCCAGGCGGTGCCCAGCTCCGGGAGCCAGCTGCATTTCCCTGCTGCTGCTGCTGGGCTGCTGGGCAGAGGCTGGGCACGCCGGGGCCACGGCCCCACGGAGCACCGGCCACTTCCCTGCCCAGGACTGGTCCCACTGGCTCCTGGCACACGGGATTGGTTCCTGTTTGGGAAAAGAGCCAGGATTGATTCCAGTTTGGATCCACCATAGAACAGGATTGATTCCAGTTTGGATCCACAAGAGCCCGGGATTGATTCCAGTTCGGATCCACCATAGCACAGGATTGATTGATTCCCGTTTGGGAAAAGAGCCTGGGATTGATTCCTGTTTGGATCCACCATAGCCCAGGATTGATTCCAGTTTGGATCCACCATAGCCCAGGATTGATTCCAGTTTGGATCCACCATAGCCCGGGATTGATTCCAGCTTGGGAAAAGAACCTGGGACTAATTCCTGTTTGGGAAAAGAGCCCGGGATTGATTCCTGTTCGGATCCACCATAGCCCAGGATTGATTCCTGTTCGGATCCACCATAGCCCAGGACTGATTCCAGTTTGGATCCACAAGAGCCCGGGATTGATTCCTGTTCGGATCCACCATAGCACAGGATTGATTGATTCCCATTTGGGAAAAGAGCCCGGGACTGATTCCTGTTTGGATCCACCACAGCCCAGGATTGATTCCTCACAGCAAACACCCAGAGGTGACAATTCCCAAGCTGAATTCCCGTGGGGAACAGGAGCTGAGCCCCCCAAGGGTCTGGGCAGGGCTGTCCCTTCTCTCCAGTGACAACCCCAGCACAGCAGCAGCAGCTCCTCCCCAAACCGGGAGCAGGGACAGCAGCAGGGACAGGGGACAGCCAGCAGGATTTTGGGGGGTTTTGGAGTCCTTGCCACGTGCCAGGCCCCCTCAGGGACAGCCAGCAGGGACAATGGGACAGCCAGCAGATTTTGGGGGGGTTTTGGACTCCTTGCCACGTGCCAGGTCCCCTCAGGGACAGGGGACAGCCAGCAGGGACAAGGGGACAGACAGCAGATTTTGGGGGTTTTGGAGTCCTTGCCATGTGCCAGGTCCTGCCAGGGGCAGGGGATAGCCAGCAGATTTTGGGGGGTTTGGAGTCCTTGCCATGTGCCAGGTCCCGCCAGGGACAGGGGACAGCCAGCAGATTTTGGGGGGTTGGGGTCCTTGTCACGTGCCAGGTCCCCAGCCAGCAGATTTTTGGGGGGTTAGTCCTTGACCAGCCAGCCCACTCAGGGACAGCCAGCAGGGACAATGGGACAGCCAGCAGACTTTTGGGGGGATTTTGGCATCCTTGCCATGTGCCAGGTCCTGCCAGGGACAGCCAGCAGGAACAATGGGACAGCCAGCAGATTTTGGGGGTTTGGGTCAGCCAGCAGGAACGTGGGCCAGCCAGCAGATTTTGGGGGGGACAGCCAGCAGGGACAGGGAACAACCAGCAGGGACAGGGGACAGCCAGCAGATTTTTGGGGGGGTTTGGGGTCCTTGTCATGTGCCAGGCCCCCCTGAGGACAGCCAGCAGGGACAGGGGACAGCCAGCAGATTTTTGGGGAGGTTTGGGGTCCTTGTCATGCACCAGACCCCCTTGGGGACAGCCAGCAGGGACAGGGAACAGCCAGCAGATATTTTGGGGGGGTCTGGAGTCCCCCAGAGCCCCTCACGTGGCCACCCGGGCTCGCAGCAGCCCCGCTCGGGCTCGTTAGGGCGCCGCTGCCGCCGGCACAAAGTCCGTATTTGTTTCCCCGCAGGGGTGGAAAGAAAGGGGGTTTTGTGTTTTCTTCCTCTGCTCTTTGCAGGCGGCAGGGAGTTTATTTGACACTCCAGCACTCTTTGTGAGCTGAGTGCCCCGGGATAAATGCTACCCTTAAGAGTTACTTGGCGTTAGACAGAGGGACCCTCTTCAGAGGAGAATGGGGGCTTGTTGGGATGGGGTGGGAGGGGGCACGGCGAGGGGGGCTCGAGGAGAGCCCTCATAGAAGGGTCTCTGTCCTGGCCTCACAATGGAGTGAATTCTTCAAGATACCGGGAGCTGAAAGGAAGGAAGGAACTTTCCTGCTTTTAAAAAGGATTTTCAGGAACAATTGAAGAAGCCATAAAAAGGGGAGCATTATTCCCCATCCAGGCCGCTGGGCTGGGAAGCTTCTCCCTCCCTCCCCCTCCGAGCCCAGGGCTGGGCACATCCCACAGATGCCACTGGGACGAGCACAGGGCTGGCACGAGGGTCACGGGCACTTTATGGAGGGCACTGCCCAGCAGGACATGTCCTGGTCCTGGTCCTTGTCCCCCAGCCGGGTGCCACTTCCACGAGCCACCTTTGCCTGCCTCCAGGTGCTTCTGCCTCCGCAGGAAAAAGGGATCGTCCCAAACACCCACAGACTGAATACCCACCATCCTGCCAGGGCTGCAGGAACTGCTGTCCCCGGGGAGCCCTGCAGCCAGAGGGTGGCATTTCTATGGAAAACAGCTGGAGAGGGCCCCGCCAGGCACTTCCAGATGTGCAGCTTCTCCTTCCCCGGCTCACGGGGAGTTTTCTGCAAATCCTCAGCCTCACAAAGCCCAGGAAGAGAAGCTCAGCTCCGGCTGGGGAGTTTCACCTCCAGCCTGGCTCCACCACAGATCCCAACCCCCTTTGGGGTGATGGATTCACCTCCCATTCCCTCCCAGTGGACACTGGTGGCCGGGTCCCCCCCAAGCCCAGCCAAGCCGGACCCTCCAGCCCCTCCCGAGAACCCCAAATGGAGCCCCAGAGGATCCCTCCTTCCCTCTCCCCCTCCAGCTGCTCAGGAAATGCTGGAACAAGAACCAAACCAAGCCCAAGGAAGAGCTGGCTGTGAGGAAACCTCCTGGAGCTCATCCCAGCAGGGAGGGGACCTGCTCTCCAGGCTCTGGAATCCCTGCAGTGCCAGCCTTAGGGACAGGCACCTGCCTCTTGGTGCCACTGGCAGCCCAGGTGCCAGCAGCTCCTGTCCCTCCAGGGCCACCTTCCCCGGCGCTGGGGCAGTGCCAGCCCTGGGTTTGTGTGCAGGGAACGAGGATGGGCAGGGACAGCACCACAGGAACCCCCTGAGGTGCCACCCCACAGCTCCCAGAGCGCCCCTGGCTGCACCTCAGAGTCACAGAATCACCGGGCTGGAAGAGACTCAAAGATCATCGAGTCCAACCCAGCCCCAACACCTCAACCCAGCCCTGGCCCCCAGTGCCACATCCAGGCTTTGTTAAACACCCCCAGGGATGGGGACTCCACCGCCTCCCCAGACCACTCCAGAACTTTATCACTCTTTCCGTAAAAAACTTTTCCCTAATATCCAAACCTCCTGCCGGCCAGCAGGGACCCCGCACCCCAAAAAGGCCTCTTTTCTCCTACAAACTTAGGAAAAACTTCCAAAACCTCTCATGCTTTGGCCTGAGAGCGCAGGGTAAAGGAGCAGCAGCAGGAGCTGAAGCAGCTCCAGTGACAGCAATGACACCACAGCCACCCCAGACTGGGGACAAGGGGACACCGGGGTCCCAGAGCAGCTTCTCCACCTGACTCTGAGCAGGACCAGTTCCAGGAGCACAGGTCCAGGAGATCCTGGAGCCCAACAGGATCCAGGAGCCCTGCTGGACCAGGGAGTTCCAGGGGTCCAGGAGACCCAGGAGCCCAGGTCCAGGAGCACCAAGAGATGCAGGAGATCCAGAAGCCCAGGTCCAGGGGACCCAGGGAGATCCAAGACCTAAGTCCAGGAGCCCAGCAGGGTCCAGGAGATCCAGGAGCCCAGCAGGATCCAGGAAGATCCAGGAGCCAAAATCCAGGAGATCCTGGAGTTCAGCAGGATCCAGGGAGATCCAGGAGCCCAAATCCAGGAGATCCTGGAGCTCAGCAGGATCCAGGGAGATCCAGGAGCCCAAATCCAGGAGATCCTGGAGCTCAGCAGGATCCAGGGAGATCCAGGAGCCCAAATCCAGGAGATCCTGGAGCTCAGCAGGATCCAGGGAGATCCAGGAGGATCCAGGAGCCCGGGGCAGACCCTCTGAGCCAGCCTGAAGCTCCTGCAGGGCACAAAACCCCTCTGGCCCTGCGGATCCAGGCTGCCTTAGGCTGAGCTTTACCCAGCAGAGCCCTCGGGAGCTTTTCCTGCAGCTCTGATCCCCTGCCAGGGAGAAAAACCAGGACTAAAACCTGAGGAATCAGCTTTAGGAACACCCCGAGCAGGCGACGTTTGCTCCCCATACAAAACCCATTCCGAGATAGGAAATAAAAATAAATTGAACTCAGGAAAGCTGCACAACCACCCAGGGATCAAACACATTTATTTAAAGGCTTAGGTTTTAGCCCTCAAAAAAAAAAACCATCTGCGGCTTGGCAGAAGGAGCAGCCAATTGAATGGGGAAAATGTTCCCTTGTGAGGGCACGGCAGCAGCACGGCCCGGGCGAGGCCTTCGCACCTCAGCAGCCCCGCCGGAGATCGCACCCAGGAGGGGCCCGAGGTGACAACCAGCCCCCAGCCAGGCCAGCAAAGCTCTCCCTGCAATTCCTGTGCTGCCAAAAGGGAGGGAAACCCAAAAAAATGGGGGGAAAAGGGAAGCCTTGGAGCGCTGAGATCAAACCGGGAGCAGGACAGAGGCGCAGAGTCCCCAGGGAGTCGTGAGGGGGCAAACCCCAATCCTGAGCTGAGCTTCCCTCAGAAAGGAGCAGCATTTATTAAATAATAAAAGCCTTTCCGTGCCGTGTTTGCACCAACACAGGGCACTTTTTTGCCGCCTCATTTCTGTTTCAAACCCATCTTTCGTGGTGGAAGCAGCCCGGCTGAACAAGGCCAGGCTTTGTAAAGCGGCTCCAGCTCAGGGCACTGGCAGAGCCCTGGGCTCTCCTCGGCCTCTCTTTTGTTGCTTTTATTTTCTGTTCGAAGTTCAAACAACCCCCAAACCCCCCAGGAAGCTGCATTGTGCTCCTGGCAGGATCCCCCCTGCTGTCTGCAGGGCGGGTGTGGCCCTAAACTTTTGATCTCCGAAAACTTAAGGATCATTTCCTTCTCCAAGAGAATTCCCAGATGGAGGAGCTTGAGTCCAAAACTGTCCAGATCAGAGCCAGCTGCTGTCAAAAACCACCAGGGACAAAGGATGCTGCTGGATTGAACAGTTTTAAAACAGGCAGGAAGGGAAATGGAAAAAGTTCAGCCTTGGAAGAGCCAGGTCAGAGCTGGAGGCTTCCAGATGTCACAGGCACAGTGATCCTAAAAAAGCCAGGTCCAAACATTCCTCAAGCCCTCCTAAAAAAAGCCAGGTCCCAACATTCCCCAAGCCCTCTCTGCACCTGTAACCCTGAGCCCAGCTCAGCCAGGTGCAGGTGAGGTGGCACCTGAGCTTAGAGATCCCCTGAACCCCCCCAAAATCCCAAAATTTAACACTGAGCTGTCCCCCAAACACCGCGGGTGACACCGCTCTGCTCGTGTGGTCACCCAGTGTCCCAGGCTGCTGGGACATTCCTCATTTTCCAGCCCTTCAGGACTGAATCCACCTTCCCCAGCCATTCCAGAGGGATCTGGGGGATCCCTCAGCCAAGGAGAGCAGCCCCAGCTCAGCACCTCCAAACCAGGTCCTGCCAACACCCCGGAGAATGGGATGAGCCCATCTGGGATCTTTTCCCTGTCTCAGCAGGCAGGAGGATCCTGCTGGACTCCACAGCTCTGAATTCCTGGCTCAGCAGAGTGAGCAGGGACACCCCTGCTCCCAAATCCCTTGGGCAGGAGAAACACCTGCAGCTCCTGAGACCAGCACCTGAGCCTGCTCCCCCTGCCCAGGTCAGCCTTCCCAAAATCCCTCCAGCTTGGGAGACACCTCAGCCCTCCCCAAAAACCCCTTTTTCCTCGGGAGACACCTCAGCCCTCCCCAAAAATCCCTTTTTCCTCAGGAGACACCACACAGGTGTCACCACTCCTGCCCGTGGGGGGATTTTGCCTCCTCCTGACCCCACAAGAAATGGGATTTGGGGTTCATTTCACGCAGCTGGAAGCATCTTCCTAAAGGATTGATATTCCCAGAGCCAGAGTGACCCCACAGCCCCAGACAGGGCGGTCACTGCCACATCAAATGGAGTTTGAGGGGTGCCATATCTCCCAAACCTTTGATTTAGGACATCAGAACATGGAAAGCACCTGGTAAACTTAAAAAAACCCCCAAATCTTGATAGATCCAGCTGGTTTTGCAGCAAAGCTTTAGAAAATGAGAGCACAAAGTGATTGTCTCGATATCAGAGCTCCAATTCCCCTCACATGGCAGACCCCACACCTGGGGGTGATGCCTTCAATTTCAGCTTTCATATTTACAGGGCGGAGGCGAACCAGGAAGATTTCTCGCCCTCAGCTCTACAGGGAAATGGGAAATTCGGCGTCCTGACAGCATCACCCGCCTGCCAGCAGAGAGGGCCGCTGTCCTTGGGAGCCCTGCTCCAGTTTCCAGCTGGGATCTCCCCCCACAACCCCGGGCAAAGCCAAACGCAGCCTCTTCCCAAGGCCTGAGTCACCAACGCTCTGCCCCCACTTCCCTCCCGCGGCTGCGCCCGTGATTATAAAAAGATGTCTCAATTAGCAAGAGCTGAGCAACCCCCGCAGCCTCCAAAGCCTTCCGAGGAAATTCCGAGCAGCACCAACAATGTCCGGGCAATAAAACCGCCTCTTGTTCCTATCGGAGGAACCTCAAACATCCTTTCCCCTTCCAACGCGGCAGCCCCGGCTCTCCGGAGGGATCCCGGGCTGGGGCTGCCCAGGGCGCGCCGGGTCCCCATGAGCAGCCAGCGCTAATTTCTGTCTGTGCCGTCGGCTGCAGGTCTAGACTGGTGTGGTCTTTTTGTTGTAGCCAGCTAAAGAAGGGAGTCATTCATATTTTTTTTTTCCAGGATTCACACAAAAGTGCTCTTGTGCATCCCAGACCCCGCGATGGGGCTGGGACGGGCTCCGAGGGGCTGCGGGCACTGCCCAAAGCCCCGCCCGAGCACCTGCCCCGGGGCGAGACTTTGGGGGAACGAATTCCCACGGCAGGGAAGGGAAAATCCGTGTGCGAGTGCCTAAAAATAAACCAAAAACCCCACCTTAAAAAAAAAACCCCGCAAACGACGGGGAAACAGCGGCCACACGCTTTTCCTTGGAGAGAAGGGGAAAACTCCACGAGGAGCATCCCGGGCTGGAGCCCCGAGCCCCGGGCAGGGGAAGGGACACAAAGGGGACGGCACTGGGGGAGAAGCGACAGCGGGTGCGGGCACCGAGGGCACCCGCAGTGCCCGGCACAGCCCCCCGGTACCGGGCAGCGAGTGCGGGGTACAGGAGCCCCGTGCCGAGCCCCGCACGCCCGAACCGAGCGGGGCACCCACCTCCACCTCCCGGAGCGGAATCCTCTTCATCCTCCTCATCTTCCTCCCGCAGAGCCTCAGCCCGCTCGGGGGATCCGGGTATCGTCCCCCCTCCCACCGGGAATATCGCCGGGATGAGCAGCGGGAGCGGCGCCGCCGCAGCCAGGGATGCTCCGACTGCGGCTACCGGGCCATTCCCGGTTTTATAGCTCCGCAGGGAGGGCGGGCGGGCGGCGCGGCTTCACGGGACTTGTAGTTCCTCCCCCCGGCCTAGAGCCGCCTCCCTCTGCCCTCCTGTCCCTCCCTCTCTCCCTCTGCCCGTCCGTCCGTCCGTCCGTCCGTCCGTCCGTGGGGAGGGGAGGGTGCGGACGGTTCGGGAGGAACCGAGGGTCGGGGCGGTGCCGCTCCTCACCGGGACTCCGCTGCTTTCCAGGGTCCAGGGGAGGGAAGAGCCGATGGTTTCGCCTGGAAAAGTCCGGTTTTCCACGGGATCCCGGGAGCCGCATCCCTGGCACAGCCAGCCCGACGCCACAGCGGCCCTAAAGTGAATGAGTAACCCCAAAAGCCCGGCACGAACAGCGAGCGCTTCAGTCGTGCCGGGGATGGGTTATTGTTTTGTTTAATTATTCTCCCCATTATTAATGTAACTTAATTATTAACCCATCCGAGGAATGAATGGGCAATTAACCGTGCTGTTGACTTCGGGGCTCATTTAAAGCCCGTTCTCCCCAGCCCTGGGTGCTGGCAGAGTCACCCATGGGATGGAGCCGTGCCCCACAGGGTCCCTCTGAGCCCCACGTGCTGTGGGCACAGCAGGCACGAGGAGGGGGTGGCACCGTGCCCAGTGTCCCCTCCAGGAGCTGTGACACTGGGGAGGGTGCAGAAGGTGCTGCTCAGGGGGGGTGATCCTGCACAAACCCGCTCCAGGTGGGAAATGTCCCACCCCAGCAGGGACAGGGACCGGGACACGGATCCAGCCCCTTCCCACCTGCACCAAGATGGGATTTACCCTCCCAGAATTGCCGCTGAAGCAAAAACCACAGAAGGTTTTTAGGACAAGAGGGGGGCTGAGGGAGCAAGAGGGAGAGAGGAGGGGAAGGAAAAAAAATCCCTCCTGGCAACTTTTCAGGGCCCGAAGCCGGAGTGGAAATGCTTCCCTGCCCGTAATTGCTTCGAGAGCAGATGAATTTCTTGAAGAAACCGCAGCTGAAACGCTGCACAAATCACATTGTTGTGCTTGTGTTGGCTGCCTGCTGAAGGAGGGAAAAGGTCATCGTTCGGGGGATATTAAAAAGGGGAAAAAGCCGTATTTTAGCGCTGTGCAGGAGGGGGTCGAGCTGCGTTTTCACAGCCACGGTCTGGAAATTCAAACCTGTTTGGCAAGAGGCAGAATGGGGCTCACAGAGAGGAAAGAGCTGGGAAAAGGCTCCAAGGGATGGAGCTTATCCTGCCCCTGGATCCCTGGAAATGTCCAAGGCTGGGCTGGATGAGGCTTGGAGCAGCCTGGGACAGGGGGAAGTGTCACTGATCCAGCACCACCTGAGCTGGGTGTCCAGAGGGCTCCCGTGGGCTCACAGAGCCGTGGGATTGGATATCTGGGATTTCCAAAGCCCAATTTCCCTTTTTGGAATTGAATTCTGAAGTTTTACTCCCTTTTTTAGCGGCATTTCCTTCAGAGCCACGAGCCCACAGGACACTGAGCTGTCAGATATCATCTCCCAAAACAAAACCAGCCTGGAGCTCTTCAAGGCTCTGCCACAGCTTTTGTGTCACCCTGTGATGGTCTAAGGGACCACGACAGCCCCTGGGCGCTGCCCAGAGACCCCGAAAGGAGCAGGAATTCCCATGGAAAGCTGCAGGGCTCTTTCTCAGAGCAGCCCGACGCCGATTTCTGGGATGCTCCCAGCCCTGGCTGCGCCACCGCGATGCTGGGAGGTGTCGGGAGATGCCGGACCGGGACCCAGCTGCGGGTGGGCCAGCATTCCCGGCGCTGCCAACACGCTGGCATTGCGGGAAGTGCCAGCCGTGCCCCTTCCCGGCTCCTTGGAGAGCTCAGCATTCCTGCCCCGCATTCCTGAGCCGAGGGGGGGAAAAGCCCTGGAATGCTGCGGCGGGGCGGGGTGGGCAGGGGAGGAGCAGCATTGCCCATGTCGGGGTGGGAGGATGGCAGCCAGATGTTCCCAAGGCCTGAAAAATCCACTGGGAGCAGCTGGAATCGTCCTTTATCCCCCAGGGATCTGCAGCTCCGTGGTGGCGTGGGGAGCACAGAATCCCAGGATTATCCAGGCTGGGAAAAACCGCCGAGATCATCGAGTCCACCCTGCAAACATCGAATCCAACGTGGGAATGTGGCTCCTGGATCTGCTGGATCCGAGCTCTGGGGGAGCTTTGAAGGGAGGAAATCCTCAGTGCAAGAGCCAGGGAAAGGAGAAAGGGAAGGGGAGAGGGTTTTCCTGGAAAAAGGGTTTTCCTGGGAAAAGGGTTTTCCTGGGAAGGGAAGAGGGTTTTCCTGGAAAAAGAGTTTTCCTGGTTTTGCTGGGAAGGGAAGAGGGTTTTGATGGAAAGGGAACAGGGTTTTCCTGGAAAGGGGGTTTTCCTGGGAAGGGAAGAAGGTTTTGATGGAAAAAGAAGAGTATTTTCCTGGGAAAAGGGTTTTCCTGGGAAGGGAAGAGAGTTTTGATGGAAAAGGAAGAGGATTTTCCTGGAAAAAGGGTTTTCCTGGGAAGGGAAGAGGGTTTTGATGGGAAGGGAAGAGAGTTTTCCTGGAAAAAGGTTTTCCTGGTTTTGCTGGGAAGGGAAGCCTTGTTCCTCCCAGCAAAGGAGGAACCTCCCAAGAAGACCACCAGGAGGATGGGCTGGCTCTTCTCCAACAGAATATTCCCAAGACACAGAACTCCCCATGGCCAGGAATTGCCAAGGAGGAAGGACTGGGTTGTTGACTCCTCCAGGAAAGCAGGGAAAGCTCTGGGAAGCAACAGGAGCCCTGCCCTGGGAAGGGGCAGCCAGGAAAACTCTTAATTCTGTCACAGTCGTGTTGGTCCCAGCGCTCCGTGGAGCAGTTTGGGGTCACAGCCCCAGCTCATGCTGCTTTTCCCACCCCAGCTTGGGAATGGCACGTCCATAAATCCACACTGGGGAATTTGCTGGTGGTTTTTCCCAGAGAAACAAGAAAATAAAGTGTTTAATGATGGGCAGCACCGGGAAAATCAAGAGACAGGGAAGGGTGAGCTGGGAATGAGTTCCCACAGGATGGCTGTTCCCTGTTCCCAGGGCCTGGCCAGCACAGTAACCTCTGCAAGTCCTCTGACCTTCAAATACCCTCCCCAGCCCAGTTAAATCCATATAAATATATGGAAATATGGGAACAAAAAGCTTTTTCTTTCCAGTGCTGAGAGTGCCAAGTGCTGCGGGAGCCAATAAAGAGCTGCTGCTCCAGGGAGCTGTGGCAGGTAAAACACAAACAGCCCCAATCTTTCCCCAAAACTGCAGCCAATCCCCAAATTAAAAAAAAAAAAAAAAAAATAAAACTAAACCCAAGCCCCAAAGCTGAGGTTTTTAAAAGAGGAGGAAAATGTGGTTTTAGCTCTTGCCTGGTGCTGGATCCCAGCCTGGGAAGAAGCACTGGGAATCCTCAGAGAGGAGGGATGGGGAAGCCTTGGGGACGTTCTGGGGACAGAGGGACACAGAGCAGTCCCAGCTTGGGATTGTCCCAGGAACACGGGGAGGATCTGGTGCCACCAGCAGCCCCTCAGGCCCTGAGCAGAGCGGGTGAGGTGGGATCAGCTCCCGGGAGCAGGGACGGGAAACAGCCTCGAGCTGCGCCAGGGAGGCTCAGGGTGGATGCTCCAAAATTCCTGCCCCTGTCCCTCAGAAAGGAGCACAGGGGGCTCTTCTCCACCAGGTCTGGTTTGGTCAGAGGTTGGACTTGATGGTCCTGGAGTTCTTTCCCAACCTTTTTATGGAGCCACAGAGAAAGGGAGAGCCGCGCCAAGCAGGAGCAGTTTGGTACCTGGAATTCTCTGCCTGCCCCCAAGATCCCAGCCAGGCTCCAGGAGCTTCCCAGCAGCCCGGGGAGGAGCACAAAGGCAGGGCTGAGCTGTGTTTTGTGTCACTGTTTGCTCAGTGACACGGGCGCAGAGCTTTAAATGCCACGGCCAAGGTCACACGGGACACTGGGACACAGCACGGAGCTTCCAGCCCCTGCCCCATCAGCCAGGGAAGGGACACAGCCTCAAACCCCACGGCAAACGTCAGATAAACCCCCCAAAATCACCAGGAACCCAAAGCAGAAGAAGGGGATGGGTAAATTGATGAACCCCAAGAGCCAAACCTGCTCCTCAGTGGGACAAGGACACTGAAAATCCCAATTCCTGCCATGCCAGCATCTGGATGGGCTCAGTGTTTGATCCTTAAACCACTGAAAATGTTGAAAAGTGCCTAAAAATGAACTCCCAAAGTCACCACAGAGGGGACAGGTAAAATGACGAACCCCAAGAGCCAAACCTGCTCAATGGGACAGAGACAGAAAATCCCAATTCCTGCCACGCCGGCGTCTGGATGGGCTCAGTGTTTGATCCTTAAACCACTTAAAATGCTGAAAAGTGCCTAAAAGTGAGCTCCCAAAATCATCACAGAGTGGATGGGTAAAATTATGAACCCCAAGAGCCAAACCTGCTCAATGGGACAAGAACACAAAATCCCAAATCCTGCCATGCCAGAGTCTGGATGGGCTCAGTGTTTGATCCTTAAACCACTTAAAATGCTGAAAAGTGCCTAAAAGTGAGCTCCCAAAGTCACCACAGAGGGGACAGGTAAAATGATGAACCCCAAGAGCCAAACCTGCTCAATGGGACAAGAACACAAAATCCCAAATCCTGCCATGCCAGAGTCTGGATGGGCTCAGCGTTTGATCCTTAAACCACTTAAAAGGAGCCTTAAAGCTAAAAAGTGCCTAAAAGTGGGCTCAGCTGGGGAGATAAATCCATTCTGTGAACCCACCAAGGTAACTCAGCCCCCACCTCTGAGGAGAAGGCAGCAGCAGCAGCCCCTGGGCTGAGCTCTGAGCTCCGAGCTGCGCTCAGAGGAGGAGGAGGAGGGCGGTGATTTAGTGTCTGTGCCTCTCTCTCCCCACACTCCTTGCCTCCCGCACAAGGATCCATTGAGAGGCTGCAGAACAAACGTTCCCTTATGCAGCTCCAAAAAACTCCCGGGTCGGTTTGTGTGAGGCAGCTGCCCCGGAGCTCGCTGTGGTTACTCATTAACCGCGGCTCCCAGGGCACGGGAAGGAGGAATCAACTTAATAGGCCCTAAAAAAACAGGGAAAAAAAACCCCAAAAAAAACCAAAGAAAACAAACCAGCAGTGAAAATAAATACATCAGGTGTCCTGGAAAAGGACGTGGAAAAAACAGGTGGTTCTGGGAGCAGCTCCCGGGCTGGGGTGGGCTCAGGGAGCCGGGGGGACAATGGCACGGAGGGAAATGTGTGGGGACAAAAGGGGACGATTTTAAAGGGAAGGGAAGACCGAGGGGACAGAGAGGCGCTTGTGCTCCACAGAGAGGGGTTTCTGTGCCCGCTCCCCACCCCAACCATTCCCGGCTCCTGCCCCCGGCGTTTCCCAGGAGAATGAGGCGCTGCGGGGGCTGGGCAGCGTTTTCCAGGTGTCACTCGCTGTCCCCGGCCAGGAGAGGGTGGAGCTGCTCCCTGGATCCCCACCCTGCGCCCCAAAGGTCGGGAGAGGAGCCTCCTCCAGCCCCAGCGGGACTCAGGTGCTGCCCTGGCCAGGTGAGCTGCCCTGGCCATCACCGCATCCTTCACCTGCTCCTCCGCCATCCCTTCCATGGGACACACATTCCCTGCGTGCCTTCATCCCTCACCTCCCCCAGCTGTGGATTTTGGGGGGAAAGGCATCCCTGGAATTACAGACTAGGTTGGAAAAGCCCCCTAAGATCACCCAGTCCAACCTCCCTGCGCACCGCCAATGCCGCCACGGCCCCTGTCCCCAGGTGCCACATCCACGTGGTTTTCAATCCCTGCAGGGATGGGCTCTCCGCCACCTGTGCCAGGGCAGGACAGCCCTTCCCATGGAGTTTTCTCCAATATCCAACCTCAGCCTCCACTGGTGCAACTGAGGGTGTTTCCCATTGTCCCACCATTTGTTACCTGGGACAAGAGCCCGACCCCAGCTGGATTTGTGCCGCTCCTGGGCTCAGCTGCTCCATGGACAGGCTGGTGTCACAGACATATTTGATGAAAAACCCTTTCCTTAGGATCTTTTCTCCCTAGAAGCTGGGAAGCTTCAGCTTCCCCATCTTTTGCTGCTTTGCAATGTGATTTGGAGAATTGTTTACCCAGCACGTGAAATTGTTTTTACTTGCTGACCAATGACAGCCACCTGTGTCGAGGCTGTGAGCAGCCACAAGATTTTATTATCATCCCTTTCCTTTCCTTTGCAAGCCTTCTGATGAAATCCTTTCTTCTATTCTTTTCGTATAGTTCTAATATATAATTTTCTTTTAATATAATTTATAGAATAAAATAATAAATCAGCCTGCTGAAACATGGAGCCAAGATTCTCATCTCTCCCCTCGTCCTGGGACCCCTGCAAACACCACCACAGGTTGGGGTCCAGCCTGACCCCGGGGTGGGAGGCACCTCCCTGCCCAGCCCTGGGCCCACAGGAGAGGGAATTCCAGACACCTCCATGAGATCCCGAGGGAGAACCACAATTAGAGCTGGAATAAAAAGCTCCCAGAACACTGAGCTCGCTGCCAGGCCAGCCGGTGCTGCAGGGGAACAGGTACCCGGCGCTGGGGTTTTTGTGGGATGAGGAACATCTGGAGCTCAGAGGCACAAGGCAGCCTTTGTGCAGCTGGGAAAGGCCGTGCCAGAAGGCAGCGCTGGTGTGGGACAGCTTCAGGGAGAGGGGGAGGGAAAGGGAAAAAGCAGAGGGAAGGAATCTCAGCCTCCCCCTGGACAATTCCCAGCCTCCCTGCATCCCTTTCCCCGTGGGAATCCCTGTAAGCAGCCCTGTGGGGCTGCTCCTGGCTGTATTAAATAACCAAACCGGATCATTTGGATTCCTTTGGACTCTGGAAGGGCCGTCATCCCCTCCTGGCTGGCGGCGCTCCAGCGGCAGGGATGTCTCCCTGCTGGGATTATCAGATATCCCGAGCTGAGAAGCGCTGATCAGCTGATAATTCCAAGGGTTGGTATCCATCCCTAAGGAATATCCCAGGCACAGGGAGCTTGGGAAAACCAGAGCTGAGCATTCCTGTGGAGGCTCCCGATGCTTCTCCTCATGGGCTCTCATCCTGCTGAGCACAGACAACCCTGGAAGCTGGAATTTGGGAATTTCACCACTCTGGAGCCACGGGATACGCAGGGGTTTTTTTTGGGGTGAGGTGGCTGTGGCCACCTTCTCAGAGGGAAAACTGTCTCCAATGGAATTGGAATGTTCCAATGGTGGCAGAGGCCGTGGATTGGGAGCTGGGGTCCATGAGAGAACCGGAGCTCACTGGGAGGACTGGGAGCTCTCCCCACGCCTCCCCTGGGAACGGGGACCTCACCCCAGCTCATCCCAGGCTCTGCTCCAGCGCAGCCAAATCTCCCAGCGCTCCATGGATCCAAAAAGGGCTGGGGCTGCTGCTGGCTGCGCCCGGGGAGGAAAAATCCCCAAAATCGCCCCCAAAATCCCCCCAAATCCCTTCGTCTCTTCCACCCACCAGAGCCGCAGAGCAATTACTGAGCCCCCGGGGGTTTCACACGCAATCACAGGGGCCTCCTCCTGCTAACACTTAATTTGTTTAATGACTCGCGAGGCCTCGGGGGGCTCCTTGGTGTCAGCATTCATCTCCCTGCTCTCCAAAGGATTTTCTCTCCACCCAAAACTGGAGGGATTTGGTGAAATCCTCACCACGATAAGATTTAGGAAATCTCCCCCAAATTTCGGGGCTCTCTGACCTCCAGGAACACACCAGCAATGCTGGATTCAGGGAAAGGACCTGCAGATCCTCCTGGATTTGTGTCCATCCTCCAGCAGAGATGAGCTGGGATAAATTAGACCAGGAAAAGGAAAGGAAAAAGCCAAATATGTTGTGAGAGGTGATTTTTGTTTGAAATCCAACCTCCCTCCTGCCAGCCTGGCCTGACACATCAGGGTGGGAGGAACTGGGGTGCCCCAGCCTTCACTGGAGCCGAAACCTTGGGAAGGAAAGGGGAACAAAAAAGGTTGGGAATGCTGATGGTGTGTCCTGCACAGAGCGGGGGGAGCAGCACTGGAATGGCAGGAGGGGGGTTCAGTGGGACTGGGGTCAGGGAGGAAATGGGGGCTCCAATGGGATTGAGGTCATGGAGGAGATGGGGGGAATCCAATGGGATTGGGGTTCTGGAGGAGATGGGGGTTCAATGGGATTGGGATCCTGGAGGAGATGGGAGGTTCAATGGGATTGGGATCCTGGAGGAGATGGGAGGTTCAATGGGATTGGGGTTCTGGAGAAGGTAGGGGAGTTCACTGGAATTGGGGTCCTGGAGGAGATGGGACAGTTCCAATGGGATTGGGATCCTGGAGGACACAGGGGGTTCCAATGGGATTGGGGTTCTGGAGGAGATGGGGGAGTTCAATGGGATTGGGGTCATGGAGGAGATGGGGGGTTCCAATGGGATTGGGATCCTGGAAGACACAGGGGGTTCCAATGGGATTGGGGTCATGGAGGACATGGGGGGTTCAATGGGATTTGGATCCTGGAGGAGATGGGGGGGATCCCATGGGATTGGGATCCTGGAGGAGATGGGGGACTCCAATGCGATTGGGGTCCTGGAGCAGATGGGGGACTCCAATGGGATTGGGGTCATGGAGGAGATGGGGCAGTTCCAATGGGATTGGGGTACTGGAGGAGATGGGGGGAATTCAGTGGGATTGGGGTCCAATAGAAGATTGGGGGCCCAATGGAGGCAGATATCCCAGAGGAGTTGGGATCCTGGAGAAGCTGAGGCTCCTGACAGAGGTGGGATCCTGGAGAAATGAGATGCTGGAGGAGGTGGGAGTTCCAGTGGAGTTGTGATCCTGGTAGAGATGAAGGTCCTGGGGGAACTGTGGATCCCAAGGAAGTTGGGATTCTGGAAGAGAAGGGTTCCTGATGAAGGTTGGGGTTCCTGATGGAGGTTGGGGTTCCCTGGAGGAACTGGGGGTCCTGGTGAAGTTGGGATCCTGGAAGAGAAGGGGTTCCTGATGAAGGTTGGGGTTCCTGATGGAGGTTGGGGTTCTCTGGAGGAGCTGGGGGGTCCCTGGAGGAGCTGGAGGTCCCCGGGACACCCCGGGCTGTGGGACATCCCCACCCCAGCCGTTACCAGCACCTCCCTCCATTGTTTCCCAACCCGTGTTTTTCCCTATGACCTCATCTTCCCTTGGCTCCTGCTGGTGATTTTATGGCCGGGAAATGATTCTGCAGCCAAAGGAGAGCAGATCCAGGGCTCTCTTCCCCCCCAGCCCATTTCCAGCCAGGTTTGTTTCTGCTCCAGGCGCAGCACAGGGATGGTGTGAGACGAGCTGGGAGCTCCGGTCAGGAACGTTTTCCTTGTTCCTGCAGGAACACGAGAGGCACCAGCCAGAGGTTGAAACAATTCCCCCAGGAGCCAGCCCTGGACACAAAAGCTTTTCAGTTATCATCAGCATTTTGTAAGATTATATTAAAATAAACCTTCAGGCTCCATTTCCTGCTCTGGAGATCCCCCTGGTAGGATTATGAGGCACAAAAACCACTTCCCAGAAATCTCCACCAAGGAATGTGTTCCCCCTGTTCCCACACAAACCCTGCACGCTGTAAAAGCCTCAGAACAAGAAATGAGGCACTGAAATGGGAGCTGGGCCAGCTGCAGATCCCACAGGGTGGGATTTTCCCTCTTTTCCCATTAGGAACAACCCCGTGGGTTGAAGAAGTGGAGTTGGAATCCTTTTGGATTGGATTTGACCTTTCCCACCTCACACAACTCCTAAGGAAGCACATGGAGAACATGCCCCTGAGGTGGCACAGTGAAAATGAAGGATTTTAGGTAAAAGAACCAGGAAAAAGGGAAGCAGGAGCTCATCCATGAGCTGCAATCCCAGGAATCCAGCAGGGACACAAGCACGGAGCTGTTCAAGGGCTGGTTGACCATGCAAGACTAAACAAACCTGCTGAGAGAGAGCCAATAAATACCTGAAAAATAACTGGAATTCAATTAAAAGTTGGGATTGTTCAGCCTGGAAAAGAGAAGAGTCTGGAGAGACCTCAGAGCCCTTTCCAGGGCCTGAAGGGGCTCCAGGAGAGCTGGAGAGGAACTGGGGACAAGGGAGGGAGGGACAGGACACAGGGAATGGCTTTAAACTGACAGAGGGCAGGGGTGGATGGGAGATTGGGAATTGGGAATTCCTGGCTGGGATGGAATTCTGGAAGTGCCTGGATCCCTGGAAGTGCCCAAGGCCAGGCTGGACAGGACTTGGAACACCCCGGGACAGTGGAAGGTGTCCCTGTCCATGGCACAGTGGCACCAGATGGGATTTAAAGTCCCTCCCGACCCAAACCATTCCAGGATTCTCCAAAATCTCCTCTCCAAACTCAATAACCCCCAACAAAACATCTGCCCTGGCAAAAGCACACCCTGAGCCTGAAATCCCCTGTGTTCCCTCCAGTCCCCAGGGCCAGGCTGGGGCTGGAAGGAGGAACCTCCAGGGCGGATTGGGGCACAGGAACTGGCACCTCCAGGGGGGGATTGGGGCACAGGAACCGGCACCTCCAGGGAGAGATTGGGGCACAGGAACCGGCACCTCCAGAGGGATTTTGGGGCACAGGAACCAGCACCTCCAGGGAGAGATTGGGGCACAGGAACCGGCACCTCCAGAGGGATTTTGGGGCACAGGAACCAGCACCTCCAGGGGGGGATTGGGGCACGGGAACCGGCACTTCCAGGGGGATTGGGGCACAGGAACCAGCACCTCCAGGGGGATTTTGGGGCACAGGAACCAGCACTTCCAGGGGGATTTTGGGGCACAGGAACCGGCACTTCCAGGGGGTTTTTGGGGCATAGGAACCGGCACCTCCAGGGGGATTTTGGGGCACAGGAACCAGCACTTCCAGGGGGATTTTGGGGCACAGGAACCAGCACTTCCAGGGGGATTTTGGGGCATAGGAACCGGCACCTCCAGGGGGATTTTGGGGCATAGGAACCGGCACCTCCAGGGGGATTTTGGGGCACAGGAACCGGCACTTCCAGGGGGGATTGGGGCACAGGAACCGGCACCTCCAGGGGGATTTTGGGGCACAGGAACCGGCACTTCCAGGGGGGATTGGGGCACAGGAACTGGCACCTCCAGGGGATTGGGGCACAGGAACCGGCACCTCCAGGGGGATTTTGGGGCACGGGAATGCAGCACTTCCAGGGGGACTGGGGCACAGGAGAGCTGCGAGGGGCCAGGGGAGCATCAGGAGGCTTCAATTGCGGCGCGGCTGCCAAGCCCACCAAAGCTGTGCACGAAGAATAGAAGTCATTTATTCATTCTGTGGGTCGGGATTGCTGCCGTGCCGAGGGAGGGGTGGGAGGTGAAATCCATCCCTGTGTGCAGGTCGGGATTGCTGCCGTGCCGAGGTGTGGCGGCGTTCACAGGGGTTCTTGGATTGGGGAAGAGACGGGATCTGACTCCATGCTTCAGAAGGCTTGATTTATTATTTTATGACATATATTACATTAAAAACTGTACTAAAGGAATAGAAGAAAAGGTTTCATCAGAAGGCTGGCTAAGAACAGAATAGCAAAGGATGATAACAAAGGTTTGTGGCGTGGACTCTGTCCGAGCCAGCTGACTGTGATTGGCCATTAATTAGAAACAACCAACATGGGCCAATCCCAGATGCACCTGTTGCATTCCACAGCAGCAGATAACAATTGTTTACATTTTGTTCCTGAGGCCTCTCAGCTTCTCAGGAGGAAAAACCCTAAGGAAAGGATTTTTCATAAAAGATGCCTGCGACACCGAGGGAGGGGTGGGAGGTGCAATCCATCCTGGTGTGCAGGTCGGGATTGCTGCTGTGCCGAGGGAGGGGCGGTGTCGCACGTCCCGGCTGGATGGTGACACTGGGGGGGTGACAGTCCCCCTCTTTCGGGGCTCTGCAGAATCCCAGCTACCAGAGCAGGCGCAACGCGGAACAAAAAGGCCGCAGCAGCAGCACGGGCCTGGGGTGGCACTGGGTTATTTTATTTGAGGTTACACTCCCGAGTCTCGGGGTCCCAGGCCATGAGCTGGGGGCAAACAACAGCTTATAAAGGGGGGGCAGGTCTCAAGTGAGGATGTTCAGCTAATCAGGAGAACTGGGGCTGGAACACAAGGGCAAGGGGTGCAAGGGAGGAAAACTGCTTGGGACAGGAGGGGTCAACAACTGGATGTGGGAGGAAGGGGTTTGAAGCTTGGCAGAAAAGTAGCTAAGTAGCAAAGGGATAAACCGACACCTGGCTCAACTGAATAACAAAGACAAGTCTGTGTCGCTCCAAAAGCAAAAGGGAGAAAAAAAAAAGCCCAAAAACTACCGAACAACAAATCAAACGGTAACCTGCAAAATGAAAACACACCGCAACAGGGGGGCGGGAGGTGCAATCCATCCCCGTGCGCAGGCCGGGATTGCTGCCGTGCCGAGGGAGGGGCGGGCGGTGAAACCCAAACCCAAGCCCAAACCCAAGCCCAAGCCCAAGCCCAAGCCCAAGCCCAAGCCCAAGCCCAAGCCGTGCCGTGCCAGCGGTGACTCAGGTGCCGCGATCCGCCCCGGGCGCGCATCTCGCACCGCGCGCGGCTCCAGCCGCTCTCGCTCGCTGGCCGCGGGGCTCTCAATGGGATCATTGTTCGCCTTGCGTGCAAAGCCTCGCTCGGGCTTGGTGTCCCCGCCCTACCCTGCAAACCGCAGCCGCCCGCGCCTCCCCAGCCCCCGGCGCGGCGCGGGCCGCCCGGCCCCGCTCGTTCCTGGCAGCCCCGGGAGCCGCTCCTGGGCCCTGAGTCACGGCCGGGAGCACCGGGGACATCCAGCCCCACAGGGGTCATCCAGCACTACAGGGACCATCACAGGGATCATCCAGCACTACAGGGGTCATCACAGGGGACATCCAGCCCCACAGGGGACATCCAGACCTACAGGGATCATCCAGCCCCACAGGACCATCACAAGGGGCATCCAGCCCCACAGGGATTATCCAGCCCCACACAAATCATCACAGGGGTCATCCATCCTCACAGGGACCGTCACAAGGGACATCCAGCCCCACAGGGGTCATCCAGCCCCACAGGACCATCACAGGGATCATCCAGCCCCACAGGGCTCATCTAGCCCTTCAGGGGTCATCAAAGGGGACATCCAGCCCCACAGGGATTATCCAGCCCCACAGGGATCATCCAGCACTACAGGGATCATCCAGCCCCATAGGGATCACCACAGGGCTCATCCAGCCCCACAGGGGTCATCAAAGGGGACATCCAGTCCCACAGGGACCGTCACAAGGGACATCCAGCCCCACAGGGACTATCCAGCCCCACAGGAATCATCACAGGGATCACCCAGTCCAACCTGTGCCCTGACACCCCAATAAAGGAAAGGGGAAAAGGGAAAGAGGAGGAAAGGGAAGGGAAGGAAAAAGGGAAGGAAAAAGAGGAAGGGAAGGGAAGGGAAGGGAAGGGAAGGGAAGGGAAGGGAAGGGAAGGGAAGGGAAGGGAAGGGAAGGGAAGGGAAGGGAAGGGAAGGGAAGGGGGAAGGGAAGGGAAGGGAAGGGAAGGAAGGGAAGGGAAGGGAAGGGAAGGGAAGGGAAGGGAAGGGAAGGGAAGGGAAGGGAAGGGAAGGGAAGGGAAGGGAAGGGAAGGGAAGGGAAGGACAAAGCTGGGCATGCACACCCCATGAATCCCTGGATGAACACAGACCCTGCTCCCAGCTACCAGCAGCCTCCATCCTCCACTTGGGATCAATTTAAGGCCAAGCCCAGCTCATCCCTCCTGGCTCCAGAGGAGCTTCCCTGGGGATTCCTCCACCACCTCCTCAGCAGCCACCGATGGTGCCGGTCCCAGGCAGCCCCTCCACGGTTTGGCCTCTGAAACACAAAAAAAACCCCAGAATAAAAGCAGGGAAATGCACCCAGCCCTGCATTCCTGGGCTTTTCCACAGCCACGGAGCTTGGCCAAGCCCTGGGAGCAGCAGAGCACCTCCAGTGCCAAGCACAGCCACCCCCGGGGCTGGGAGGAACTGGGGGATTTCCCATGATTTTCCCATTATTTTCCCATTCTCGGTCACCGCGTTCATCAGCAGGGCTTGGAAAACCCCAAAATATAAAAAAAACAGCAGCAAAGAGGCCACAGATACAGGCTGGGAGTTGGGGTGGAAAAAGAGAAGAAAAAAGGAAAAAACCAAAAAGGAAAAAGAAAAAAGGAAAAAAGAAAAAAAAAGAAAGGAAAAGTAAAACTGAGAGGAAGAGAAGAGAAGAGAAAGAGAAGAGAAAGAGAAGAGAAGAGAAGAGAAGAGAAGAGAAGAGAAGAGAAGAGAAGAGAAGAGAAGAGAAGAGAAGAGAAGAGAAGAGAAGAGAAGAGAAGAGAAGAGAAGAGAAGAGAAGAGAAGAGAAGAGAAAAAAGAAAAGAAAAGAAAAGAAAAGAAAAGAAAAGAAAAGAAAAGAAAAGAAAAGAAAAGAAAAGAAAAGAAAAGAAAAGAAAAGAAAAGAAAAGAAAAGAAAAGAAAAGAAAAGAAAAGAAAAGAAAAGAAAAGAAAAGAAAAGAAAAGAAAAGAAAAGAAAATTTATTTGGGGAGTTTGAAGTTTTAACTGGAGAGGGGTCACTGCTTAAGTTTCCCTCCAACCACTGCTAAAATTTATTACGATTTTAAGACCAAACTCAAGAATCCAAAGATTTTACTGAAAAATTAGTGGGGCGAGGGAGAAATCCCCAGCTAAAATTTGATGTTTTGCTTGTGAGCAGCTCACAGGGCATTTCAAACTGCTCCAAAGGCTGGATGTTCCCAGGGAAAGGACGGAAAGAGGGGGATAAACCTTCCCTGTGCCCACCAGGAGCTGCGATCCAGGGGTTCCTCCCCTTTTCCAGAGGCAGGGACATGGCTGGGGGCTGCAGGGCCATCCCCAGGATCCCAAATCCCCTCTCCAGCCAGGGGATGACTTCCCCCAGAGCCCATCTCTGTGTCCCTTGGCTGGGTGTTTCTATCCCCTCTGCTCCCAAATTCCACTTTTCCGTGGCCATTTCTTGTCCTGCCCCCGTGGCGGCTTCCCCTCACACCAAGGAATGGGGAGATCATTTCATTTCCCTCCAGGGAACAAACAGAAAAAAGGGATTTTCCTCTGGGATTTCTGCCTCCTTCCCTGCCTGCTCCTTCCCAGGGCTCCATCCCCATCTGGCCTGGCTGCATCCAGGCAGGATTAAACGCTTTTTGTGGCATTATCTCCCAGAAATCTGATTACAAGGCTGCCTCCAACTCTCTGCTGGGTTTTTATTGTTGTACCAGCTGGCACCACACGCTGGGAGTTAAACCAGGGAACATCCCTGACATGCCGGAGGACCCCAAGCCGAGGACATCCCAGAGGATTGGAAGGTTTTTAAGCGGGAAACAGAGGGATCAAAGCTTTCCAGAGCCTCCAGTATGGGTGGAAGTAGGGGGAGCAGTGGGAATGGGACACTGGAAGGGCTCTGATTCCCGGCTGGGGCAGATCCTGGCACGCAGGGACAGCTCTCACCTTTTCCCAAGAAGGGCCCGACACCCCCTGTTTATCCTGCTAAAGGCTGAATTCCCAAATTTCCTCCATGCCTGGAGGGACCCAGCTCAGCCCCACAGTTCCAGGGATGCTCACCCAGGATGGAACTGCCTTTCCTTGGCTCTTCCCTTCTTTTCCCAGCCCCAAGGAAGCTCTTCCATCTCCAAGGAAGCCTTCCCAGCCAAGAGAGGACCTTGGAAAGCCAGGAACAGTGAGGATGGAGGAAGGAAACCCAGCAGAGTGGAGGGAGGAGGAGCAAATCCGTGGATTTACGGCATGGAAACAACTCCGTGCAAACTCCATTTCCCATTTATTGAAAGCAATCACAGTTAAAAGGTCAAATCCATCAGCAAACAGGAGCTTTGGATCATCCAGAGGGACACACAAAGGAAATCCATCCAAAAAACCATGGATTGAACAAAACGGAGAGCTCAGTTCATTCCAGCCTGTTCCCTTTGGCTCCGGTGGGACAGAACGGGGGTGCAGGACATCCCAGCCCCAATTCCAGAGGGATTCAGGAGCAGCCAGGTGATCCGGTGATCCCACAGGAGGGTTCAGGGAAGCCCTTTGTGCTGGAGATCGGAGTGAGGGGGAGCTGGGATTTGCAGCATCCTCCCTGGGCACGGGGATGGGCAGGATTCGCCCCTCCGCCTGCTCAATCCAGGACTGAGGATCAATCCTCAGCGCTCAGGAAGAGCCATTCCACAAGAAAAGCTTGGGAAGCATCAGGAGAAGAGGCGGGAATGTCCATGCGTGGTTCTGGCTCTCCAGTGGGATGATTGATTCATCCGGAGGGATTAATTAATCCGTTCATCCCGGAATGCGCCGGTGCTGGCTCGGCTCCTGCCCTTCCTGCAGGTGAAGGGTGAGCAGGAGAAGCCTGGCTTGGCCCTTCAGGGAGTTCCGACCACTGGAATCCAGAATCCCTCGGGAAGCCCAGACAGCTCCACACGGAATTGCATGGAGAACACTCAAATCCTCCTTCCCCGGGGTTTTTCCCACAGAAAACCCTGGAGCATTGGACACAGCACATTGGAGCAGTGCCCCTCCGAGACACATTCAGGAAAAAATGACATTTCCCTCTTGCAGAGATCCCAAGAAAATTCATCTTTATTTGCCTGGACTATCTCCATGCATCCAAACCAATTCCCTGCAGCGTTCCTGAGGAGCAGCAGGGTGTGGAAGACCTGTGATCCCATGGCTCATCACAGTCCTAATGCCTTCAGCCTTCCCAAAAAAGGGTGCAATTCCACACTCCATAAGGAGATTACTCCATTTCAAGACCCCAGACCACACGGGGCAGGGAATTCCCAACCTCTGCCAGAACAGAGAGGAGCAAAATCCCGAATGCCTTTCCCTGGAGAAACCAGCCCAGCGTCATCCAACGCCCCTTCCACGAGGAAAACCAAACCAGGATCTGGGAGGACCCACCCATATTTGTGCTTGGAAACCATCGCCAGGAACTCAGAGGGGAGGGGGAGATACAAAATCAGAGGAAATCAACACCAAACCAGATCCCAAAAATCTATGTACAGATCCAGTGCCGGGCCAAGGCGCGTCCGGCTCCGATCCCGCGGCGCGGGGCTCTGCTGTGTCCTCCTGGGAATGCAGCTCTGCCCTAGCCCAGCCCCACATCTAGGGACATCATCACCACAAAGCCCAGGATGGAGGTCCAGGATGCCAATTTCCCGTTGCCACTGCAGGGAGAGGGGAGAACGTTGGAGCAGGGAATGCTGCTCGCATCCCACCCCAGCCCCGATGCTCCTGAGCCCCCCTGCCCACGGGGGCCATTCCCTGGCATGGGGAGGGAGCACAGGAATATCTTGGCTGCATCCTGACCCCCCAGGATCCCAAACCCCATCTCCATACAATAATTTTCCCCTTTTCTCTCTGTTTGCTCCCTGGAGGATTCCCAGCCAAGGAGCAGAGCCCATCTCCATTTTGCAGCCTTGGCTGGGCGTTTAAATCCCCTCTGCTCCCAAAATCCCCCTTCCCACAGACACTCCTTGTTCCCAGGGGTAACTGGGACCTGCCCATTCCCTGGCATGGGGAGGGAGCACAGCAATCCCATGGCTGCATCCTGACCCCCCAGGATCCCAAACCCCATCTCCATGGGATAATTTCCCCTCTTTTCTCTCAGTTTGCCTGCTGGAGGATTCCCAGCCAAGGAGCAGAGCCCATCTCCATTTCCCAGCCTTGGCTGGGTGTTTAAATCCCCTCTGCTCCCAAACTCCCATTTTCCATGGACACTCCTTGTTCCCAGGGGTAACTGGGACCTGCCCATTCCCTGGCATGGGGAAGGAGCACAGCAATCCCTTGGCTGCATCCTGACCCCCCCAGGATCCCAAACCCCATATCCATACGATAATTTTCCCCTTTTCCCTCAGTTTGCCCGCTGGAGGATTCCCAGCCAAGGAGCAGAGCCCATCTCCATTTCGCAGCCTTGGCTGGGTGTTTAAATCCCCTCTGCTCCCAAAATCCCATTTCCCACGGACACTCCTTGTTCCCAGGGGTAACTGGGACCCTCCCACAGCTGAGGGGGGCTCTCACCTGGTCTGTGCCTCGGGAATGATGTCGTCCATCACCACGTAGACCATGGCTCCAGCGGCGAATCCCAGCGCGTAGGGCAGGAGCGGCTCCGCCAGCACCACGGCAAAGGCGCCCAGGAGCCCGGCCAGGGGCTCCACCATCCCACTCAGCTGCCCATACCTGCCGGGAAAACAGCCAGGGCATCCCTGGAGAGCTGGAGCAGGGCTGGCACAGCCATCCCAGAAGGATCAGGGGGCTCACACCACCCCAGTGCCCCGGAGGAGTCAGACACCGGCCAAGGCACCTGGATTATGGTAACGGGAAAGGGTTTGATGTAACAATTTTGACGATTTCCCAGCTGAATTTTCCAGGCAGGATCCAATTCCTGCCCTCAACAGCTCTGCGGGATTTGGGGATCCAGCTGCCAGGCAGAGGGAACATTTCCAATCAGCACAGCTCAGTCCCAAAGAGAACACCTGGCCCCAGCCTCAAGCAGGATAAAGCCACATCCTGCCCACTCCTTTTCTTTCCCAGCTCTCTGGATCATGGGAAATCCCTTCCCAGCAGCAGCAATCCTGCTGCAAGTCCCAGCACTGAGGGAGGTGGGTGGGAGGAAAGGAAAACAAAACTCTGGAGCAGTTTGGGAGCCTCCCCTGCCCTCCATCCATCACCCGGAGCAGGGCAGGGGCAGGAACGCAGCTCCTGCTCCCAGGGTTTGTGCCCTTGGCTTTGGCACCTCAGGGAAAGGGGAAAAAACAGAAGTGGGGTTGAAATGCAGCCTGAAGGGAAAGAAAAATGAAGTGACATAAAAATTAAATAATAATAATAATAAAGGAGTGCAGGATCTGGAGCTCAGCACAGCACTGAAATGGGATGTGGTGATTGCTGGGATCAGGGATTCAGCCCTGGGATGTGGTGATTGCTGGGATCAGGGATTCAGCCCTGGGATGTGGTGATGGTTGGGATCAGGGATTCATCTCTGGGATGTGGTGATGGTTGGGATCAGGGATTGATCCCTGGGATGTGGTGATTGCTGGGATCAGGGATTCAGCCCTGGCACGTGGTGATGGTTGGGATCAGGGATTTAGGGCATGGGATTCAGGGATCATGGGATGTGGTGATGATTGGGATCAGGGATTCATCCCAGGGATCTGTGGGGATCAGGGATGCATCCCCTGGATGTGACCTGTGGGGACCAGAGATTCATCCCTGGGATGTGGTGATTGCTGGGATCAGGGATTGGTCTCTGGGACGTGGTGATTGCTGGGATCAGGGATTCATTCTTGGGATGTGGTGATGGTTGGGATCAGGGATTCTCCCCTGGGATGTGGTGATTGCTGGGATCAGGGATTCAGCCCTGGGATATGACCTGTGGGGATCAGGGATGCATCCATCCCCTGGATGTGCCCTGTGGGGATCAGGGATTGGTCTCTGGGATGTGGTGATGGTTGGGATCAGGGATGCATCCCCTGGGATCCAGGGGCTGGGATCTGAGCCTGGGGGCTGTGGAAGGAGCAGGACAGCGCTGGAGAGCTGCAGCACCCCCAGCACCAGAGGGAACACTGCACATCCAGAGCAATCCCATCCCAAGGGCTCCATCCCTGATGGACGGGGGGGATCAGAGGCAGGAGGGGCCGGTGCAGGCTCCTTTCCCTGGAGCAGAGCTCACCAGAAGGCTTTCCAGGTGGAAAATCCAGCGCCACGCAGGGGCAGGCTGACAGCCAGGCCCTCTGGGAAGTTCTGGATCCCAATCCCAATGGCTAAATTCCTAAAAAAAAGTACAAATAGATCCATTTATTTCTGTTAGGGGCAAAGCTCAGCCTGGGATAGGCTGCTGGGAAAAAGGGCCATGATTAGGGATTCAGTGGAAATGATCCCAGCTCCAGCGCCCAAATTTAACAGGATCCCAGCAAATTCCATCCCCCAAGAGCTGCAGAGCCTCCACCAGCTCCAGCACCAGCCCAGGGAGCAGCAGGGAGCAGATGGAGGAGAGGAGACTGGCCCTGGGAGGCTCCTGGAGGGATTCCAGCCTGAGGATTCCCGGGAGCTGCAGCATTCCCAGGGCTGGCACTGGAGCAGCCCAGGTTTGAGGGGGGCTGAGGTTCCTCCATCCTTTGCCAGAGGGGCCCCAACAGCCACAGGGGTTTGCTTTCCCTTTTTTTTGCTTTCCCTCTTTTTTTTGCTTTCCCTCTTTTTTTTGCTTTCCCTCTTTTTTCTGCTTTCCCTCCTTTTTTTGTTTTCCCTCTTTTTCTGCTTTCCCTCCAATTTTTTGTTTTCCCTCTTTTTTGCTTTCCCTCTTTGTTTTCCCTCTTTTTTTTGTTTTCCCTCTTTTTCTGCTTTCCCTCTTTTTTGCTTTCCCTCTTTTTCTGCTTTCCCTCTATCTCTGCTTCCCCTCTTTCTCTGCTTTCCCTTTTTTTATGCTTTCCCTCTTTTTCTGCTTTCCCTCTTTTTTGCTTTCCCTCTTTTTTTTTTTGCTTTCCCTCTTTTTTTTTTGCTTTTCCTCTTTTTTTTTTTGCTTTCCCTCATTTTTTTTGCTTTCCCTCTTTGTTTTCCCTCTTTTTTTGCTTTCCCTCTTTTTTTGCTTTCCCTCTTTTTCTGCTTTCCCTCTTTTTTGCTTTCCCTCTTTTTCTGCTTTCCCTCTTTTTTTGTTTTCCCTCTTTTTTTGTTTTCCCTCTTTTTCTGCTTTCCCTCTTTGTTTTCCCTCTTTTTTTGTTTTCCCTCTTTTTCTGCTTTCCCTCTTTTTTGCTTTCCCTCTTTTTTGCTTTCCCTCTTTTTCTGCTTTCCCCTTCCCCCCCTTGCATCCCATGGAAAGGGAACCCTTGGAACTTCCAGGGTCCAACTCAGCAGAGGGGAGAGCGGGGCTGTGCATCAGCCATGGGATCCCAGAATCCTGGAATGCTTTGGGTGGGCAGGGATTTTAAATCCCATCCAGCGATCCCAGGCTGCTCCCAGCCCTGCCCAGCCCGGCCTTGGGCACTGCCAGGGATCCCAGCTGCTCTGGGAATCCCATTCCAAGGAATCCCCACCCTCCCAGGGAAGGATTTTGTCCTCCCAAGGAAGAATTTGGTTTCTGCTGGAGCTGAAGCACCCACCACCCTCCCTTGCAGCCCTGCTGGGGTTTGGGATTTTGGGGGGAAGGTTTTGGGCACCAAACAGAGCTGCCCAGGCTCCCCACACATCCCTGTCCCGCCCTGGGACCCTTTCTCACGCAGAATCACAGAATTTCTAGGTTGGAAGAGACCTTCAAGATCATCGAGTCCACCCCATGTTCCAGGATAATCCCTGATCCCAACCATCACCACATCCCAAGAATGAATTCCTGATCCCAGCGATCACCACATCCCAAGAATGAATCCCTGATCCCAACCATCACCACATCCCAGAGACCAACTAGATCACGGCACCAATGCCCCATCCAGGCTTTTTTTAAACACATCGAGGGATGGTGACTCCACCGCCTCCCTGTGCAGACGATTCCGGTGTTTGACCGCTCTTCCTGTGAAAACTTCCTCCTTAATTCCAGCCCGTATCTCCCCTGGCGCAGCCTGAGACCGTGTCCCCTCGCCCTGCCTGTTCTGCCTGCTCTCCAGCCCTGCTGGGCTCTGTTGGTGGCACTGGGGGACACCGAGAGCGGGACCAGCCTGGGCTGGACCCGGAGCGATCCCCAGCGCAATCCCAGGGCCGCTCCCAGCTCAGTTCCTGCTCCGCTCCCTTCTCTCACCCCCTCGTTTCCTCGGAGTAAAATAAACCCGGTGAGAAAAAACCTCTCGGGGCTGTTTAAACTTCTCCCAGGAGGGGAGGGGAAGGGGGAGAGGCTCTGCCTTTCCCTGGGCAGGACAGGCCATTACAATCACAAACATTATTGCGGGCAAAGAGAGGGAGGACGGAGGGGGAAACCATCCCTGCTGGAAAACACTGGAGCCCTGTCTGGGCTCTGGGGTTTGTGTTTTCCCTCCTGCCCTGGCTCGGCACAAAGCGGCAATTGCTGCTCCTGGCCACAGCAAATGAGCAGGGAGGGAGCTGAGAATGCAGGGGGCTGTGCGGGAAGGGTGGGGAGCGCCCCCCAGCCCCATCCCAGCGGGAATGGGGACCCCCACGCGGACCCCCGGGGGGCAGGAGGATGGATGGGATGGGAATGGGAATGGGAATGGGAATGGGAATGGGAATGGGAATGGGAATGGGAATGGGAATGGGATGGGATGGGATGGGATCCAGGGGGAACCCAGCAGGGGCTTGGCCCTGCCCTCCTTCCCACACATCCCCCGGGACAATCCATGTGGGATCCCCAAAGCCAGGAATAATCCCAGGACATTCCATGTGGACTTACCAAAACCAAGAACTCCCCCAAACCAGGCACCCCAAAACCAGAACAACCGCAAGACAATCCATCTGGGCTCCCCAAAACCAGTCCCAGCCCTGCAGCTGGGGCTGCAGTGAATGCCCAGCCCAGGGCAGGATTTTATCCCTTTTCCCAGGAAATGCGGCTGTTCCCATGGTGTTCCCATGGTGTTCCCGTGGTGTTCCCGCGGTGTGGGACAGACCAGAGCAGAGGCCACCTCTGGCCCTGCCCGTGGAGCCCCTCGGGGCAGGAGGGACCTGCTGGGCGCTGAGAACGTCCCCAGTGACAGCTCCAGGCCCCCATCCCCTCCCTGCTCCCGCAGGGATCTGCTCAGCCGGCCCCATTCCTCAAGGAACACACGCTCCCTGCCACCAGGGACATCCCAGGGCCGGGTGAGCCCCAACAGGGACATCCCAGGGCCGGGTGAGCCCCACAGGGACACTGATCCCCCTGGCATGAGGAGAGCTCCGTGCCAGCCTGGGAACACCTGAACGTTCCCAATGCCTCCCTCCGGGCACTGCCCCAAGGTGGAAGGAAAGGGATTCCCCTCCGGGGCTGCAAATAAACCCATCCCAAGGGATAGTCCTGACCCAAGGGATATCCGATCCCAAGGGATAGCCCATAGGGATGGGAATGTCCTGGAGGTGAGAGTATAACCAAGGGATACTCAGTCCCAAGGGATACCCCATCCCAAGGGACATCCCATTCCAAGAGATACTTCATCCCAAAGGATACTCAGTCCCAAGGGATATCTCATCCTGAGGGATATTCCCATCCCAAGGGACACTCCATCCCGAGGGATGGCCTGTCCAAAGGGATATCCTGTCCAAAGGGATATCCTGTCCCGAGGGACAGCCCCATCCCAAGGGATATTCTATCCCAAAGGACACTCCCATCCCAAGGGATACTCTCATCCCAAAGGATACTCTCATCCCAAAGGATATCCTGTCCCAAGAGACATCCCATCCCAAGGGACACTCAGTCCCAAGGGATATCTCATCCTGAGGAATACTCCTGTCCCAAAGGACACTCCATCCCAAGGGATACTCCCACGCCAAAGGATATCCTGTCCCAGGGATACTCCATCTCAAGGGATATTCCCATCCCAAAGGACACTCCCATCCCAAAGGATACCCCCATCCCAAAGGATATTCCCATCCCAAGGGACACTCCCATCCCCAGGGCCGGGCTCAGCTCACACCTTGCTCCCCCCGCAGCCGCCCCGGGGCGAGCAGAGCGATCAAAGCCGCATTGTGTCACCGTGTCACTGTGTCATTGTGTCCAGGGGAACAAAGGCGCCTTTTGACGGGAATAGGTGCGGATTCTTGGAAGGCTTCCCCCGGCTGCTGCCGCGAGGGAACACATCCTTAAAATCACGGCACCGGAGACACGGCCCGGGCGGCACAGGGACACGGGGGACACCACAAACACCCGTGGGGTGAAGGGTTTGGGGTCTCCAAAGAGAGCAGGAGCAAGGTGGGGTAAGGGGTACGGAGCCGGGGGACTCGGATCCCATCTGCTCGGATTTTTGCCACCCCTGGAGGTGCCCAAGCATGTGGCACTCGGTGCTCTGGGCTGGTGACAAGGTGGGGACCAGGCACGGGCTGGGCTGGGTGACCTCGGAGAGCTCTCCCGGCCTCGGTGATCCTGGGGTTCTGTGGATGGGGCAGCACAACCTGCAGCTCATCCCCAGCCTAGGCACAGCCAGGGAGAACCCCACCAGACTCTGCCACAGTGTCCCCAGGCTCTGTCACCAGCACAGAAATGTCACCTGGGTGACTCCTCCACGTGGCTACAACAGCCTCGGTGTCCCTGGAAGCACCAAGGACCCAACACACACTGGATGTGTGCTGCCTTTCCCAGCTCTGCCTCAACCTCCCTGTCTGTAAAATCAGGGTGGTGACAGCCACAGGACAGCCACGTCCTCCAGAACTGCCCCAAACCTTGGCCCACCCTGCCACGCAGCAGAGCCCAGTTTTGGGCAAGAAAAGGTGAATCCATGCCCTGCTGCATGGAACAGCTCCGTGTCCCCCAGGAACATCCCAGGCTGCAGCTCCTACCCCCCTCTCCTGGCACCACGCTGAGAAACTCCCAAGTTCACTTGCAAAAAAAAAAAAAAAAAAAAAAAAAAAAAAATAGTTGGCACCTCCGCATATTTGCAAGGTCAAGGCACAGAAAGCCTTCTATAAGCCTAAAGCCTTGTTTTCAAGGGCCCATTCTTTGAGGGAGTGATTATGAAAGCAGGCTACATATTCTTAACAAGCCCCCTTTCACTCGGGCTTTCAGTTCCCCGCAGTGGAGAATGTGCATGTGTATTCTTGCATGGCAGCCCTTCCATACTGTTGGGATTGTTATCGGGCCCTGAAAGGCCCGATTGTTTGGGGTTGCTGCGATTACATCACGGCTGCCCCCGGGCCGCCCGCCGAGGTGTTTGATCAGGGCTGCAGGTGGGAAGGAGCTCACGGGGCCCTTTCCCCAGACCTGCCCTACCTGTTGGACCCGGCTCCAAACAGCTGCTCCTCTGCTAAACCTTGTTCTACACAGCTGCTCCTCTGCTAAACCCTGTTCTACACAGCTGCTTCCCTGTTAGACCCTGTTCTACACAGCTGCTCCTTCCTTCTGCTCTCCTGTTAGACCCTGTTCCACAGAGCTGCTCCTTCCCTGTTCTCCCATGTTAGACTCTGTTCCACAGAGCTGCTCCCCTGTTAGACCCTGTTCTACACAGCTGCTCCTCTGCTAAACCCTGTTCTACACAGCTGCTTCCCTGTTAAACCCTGTTCCACACAGCTGCTCCTCTGTTAGACCCTGCTCTACACAGCTGCTCTTCTGTTAAACCCTGTTCTACACAGCTGCTCCTTCCTTCTGCTCTCCTCTGTTAGACCCTGTTCCACAGAGCTGTTCCTTCCCTGTTCTCCCATGTTAGACCCTGTTCTGCACAGCTGCTCCCCAGTTAAACCCTGTTTTACACAGGGTTTAACACACAGCTTCTCCTTCCCTATTCTCCCCTGTTCTACACAGCTGCTCCTTCCCTCTGTTCCCCAGTTAAACCCTGTTCCACACAGCTTCTCTCCTGTCAGATCCTGTTCCACACAGCTGCTTCTTCCCTGCTCTCCCCTGTTCCACACAGGGTTTAACACACAGCTGCTCCTTCCCTCTACTCCCCTGTTAGACCCTGTTCCACAGAGCTGCTCCTCTGTTAAACCTTGTTGAAAACAGCTTCTTCTTCCCTCTGCTCCCCTCTTAAACCCTGTTCTACACAGCTTCTCCTTCCCTCTGCTCCCCTCCTAAACCCTGTTCCACCCAGCTGCTCCTCTGTTAAACCCTGTTCCATACAGGGCTTAACACCCAGCTTCTCCTTCCCTGTTCTCCCCTGTTCCAAACAGCTGCTCCTTCCCTCTGCTTCCCTGTTAGACCCTGTTCCACAGAGCTGCTCCTTCCCTGTAAGACTCTCTAAAACTCTGTCCCAAAGAGCTGCTCCCCTGTTAAACCCTGTTCTAAACAGCTTCTCCTTCCCTCTGCTCCCCTCCTAAACCCTGTTCCACACAGCTGCTCCTTTTCCCTGTAAGACCCTGTTCCATACAGCTGCCCCTTCCCTGTTCTCCCCTGTTAAACCCAGTTCCACCCAGCTGTTCCTTCCCTGCTCTCCCGTTAGACCCTGTTCCACACAGGGTTTAACACAGCTTCCTTCCCTCCCCTAGACCCTGTTCTCCTTCCCTGTTCTCTCCCCATGTTCCACAGAGCTGTTCCTTCCCTGTTCTCCCCAGTTAAACCCAGTTCCACAGAGCTGTTCCTTCCCTGTTCTCCCCTGTTAAACCCTGTTCCACACATGGTTTAACACACAGCTGCTCTTTCCCTCTGCTCCTCTGTTAGACCCTGTTCCACACAGCTTCTCCCAAGTTAAACCCTGTTCCACACAGCTTCTCCCCAGTTAAACCCTGTTCCACACAGCTTCTCCTTCCCTCCACTCCCCTGTTAGACCCTGTTCCAAACAGCTGCCCCTTCCCTCTGCTCCCCTCCTAAACCCTGTTCCACACAGCTGCTCCCCTGTTAGACCCCGTTCTGTCACCATCACATTCTCTGAAAAATCCCTTTGCCCAGGATTTTTTGCTCTTGGGAAGCTGAGAAGCCTCAGAGAAAAAGGAAAACAATAATTATCTGATTTGCTTCTGCTGTGTTTTGCTGCTTTGGGATGTGTTTGGAGATTGTTTACCCACAGGTGATTGTTTATTGGTTTTTGCTGTGAATTGTTTTGACTCAATGGCCAATTGGGGCCAAGCTGTGTCAGACTCTGAAAAGAGAGTCACAAGTTTTTCATTATTATCTTTTTAGCCTTCTGTCTTTATCTTTTCTATGTTCTTTAGTATAGTTTAGCATAGCATTCTTTAATAAAATATAGATCATAAAATAATAAATTAGCTTTCTGAGAACATGGAGTCAGATTCATCATTTCCTTCCTTCAATGGGGGACTCAGAAAATACCACATTGTTCCACAGAGCTGCTCCTTCCCTCTGCTCCCCAGCCTCCCCCTCCAGCAGAGTGGGAAGAAACGGCCCCAATGTCACCCAGATGTCCCCCAGGCCACCCCAATGCCTTAAAGTTTAGCTGTCATATTCATAATGCCTTAAATTTTAGCTGTGATATTCCCAGAGTCTGCACTGCATTGGTTTATAACTCTGAATTTCACAGAAAGTGTGAAACAAAGTGTGAACATAAAGTTCTCCTCACAGCTCAGTCACTCAAACCAATCCTTGTCCATCCCCAGAACCAAGGACGCCCCTGCAGCTTCAGCACAAAAAGTGCAAACAACAAAAAGGCCCAAAATGGCCCAAAAGTGCAAACAGCAGGGAATTGAGGGGAGCAAACTGTGAGGGTGGGACTGCAGAACCTGGAGCTGGAATTGGACAATTAACCCCAATATGGAAATGGACCAAAACTTATAAAAGTGTGAAAACTCCTGATTCTGAGTCCATTTTGGGTGTAGCCCTGACTGGGCTCTCGTGCTGCCCAAATTCAGGAGATCCTTTGAATAAATCCTTTTAATAAATACATTTATTCTACAACTCTGCCCAGCCTCTGCTCCAGCTCAGCCTCCTCAAGGCATCACCAGGTGAGCCCCAGGTGCTTCCACCTGCTCCTCCACCATCCCCTCCATGGAAAACATCCCCCACCTCCCCCAGGGCTGGATTTGGGGTGAAAGCCACCCCAGGAACCCAGAATGGTTTTAATTTAAGGAAAAGACCCTGCAGATCACCAGATCCAGCTGCTCCCCCAGCACTGCCAAGGCCACCGGGGATGTCCCCAAGTGCCACATGCACACATCACCTTTAAACCCCTCCAGGCATGGGGACTCCAGCCCTGCCCTGTCACCGACATCTTTTGTGGAAAATCCTTTCTTAGGATTTCTTTCTTCTGAGAGCTGCAGTTTCAGCCACAAATGCAAACAATGGTTACCTGCTGCTGTGGAATGCAACAGGTGCACCTGTGATTGGCCTTCTATGGATGTTTGGATTTATTGACCAGTCATGGCAGAGCTGGCTCTCGCTCTCTGTCGGGGCCAGCTGCTTTGTTTTCATTCTTTTCTATTCCATTCTTAGCCTTAGCCTTCTGAGAACTTCTTCCTTCTATCTCTTTTAGTATAGTCTTAATGTAAAATATATATAACATAATAAATCAAGCCTTCTAATCATGGAGCCAACCTTCTCGTCTCTCTCTTCACCTCAAAGACCCCTGTGACCCCAAGCAACACTGCCCTGGGCTGGACACCCTTTCCAGGCTGGAATTTTCCCAGTATCCATCCTAAACCTCCCCTGGTGTGACCTGAGGTGTTTTCCTGTCCTGTCCCTTGTCACCGGGGAGCAGAGCCCAGCCCAGCCCAGCCCAGTTCAAACCTCCCTGCTGGCCTGGGTGGGCACAGGAGACCCCAAATGGAGCTCAGTCAGGGCAGGGAATGCTGCCAGACCCCATGGATGGATCCCACTGTTCAGGCACTGCTGATCCTCTGCCCCTTTCCAGCCTTGCTCCTTATCTGCCCATTCCAGGCTCTGTTTGATTTCTGAGTCAGCCTCGGGGTGAAGGTTCAGCTCTGCCCCGGGCTGGGAAGCACAAAGCCACAGCTCAGGAGCTCCTTCCCTGTGCTCTGAGCAGCAGGAACAGCCCAGGGAGCCTCAGCAGCTCCTCCAAGAGCAGGAACTTGGCCTGGGAGCTCCGGAGCCAGCCAGGCTCCAGCTCTGCAGGGCTGCAGAGCAGGTTTGTCAACCCCCTCATCCTCCTCCCCTTTTATTTCCTGTAAGGAACGCGGGATCCAGGCAATAAATCCCTAAAAACCACCCCTTTTTAGCACACATCCTTATTTTTACCCCCATCCTGATTTTTACCCCCATCCCTGATTTTTACCCCCATCCCTGATTTTATCTCTATATTCAACCAGGCTTTGGTTCCCTGTGGGTTCTTTCCAGGAAGGAAAATCAGGTTTGTTATCCCCCTCATCCTCCTCCCCTTTTATTTTCTGTAAGGAATGTGGGATCCAGGCAATAAATCCCTAAAATCCACCCCTTTTTAGCATCCCCATCCCTATTTTTATCCCTATTTTTACCCCCATATTCATCAGGGCTCTGATTCCCTGTGGGTTCTTTCCAGGAATGAAAATCAGGTTTGTCAACCTCCCTCATCCTCTTCCTCTTCTATTTTCTGTAAGGAACGTGGGATCCAGGCAAAAAATCCCCAAAACCACCCATTTTAGCACACATCATCCCTATTTTACCCCCATCCCTGATTTTTACCCCATCCCTGATTTTTACCCCATCCCTATTTTTATCTCCATATTCAGCAGGGCTCTGATTCCCCCTGGGCTCTTTCCAGGAAGGAAAATCAGGTTTGTTATCCCCCTCATCCTCCTCCCCTTTTATTTCCTGTGAGGAATTGCTGTGGGATCCAGGCAATAAATCCCTAAAATCCACCCCTTCCACCATTCCCCCACCCCAGCAAGTCCCTTCCACTCAGATTTCAAGGCACATCAAATGATTTTCAATGTGGAAATTGAGCAGAAGATGAAGCCTTGGAGTTGGAAAATTCCTGGATTTTTTTTCCTGAAAAATTCCTGGAAAATTCCTGGATTTTTTTCCTGAAAAATTCCTTTGCAGGAGGTGGAGCTGCCCTGGTCCTGCTCCCACAGCAGGCAGGAAAAGGAGCACAGCCACATTTCCACTGGCACAGTTGTGCTTTGCCAAGATAAAAAGTTCACAGATTCTGGCATAAAATCACGGAATGGATGGGAAGGACCTCAGAATCCATCCGGTTCCATGGGCAGGGAATTGTGGCACCTTCCACAATCCCAAATGGCTCCCAGCCCCTGTCCAGCCCAGCCTGGAACACGTCAGAAATTCAGAAATGGAGAAAAACACCGGAATTGTGTAAAAACCCTTCCCCGTCCTGGTGCTGGGCTGAAATCCTGCCCAAGGAAGGGATTAACACAAGAACGTTCCCAAATATTCCCAAATAGTCCCTTTTCCAGAGGAAAAAGGAAAGGGATCAACAGGAGATATCCCAAATATCCCCAAATATTCCAAAATATTTCAAAATATTCCCAAATATTCTCTTTTCCAGAGGAAAATGGAAAGGGATCAACGTGAGACATCCCAAATATTCCCAATTATTCCCAAATATTCCCTTTTCCAGAGGAAAAAGGAAAGGGATCAACAGGAAACATCCCAAATATTACCAAATATTCCAAAATATTCCATTTTCCAGAAGAAAAAAGGAAAAGCATCAACAGGAGACATCCCAAATATTCCCAAATATTCCCTTTTCCGGAAGAAAAAAGGGAAGGGATCAACATGAGATATCCCAAATATTCCCAAATATTCCTAAATATTCCCTTTTCCAGAAGAAAAAAGGAAGGGATCAACATGAGATATCCCAAATATTCTCAAATATTCCAAAATATTCCCAAATTTCCAGCTTTTGGTTGACATACAGGAGACATCCCAAATATTCCCTTTTCCGGAAGAAAAAAGGGAAGGATATGAGATATAAAATATTCCCAAATATTTTTAAAAGCTGGTTGACATTAGACACCCACAGAAGCTGGGTGGTCTCAAAGCAGGGCTGGGACTGTGGGGCACATATAAAAATTCCCAATTCCTGTTTATGGCTCCACGCAGAAAACATCAATCCTCTCCTTTTTGTCGGGATATTCAAACTGGGAGCACATTTCAATTCAAAATCATTTGGTGGGCCTGAAATCTGAGTGGAAGGGAAATGCTGGGGTGGGGGAATGGTGGAAGGGGTGGATTTTAGGGATTTATTGCCTGGATCACACAGCATTTCCTTACAGGAAATAAAAGTAAGGGAAGGAGGTTGAGGGGAGGTCAACAAACCTGATTTTCCTTCCTGGAAAGAACCCACAGGGAATCAGAGCCCAGCTGAATATGGAGATAAAAACAGGGATGGGGGTAAAAATAGGGATGGGGTAAAACCAGGGGTGTGTGATAAAACCAGAGATTAATGCCAAAATCAGGGATTCAAAAAAATGATAACCCAGGGATGTGTGATGATAAACCAAAGATGTGTGATAACCCAGAAATGTGTGATAAACCATGGGTGTGTGATAAACCATGGATGTGTGATGTGATAAACCAGGGATTAATGCAAAAATCAGGGATTCAAAATGAGGATTTATCCCTGATAACCCAGAGATGTGTGATGATAACCCAGAGATGTGTGATGATAAACCAAAGATGTGTGATAAACCATGGGTGTGTGATAAACCATGGATAAACCATGTGTGATAAACCATGGGTGTGTGATAAAACCACGGATTAATGCCAAAATCAGGGATTCAAAATGAGGATTTATTCCTGATAAGTGGTGTCTGATAAAACCAGGGATGTGTGATAAATCAGGTTTGTGTGATAAACCAGGGATTAGTGCCAAAACCAGGGATATGTGATAACCCAGCGATGTGTGATAAAACCAGAGATTAATGCCAAAATCAAGGGTTCAAAATGAGGATTTATCCCTGATAACCCAGAGATGTGTGATGATAAACCAAAGATGTGTGATAACCCAGAAATGTGTGATAAACCATGGATGTGTGATAAACCATGGGTGTGTGATAAACCATGGGTGTGTGATAAACCATGGGTGTGTGATAAACCATGGATGTGTGATAAACCATGGGTGTGTGATAACCCAGGGGTGTGTGATAAACCATGGATGTGTGATAAACCAGGGATGTGAGATAAACCATGGATGTGTGATAAAAACCCAGGGATGTGTGATAAACCTGGGATGTGTGATAAAAAGAGAGGTGTGTGATAAAACCAGAGATTAATGCCCAAATCAGGGATTCAAAATGAGGATTTATCCCTGATAACCCAGTGATGTGTGATAACACCAGACATGTGTGATAAAACCATGGATTTGTGACAAAACCATAATGCCAAAATCAGGGATTCAAAATGAGGATTTACCCCTGATAAACCAGGCATGTGTGATAACCCAGGGATGTGTGATAAAACCAGGGATGTGTGATAAAAACAGGGATTAATGCCAAAACCAGGGGTGTGTGATAACCCAGGGATGTGTGATAAACCAGGGATTAATGCAAAAATCAGGGATTCAAAATGAGGATTTATCCCTGATAACCCAGAGATGTGTGATGATAAACCAAAGATGTGTGATAACCCAGGGATGTGTGATGATATCCTTTTTTTTTTCCTTTTCCCCTTTATTTTTTCCCTTCTTTTTTCCCTTTTTCCCCTTTTTTTTCCCCTCTTTTTCCTTTTTTTCCCCCCACCCTGAGATTCACAGCGTGGGAGGCACAGGCTGTCCCATGCAATAACATTTTCCAAGCCCTGCTCAAAGCCTGCCCTGCGAGCCCAGGGCTCCTCGGCTGGGCAGGAAACAACCCGTGGGCACAGCAGATCCAAGCAAATTCCCAGCATGAATGGAAGCCATTGTGCTGCCCCGGAGGGAACATCCCCAGCACCATCCAGGGCGGGAATATTTCTCTTTCCATCCCTCCCCTCGGTCCCAACAGAGATTTCCTGCAGGAAATTGAGGATGGGAACCCAGGGCAGGCTGAGCTGGGCACGCCCAGGGTAACTCTGCTCCATCCTAAAACTGATTTTCCCCTTCCCTGCACTCACACAGAGCCTGGATCAAACCTGTTCCTATTGGAAATGTGAAGTATTTTTGAGGAAAAAAATCTTCAGGAAGCAGCAAAGCTCTGTAGGAATCAGATTTGGCTTTTGTGTGCTTGCACAGGGATGGGCTCCTGCAGACAGAGACAGCTCTGGGGGTTTGGGGGGGGCAGATTTGGGAGATGCAGATTCAGGGTTTGGGAAGATGCTGATTTGGGATTTGAGAGATGCAGGTTCAGGATTTGGGAGGGGCAGATTTGGGATTTGATGCAGGTTTAGGATTTGGGAAGGGAAGATTTGGGATTTGGGAGGGGCAGATTCAGGATTTGGGAGGGGCAGATTCGGGATTTGGGAGGGGAAGATTTGAGAGATGCAGATTTGGGATTTGGGAGATGCAGATTCAGGATTTGGGAAAGGAAGATTTGGGATTTGGGAGATGCAGAATCTGGATTTGAGAGGGGCAGATTTGGGATTTGGGAGATGTAGATTCGGGATTTGGGAGATGTAGATTTGAGAGATGCAGATTTGGGATTTGGGAGATGCAGATTCGGGATTTGAGAGGGGCAGAATCTGGATTTGAGAGATGCAGATTTGGGATTTGGGAGATGCAGATTCAGGAGCAGGAATGCCAGGACTCAGGGATACCAGCATGCCAGGAGCCTTCCCTGCCACCAATTCTGGAATCCTGTGGATTTGGGAGATGCAGGTTCAGGATTTGGGAGGCAGATTCAGGTTCAGGATTTGGGAGATGCAGATTCGGGAGATGCAGGTTCAGGATTTGGGAAAGGAAGATTCGGGATTTGGGAGATGCAGATTCGGGATTTTGGAAATGCAGATTCAGGATTTGGGAGATGCAGGTTCAGGATTTGGGAGGGGCAGATTTGGGATGGACAGATTCGGGATTTGCCTGTCCCCCGCCCATCCCCACTGTGTCCCCACCATCCCCAGTGTGTCGCCTGCGTGTCCCCTTTCCAACCCCTCCCGCGCTGCTCCCAGCAGCTCCAGCCCCACCTGGTTCCTGTCTCAGGAGCCCCCAGGGAGGGGAGGGAGGAGTCGGGGTCCCTCCCCCGCGGCCCAGGAGGAGCCAGAGCAGCTTTTCCAGGCACGGCTGCCCTTCCCTTTACCTTCCTGCCGGGAACGCGGCCAGGAGCAGCTCCTGCCTTCCCCATTCCCGGAGGGAACCTTCCTGCCGGGAACCTTCCCTGCCTGGCACTGTCCCCTCTCCGGTCCCCACACTTTGTCCTGGGCTGTTTCCACCCTCTGGGAATTCCCAACATTCCCAGCCCTGCAGGGAGCGGGGCAGGGGCAGCGAGGGATGGGAACAGCTCAGCCCGCGTGGAAAACACCCCAAAAGGGGCACCTGCCACCGCCCCAGCTGCTCCAAACCCCATTCCGGGGATGGGGCAGCCACAGCTTCTCTGGGAATTCCATCCCAGCCCTTCACAGGGAAGGATTCCTTCCCAGTATCCCACCCAACCCTGCCCTCGGGCACTGGGGAGCCGATCCCGTTCCCATTCCCATCCCCATTCTGGTTCCCATTCCCATCCCCATTCTGGTTCCTGTTCACATCCCCAGCCCCATCCCCGTTCCCGGTCCTATTCTGGTTCCCATTCCCGTTCCCTTTCCCATTCCAGTTCCCACTCCCGTTCCCATCCCCATCCCCATTCTGGTTCCCGTTCCCATCCCTATTCCCGTTCCCATTCCCTTTCCCGTTCCTATTCCCATCCCCATTCTGGTTCCCATTCCCGTTCCCATCCCCATCCCCAGCCTCTCCGTGGGTTCTCCCCACATTTGAAAATCCCGGCCGGGGGCTCTGATCCAGCTGCAGCTCCCGGAGGATCCCGGAGGATCCCGGGCGCAGGAGCGGAGCCGAACACCCGGTGGCAGCAAAGAAACGCGCAGGAGAATCCCGGGAAGGGCCGGGAGACATGGGCAGGATGGGGAATGCCGGGATGGATGGGGAATCCCGGGATCCTGGGCAGGATGGGGAATCCTGGGATCCAGGATGAGCTGGAATGATGGGCAGGGTGGGGAATCCCAGGATCCTGGGCAGGATGGGAATCCCGGGGTCCTGGATGATGGGGAATCCCAGGATCTTGGGGCAAGGTGGGGAATCCCGGGATCCTGGGCAGGATGGGGAATCCCGGGATGGATGGAGAATCCCAGGACCCTGGATGATGGGCAGGATGAGAAATCCCAGAATCCTGGGCAGGATGGGGAATCCCGGGATCCTGGGCAGGAATGAGAACCCCGGGATCCTGGGGATGAGCTGGGATGATGGGCAGGATGGGAATCCTGAGATCCTGGGCAGGATGGGGAATCCCAGGATCTTGGGCAAGGTGGGGAATCCCAGGATCCTGGGCAGGATGGGGAATCCTGGGATCCTGGGCAGGATGGGGATCCCAGCACCCTCCCAGATCCCAGGGAGGATGGGGAATCCGGGGATGCCTGGGCAGGATGGGAATCCAAAATCTCCTTTTTGGGGAATCCCTGATCCTGGATTTGGGGAATCCTGGATTCAGGATGAGCTGGGATGATGGCCAGGATGGGGAATCCCGGGATCCTGGGCAGGATGGGGAATCCCAGCACCCTCCCAGATCCCAGGGATTCCGGGGATGCCTGAGCTGATCCAGCGCATCCAAAATCTGCCTTTGTGAAGAGCCTTTTATTGCCAGAGCTGAGGGGAGCAGGGAGTAAAGCTGGAGGATCCTGCTCTTCTTCCTGGGGTGTGGGATGGGACAGGGAATGGGAATGGAAGGTTTGGGATGTGCCTTTGTGGGACACAGCTTGGGCCTGGACAGAGAAAGGGCTGGACAGCCTAGATGGACCCAAATCATCCTGAAGAGCCAAAATCAGCCAGGATGGAGCCAAAATCAGCCAGGATGGACCCAAAATCAGCCAGGATGGACCCAAAATCTGCCTGGATGGACCCCACAGATCCCTCAGCAGGAATCATGGAAGGCTTTGGGATGGAAGGGACCTCAAAGATCAAACCAGGGACCCCTCCCAAGCTGCCCCAGCCTGGCCTGGGAGCCTGCAGGGACCCAGGGAATTTCTCCCCAAAGCCGATCCCGTTCTCCTCGGGAGCCAGAGCAGCCGGTGCGAATTCCAGGGAAAAGCGGAGCCCGGGCAGAGCCCGGCAGGAGCTGCCGTGCGCAGGGCGGCCACCGAGAGGTGCCAGCGGCTCCTGCGAGCCCCGGCAGCTCCTCCGGCCCGGCTCCGGCTTCATCATCCCTTCCTCCCCTTCCTCCAGGTTCATCATCCCTTCCTCCAGCTTCATCATCCCTTCCTCCCGTTCCTCCAGGTTTATTTTCCCTTCCTCTTGTTTCTCCAGGTTTATTATTCCTTCTTCCCATTTCTCCAGCTCTGCTCCAAGTTTATTTTCCCTTCCTCCCGTTCCTCCAGGTTCATCATCCCTTCCTCCCCTTCCTCCAGGTTCATCATCCCTTCCTCCCCTTCCTCCAGCTTCATCATCCCTTCCTCCCCTTTCTCCAGGTTTATTTTCCCTTCCTCTTGTTTCTCCAAGTTTATTATTCCCTCCTCCCATTTCTCCAGCTCTGCTCCAAGTTTATTTTCCCTTCCTTCCGTTTCTCCAGGTTTATTTTCCCTTCCTCCCCTTTCTCCAGCTCTGCTCCAGGTTTATTATATTTCCCTCCCATTTTTTCCAGCTCCACTCCAGGTTTATTTTCCCTTTAACAGGAGAAGGGAGTGGATGGACACCCCAAAATCCCTGGCTGCCCCTCCTGAGACCTTGCATCCCACCTGAGTGAGGAAAACGCAGCAGCACCGGGAATTTCTGCCTCTCCTTTGCCACCCTTTGTGCTTCCAGGCAGGTCCCACCAACCCATGGATCCCAAACCCCCCCAGCCAAGCTCCCAGAGGCAAAGGAACCCACAGAAAATGGGATCAGCTCTTACCTGGCACTCTGGAATGTGGCAGACTGGGATTTCCCAACAGCTCCAAAGCCAACTCCCACTGCCAGGCCCTCTGAAACAGCAGGGAAAACCAGTAAGGACCAGTAAGGACCAGTAAGGACCAGTAAGGACCAGTAAGGACCAGTAAGGTGCAGGCAGCCCTCTGTGGTGGTGTTTGCAGGGGTCCCAGGATGAGGGGAGAGATGAGAATCTTGGCTCCATGTTTCAGAAAGCTGATTTGTTATTTTATGATATATATTATATTAAAAGAAAATTATATATTAGAGCTATACTGAAAGAAGAGAAGAAAGGATTTCATCAGAAGGAAAGGGGGAAAGGAAAAGGAGGAAAGGGAAAAGGGGGAAAAGGGAAAAGGGGGAAAGGGAAAAGGGGGAAAAAGGAAAAAGGGGGAAAAAGGGAAAGGGGGGAAAAGGGAAAGGGGGGAAAGGGAAAAGGGGGAAAAGGAAAAGGGGGAAAGGGAAAAGGGAGGAAAGGAAAGAGTCTCCACCTCTTTATATATAAATATATATATATTTATTTATTTTATATATATAAAATATTGTGTGGGAGAGCAGTAATTTAAAACATGATCTAACACCTCAATGAAGGAGGACATTTCACTTTAGAATTTTGTTTGTTTTTGTTTTTTAAAGAGTGTTGAAATGTTTGGAAGGACAGGACCATGCTTTATTTAACACTATCATGAAAGGTGGACTTGGAAACACTGAAATACTGAAAATTAATAAATCTATTTACATTTTGTAACCTCTACTACAGTTCAGCTTGACTGAATGTATTCAGCCTTCTATTTAGGTGCTCACAAAACAAAACGATGTTTGTGAGTCCTTAAATCCAAAACTAAAACTTTCAGATCATTTCTGTTCGCTATTATAGCCCAGAGTACAGCTACGGTGGTTTTTCCCTGCTTATTTTGATTTACAGGAGCTGGGCTGAACCAGGGTCAGGAAAACCCAAATTCCATGTGAAAATCCCTGCCTTGCAGATTATTGTACGTTACGGCCAATCCCATAATTTGAAATACAGCTAATCCCATCATTTTAAATACAGTTAATCCCATAAACCCAAAGGAAAACAGCTGAAAAACCTTCCCAGGGAAAAAAAATCAAACTGATTTTCAGAAAGCACCAAAGCCTTGGTATGTTTTCCCCCTTTGGTTTAAAATTTCCACTTTTGGGGTTTAAAAATCTCCATTTTTGTGTTTTAAGTCGTTATTTTTGGGGTTTAAACCCCCAATTTTTAGGGTTTAAAATTCCCTTTTTTTTTTGTTTTACACCCCCATTTTGGGGGTTTAAAATCCCCATTTTTGAGGTTTAAAAATCCCCATTTTTGAGGTTTAAAGTGCCTATTCTTGGGGTTGTAAACCCCCATTTTTGGGGTTTAAAATCCCAGTTTTTGTGGGTTTTTTGCAGCTTGGTGGCCTCGTTGCCCTCCCAGCAAGGACAGGCTCCAAGGCACAAGAAAACCCAAATTCCATGTGAAAATCCCTGCCTTGCAGATTATTGTACATTACAGGTAATCCCATAATTTGAAACACATCTAATCCCATGATTTTAAACACAGCTAATCCCATAAACCCCAAGGAAAACAGCTGAAAAGCCTTCCCAGGGGAAAAAAACCAAATAAAACAAACTAATTTTCAGAAAGCACCAAAGCCTCGGTATTTTTCCTGGTTTGGTTTAAAATCCCCATCTTTGGGGTTTAAAATCTCCATTTTTGGAGGTTAAAACCCCCATTTTTGAGGTTTAAAATCTCCATTTTTGGAGGTTAAAACCCCCATTTTTGGGGATTTAAAATCCCCATTTTTGGAGCTTAAAATGTCCATTTTAGGGGTTTAAAACCCCCATTTTTGAGGTTTAAAAATCCCCCATTTTTGGAGTTTAAAATCTCCATTTTGGGGATTAACCCCCCCCCCCCCCCATTTTTAGGGTTTAAAGCCCCTATTTTTGGGGTTGTAAACCCTCATTTTTGGGGTTTAAAATCCCAATTTTTGTGGGTTTTTTGCAGCTTGGTGGCCTCGTTCCCCTCCCAGCAAGGACGGGCTCCAAGGCACAAGGAAACCCAAATTGCACCAGAAAACTCTGCCTTGCAAATGATTGTATATTACAGCTAATCCCATAATTTTAAATACAGCTAATCCCATAAACCCCAAGGAAAACAGCTGAAAAGCCTTCCCAGGGAAAAAAAAAACAAACTGATTTTCAGAAAGCACCAAAACCTTGGTATGTACTTCCCTTTAGCTTAAACCCCCCATTTTTGGGGTTTAAAATCTGTATTTTGGGGGGTTTTAAATTCCCATTTTTGGGGTTTAAAAATCTCCATTTATGCGGTATAAAATCCCCAATTTTGGAGTTTTAAACACCCATTATTGGGGTTTAAAACTCGCATTTTTGGAGTTTAAAATCACAATTTTTGGGGTTTAACCCCTCTATTTTGGGATTTAAAATCCCCATTTTGGGGTTTAAAACCCCCATTTTTGGAGTTTAAAATCTCCATTATTGGGATTTAAAATCTGTACTTTGGGGGTTTTAAATGCCCATTTTTGGGTTTAAATTCCCCATTTTGGGGGGTTTAAAACCCCCATTTTGGGGGGTTAAAATATCCATTTTTGGCATTAAAATCCCCATTTTGGGGTTTAAAATTCCCATTTTTGGGGTTTAAAATCCCCACTATTTTGGTTTAAAACCCCCATTTTGGGGTTTAAAATCCCTATTTCGGGGGTCTAAACCCCTCATTTTTGGAATTTAACCCCCCGATTTTTGAAGTTTCAAATCCCAATTTTTGGGGTTTTAAACCTCCATTTTTGGCATTGAAATCCCCATTTTTGGAGTTTAAAATCCCCATTTTTGGGGTTTAAAACCCCCATTTTTGGGGTTTAAAATCCCCAATTTTTGGCGTTTTAAACCCCCATTTTTGGGGTGAGGAATTCAGAGGACAGAGCCAAACCTGGAGGGATTTTCCAGCCCGCGGGGAGGGGCTCAGGTGAGCATTCCAGCGGGTGGGAAGGGCGCCCTGGGTGCGTTTGTGGCCCTGAGCGTTCCCAGTTGCCTTGGAAACAGCAGGAAAAGCAGCAGATCCTGGGATAACCACAGCATTCCCATCCCTGAGCCTGGAGCCAAGGACAGGGGGGAACCGAGCAGAGGCAGCCCTAAAACAGGGCAAGGAGATCCCAAAAATCCCCCAAAATTGGGCCTGAAGCCCCGCAGTGGGTCCCAGCTCCGGGCAGGGGCTCACAGAGCTGGGGCACGGCTCTGGGAAAGATCCAGAATGAGCTGGATGGAGCCAAAATCTGCCTGGGTGGATGGATCCTAAATCAGCCTGGATGGATGGATCCTAAATCAGCCTGGATGGAGCCAAAATGAGCCTGGATGGAGCCAAAATCTGCCTGGGTGGATCCTAAATCTGCCTGGGTGGAGCCAAAATCTGCCTGCATGGATGGATCCTAAATCAGCCTGGATGGAACCAAAATCTGCCTGGATGGATGGATCCTAAATCAGCCTGGATGGAGCCAAAATCTGCCTGGATGGATGGATCCTAAATCAGCCTGGATGGAGCCAAAATCTGCCTGCATGGATGGATCCTAAATCAGCCTGGATGGAACCAAAATCTGCCTGGAGAGATTGAAAAAATCTGCCTGGATTGGATAGGATCCACCTGATTTTGAAGATACTCCAAAATCTGATTTTGGAGAACCCAAAATTTGCCAGAATTGGAGCCAAAATCTGCCTGCATGGATGGATCCTAAATCTGCCTGGATGGAGCCAAAATCAGCCTGGATGGATGGAGCCAAAATCTGCCTGGAGAGGTCCAAAATCAGCCCAAGCAGCCCCCAAATCCTGCTCAGTGATCCCAAATCCTGCAGGACGTGCCCATCCCAGAGTACAGACAATTCCCAAATCCTGCTCAGCAATCCCAAATCCTTCAAGACCTGTATATCTCACAGCACAAAGAGTTCCCAAATCCTGCTCAGGGATCCCAAATCCTGCTCAGCGATCCCAAATCCTTCAAGACCTGTATATCCCACAGCAAAAGCACTTCCCAAATCTTGCCCAGTGATCCCAAATCTTGCCCAGTGATCCCAAATCCTGCCCAGTGATCCCAAATCCTGCAGGACGTGCCCATCCCAGAGTACCAACAATTCCCAAATCCTGCTCAGTGATCCCAAATCCTACAGGGTCTGCACATCCCACGGCACAAACACTTCCCAAATCCTGCTCAGTGATCCCAAACCCTGCAGGCCCTGCCCATCCCCTCCCAGGGGGGCTCTGGAGCTGCTCCTCCCGCCCCAGCCCAGGGAAATTCTCATTCCTGCTGCCAAGCTCTCATCCATTATTCATCCTGCTCTTGGAAGAGCGGCTCGGCTCCTAGTGGGAAATTAATCTTGCCATAATGAGGTTTGGATTTCTCCAAGAGTTTTAAGAATGCCACTGATTTTTAAATAATTCCAGGATTTTCCAGGAATCACCTGATTTTAAATTGTTGCCCCAGGATTAGCAGATCCCGGGGATTCTCCAGGTTTGCAGCAGCACCTGAGGGTTTGTGGGCATCCAGGTGGGATTTGGGAGGCAGGAGGAGCTGCTGATCATGGCTAATCCTGGTTTAACCCCCTCAGAGCCAGCCCAGCATCATCATCCTCATCCTCAGCCCACCCTTTCCTTTCTTCTCCTCCTCCCACAGAAGCAAATCCTCATTTCAATCCTCATTTCAATCCTCAGCTCAATTCCACGGAGCTGCAGCAGCTCAGCAGGAGCTGACAGCTCAAACTCCACCTGATTTTGTAGAATTCCACCTGATTTTTAATGAACTCCATCTGATTTTTAAGGAACTCCAACTGATTTGAAAGAATTACACCTGAATTTAAAGAACTCCACCTGATTTTTAAAGAATTCCACCCAATTTTATAGAATTCCACCTGAATTTAAAGAACTCCACCTGATTTTTAAGGAATTCCACCTGATTTTATGGAACTCCACCTGTTTGAAAGAATTCCACCTGAATTTAAAGAACTCCACCTGATTTTGAAGAACTCCATCTGATTTTTAAGGAACTCCACCTGATTTGAAAGAATGCCACCTGATTTCAAGGAATTTCACCTGATTTTTAAGGAATTCCACCTGATTTTATAGAACTCCACCTGTTTGAAAGAATTCCACTTGATTTTTAAATAATTCCACCCAATTTTAAAGAATGCCACCTGATTTTAAACAATTCCACCTGATTTGAAAGAACTCCACCTGATTTTATAGCATTCCACCTGATTTTTAAGGAACTTCACCTGATTTTGAAGAACTCCAGCTGACTTTTAAAGAATTCCACCTGATTTCAAAGAATTACACCTGGTTTTAAACAACTCCACCTGATTTTAAAGACTTACACCTGAATTTAATGAACTCCACCTGAATTTATAGAACTCCACCTGATTTTAAATAATTACACCTGAATTTAATGAACTCCACCTGAATTTATAGGACTCCATCTGATTTTTAAAGAATTCCACCTGAATTAAAAGAGCTCCACCTGATTTTAAGGAATTCCACCTGATTTGATGGAACTCCACCTGTTTGAAAGAATTCCACCCAATTTTAAAGAATTTCACCTGAATTTAAACAACTCCACCTGATTTTAAAGAACTCCACCTGATTTAAAAGAACATCTGATTTTGAAAGAATTCCACCTGATTTTAGAGAAAACCTGATTTTTAAAGAATGCCCCTTGATTTTAAAGAACTCCACCTGATTTTGAAGAGCTCCACCTGATTTTTAAGCAACTCCACCTGAATTTAAAGAGCTCCACCTGATTTTTAAAGAATTACACTTGATTTTTAAATAATTCCACCCGATTTTATAGAATTCCACTCGAATTTAAAGAACTCCACCTGATTTTTATGGAACTCCATTTGATTTGAAAGAACTCCACCTGACTTGAAAGAATGCCACCTGATTTTAAGGAATTCCACCTGATTTTTAAGGAATTCCACCTGTTTGAAAGAATTCCACTTGATTTTTAAATAGTTCCACCCGATTTTATAGAATTCCACTCGAGTTTAAAGAACTCCACCTGATTTTTAAGGAATTCCATTTGATTTGAAAGAACTCCACCTGAATTTAAAGAATTCCACCTGATTTTGAAGAATTCCACCTGATTTTGAAGAATTCCACCTGATTTTGAAGATTTCCACCTGATTTTAAAGAACTCCACCTGATTTAAAGAATTCCACCTAAATTTAAAGAACTCCACCTGATTTAGAAGAACACTTCATTTTGAAAGAATTCCACCTGATTTTAGAGAACACCTGATTTTGAAAGAACTGCACTTGATTTTAAAGAACTCTCCCTGATTTGAAAGAACTCCACCTGATTTTGAAAGAATTCCACCTGAATTTAAAGAACTCCACTTGATTTTTAAAGAGCTCCATTTGATTTGAAAGAACTCCACCTGATTTTTAAGGAACTCCACCAGATTTTTAAGGAACTCCACCTGATTTTATAGAACTCCACCAGATTTTTAAGGAATTCAAGCAACTGCCCACGCATCCCCGAGCTCCTCCATGCCGGAACTGCTTCCCTGGAGGCACAGAGCTCTCTCCCAAATCCCCGGAGCAGATCTGAGCTGCAAGCAGGGCCTGGCCCTGCCGGAGCTGAGCCCTGCTGGCCCCACAGCACCCGAGCCCATCAGAGACGTTTAAAGTTTCATTCCCAGCACAGAAATGCTTTCTCGGGCCACTGCTCGGTGAGTTTCATGTGACAGGCCAGAGCTCTGACGGGGACAAGGCAGGGAAGCGGCTCCCACATGAATATTTCAGTGGAATATTTCATGCCAGCTGCTGAAAATCCTGGATTTAATTGACTTTTGCTGCTGAAAATCCTGGATTTCGTTGCCTTTTTCCACCTTGGCGGCCGTGCTGCTGACAAAACACTGATGTGTTATCGGTGGCTGCCTCCAGATGAGCTGGTGACACGGGGACATCACAGACACCCCTGGCCCCTCCTCATGAGGGAAATGTGGAATTTCCTCCAGCTGCAGGGAGAGCCCTGACGGAGCTGGGCTGGGGCCACAGAGCCAAAACCGGGCTGGGAGCAGCAGCTGAGAATGTCACCTGGGTCCTGGGGATGTCACCTGTGTCCCTCACTGAGAGCATCACCCAAACCTGGGGATGGCACCTGAGCCCTGGAGATGTCACCTGTGTCCCTCACTGAGGACATCACCCAAACCTGGGGATGTCCCCTGTGTCCCTCACTGAGGACATCACCCAAACCTGGGGATGGCACCTTCATCCCTCACCTGAGAATGTCACCTGAGCCCTGGGAGTGTCACCTGTGCCCTTCACTGAGAGCATCACCCAAACCTGGGGGTGTCCCCTGTGTCCCTCACTGAGAGCATCACCCAAACCTGGGGATGGCACCTGAGCCCTGGGGATGTCACCTGTGTCCCTCACTGAGAGCATCACCCAAACCTGGGGATGGCACCTTCATCTCTCACCTGAGAATGTCACCTGAGCCCTTCACTGAGGACATCACCCAAACCTGGGGATGGCACCTGAGCCCTGGGGATGTCACCTGAGCCCTTCACTGAGGACATCACCCAAACCTGGGGATGGTACCCGTGTCCTTCACTGAGAGCAGCAGCCATGGCTGGGGATGTCACCTGGCTCCTGAGAATGTCACCTGTGTCCTGGAGGTGGCACCTGAGCATGGGGATGTCACCTGTGTCCCTCACTGAGGACATCACCCAAACCTGGGGATGGCACCTTCATCTCTCACCTGAGAATGTCACCTGGGTCCTGGGGATGTCACCTGTGTCCTTCACTGAGGACATCACCCAAACCTGGGGGTGTCCCCTGTGTCCCTCACAGGATCCCTGGCCCCTCAGGAATTCCCCCAGAGCTGCCAGGGGCAGCCAATCCCAGCTGGATTCTCTCTCTCCAGAGCAGAAACGCTGGGAAAAACTCAGGGATGTCCCAATGTGCATCCATTCCCTGCAATCCCATGGAATTCCCGCTCCATTCCCTGAAATCCCATGGAATTCCTGCTCCATTCCCTGCAATCCCATGGAATTCCTGCTCCATTCCCTGAAATCCCACAGAATTCCTGCTCCATTCCCTCAAATCCCATGGAATTGCTGCCCCATTCCCTCCAATCCCATGGAATTCCTGCTCCATTCCCTGAAATCCCACAGAACTGCTGCTCCATTCCCTCAAATCCCATGGAATTCCTGCTCCATTCCCTGCAATCCCATGGAATTGCTGCCCCATTCCCTCCAATCCCACAGAATTGCTGCTCCATTCAATGGAATTCCTGCTCCATTCCCTGCAATCCCATGGAATTGCTGCTCCATTCCCTCAAATTCCACCGAATTGCTGCCCCATTCCCTGCAATCCCATGGAATTCCTGCTCCTTTCCCTGGAGTTGCTGCTCCATTCCCCCAGATCCCACGGAATTCCTGCTCCATTCCCTGAAATCCCACAGAATTGCTGCTCCATTCCTTCAAATCCTACGGAATTGCTGCTCCATTCCATGGAATTGCTGCTCTATTCCCTGCAATCCCATGGAATTCCTGCTCCACTCCCTCAAACCCCATGGAATTACTGCTCCATTTCATGGAATTGCTGCTCCATTCCCTCAAATCCTACGGAATTGCTGCTCCCTTCCCTGAAATCCCATGGAATTTTCCAGCTCCAGGGCTTCATCTTCTGCTCAGTTTCCCATTGGAAATCACTTGATGTGCCTCGAAATCTCGGTGTAAGGGAAATATTGGGGTGGGGGAATGGGTTGAAGGGACGAATTTTAGGGATTTATTGCCTGGATCCCAAATTCCTCACAGAAAACAAAAGCAAGGAGAGGAGGATGGCAGCATCCCTTTCCTGCATCCTCCTGGGGATGCAAGGCTGCAGGGAAGCCTCTTCCTCCTCTTCCTCCTCTTCCTCCTCTTCCTCCTCTTCCTCCTCTTCCTCCTCTTCCTCCTCTTCCTCCTCTTCCTCCTCTTCCTCCTCTTCCTCACGCTCCCAGCAGGAATGGGGGTGCTCCAGGAGCAGGAGGAACGCTGGAATTCCAGGCAGAGGCATCCCCCAGACGGGGCACAGACTGACGGGCACAGATTGATGGACACAAACTGATGGGTGCAGATTGATGGGCACAGATTGATGGGCACAGACTGACGGGCACAGACTGACGGGCACAGACTGATGGGCACAGATTGATGGGGCACAGATTGATGGGCACAGACTGATGGGGCACAGATTGATGGGCGCAGACTGATGGGCACAGACTGATGGGCACAGACTGACGGGCACAGAGTGATGGGGCACAGACTGATGGGCACAGATTGATGGGCGCAGACTGATGGGGCACAGACTGATGGGGCACAGATTGATGGGTGCAGACTGACGGGCACAGACTGATGGACACAAACTGATGGGCACAGATTGATGGGCACAGACTGACGGACACAGACTGACGGGCACAGACTGACGGGCACAGACTGATGGGCACAGACTGATGTGACACAGCCTGATGAGCGCAGGCTGATGGGCACGGATTGATGGGCGCAGATTGATGGGCACAGAGTGATGGGCACAGAGTGATGGGCACAGAGTGATGGGCACAGATTGATGGGCACAGAGTGACGGGCACAGACTGATGGGGCGCAGACTGATGGGCACAGACTGACGGGCACAGACTGATGGGCACAGACTGACTGGGCCCCAGCAGGTTCCCAAAGCCTCGTTAAAGCCAACAACTGGAACCCAGCCTCAGCTTCAGCAGCCCCAGCAGAGACCATTCCAAACGGGCGCTCCCGGCTTTTTTAATGGAGCAGGGAGGATATTCCTACCAAGGATCAGAGCTGCTGGTAATTGAGATGCAATCTGGCGCTCATTGCGCTGCCCTGGGGAGGCCCAGCCCCGTCCCACGAGGGGGAATCCAATCAATTTCTGCTAATGACAAAGCCAGCAGCCTGGAAATCACCTCCCTTTCCCGGGAACTGCAATCTGCCAGCACAGCACGGAGCCCGGGCCGTGCGCGGATCCACCTGCAGCCCAAAGCTGCTCCAGAACCCCCTGCCTCCATCCCCAGCCCCAAATCCAGCCCAGGAGCTGCTCCAGAACCTCCTGCCTTCACCCCCAGCACCAAATCCAGCCCAGGAGCTGCTCCACAACCCCCTCCTTTCACTCCTAACCCCAAATCCAGCCCAAATCTGCTCCAGAACCCCCTGCCTCCATCCCCAGCCCCAAATCCAGCCCAAATCTGCTCCAGAAGGTCCTGCCTTCACCCCCAGCCCCAAATCCAGCCCAAAGCTGCTTCAGAACCACCCCCCCTTCATCCCCAGCCCCAAATCCAGCCCAAAGCTGCTCCAGAACCCCGGCCTTCATCCCCAACCCCAAATCCAGCCCAAATCTGCTCCAGAACCCCCTGCCTTCACCCTCAGCCCCAAATCCAGCCCAAATCTGCTCCAGAACCCCCTGCCTTCACCCTCAGCCCCAAATCCAGCCCAAATCTGCTCCAGAACCCCTGCCTTCACCCTCAGCCCCAAATCCAGCCCAAATCTGCTCCAGAACCCCCTGCCTCCATCCCCAGCCCCAAATCCAGCCCAGGATCTGCTCCACAACCCTCCTTTCACCCCTAACCCCAAATCCAGCCCAGGAGCTGCTCCAGAACCCCCTGCCTTCATCCCCAACCCCAAGTCCAGCCCAAATCTGCTCCACAGCCCCCTCACTTCATCCCCAGCCCCAAATCCAGCCCAGGAGCTGCTCCACAGCCCCTGCCTTCATCCCTCACCCCAAATCCAGCCCAGGAGCTGCTCCACAACCCTCCTTTCACCCCTAACCCTACCTTAATCCCAGGATCTGCTCCCCAACCCCAAATCCAGCCCAAATCTGCTCCACTGCCCCCTCATTTCATCCCCAACCCCAAATTCATCCCAGGAGCTGCTCCACAGCCCCCTCCCTTCATCCCCAAGCCCAGGATTTGCTCCACAGCCCCCTCATTTCATCCCTAACCCAAACTCCAGCCCAGGAGCTGCTCCACAACCCCCTGCCTTCATCCCCAACCCCAAATCCAGCCCAAATCTGCTCCACAGCCCCTTCCCTTCACCCCTAACCCCAAATCCAGCCCAGGATCAGAGGGGCTCCTGCAGCAGCCTGAGATCAGGCAGCAGAGCTGGGAGCAGGGCAGAGCCCTCCAGGAGCATCCCAGATCCAGCCCTGGTGGCTGGGAGGGTCCTGAGGGGTCCCGGAGGGTCCTGGGGGTTCCTGCAGGGTCCTGGGGGATCCTGGGAGTTCCTGGGGGTCCCTGCAGGGTCCTGGAGGGTCCTGGAGGGTCCTGGAGGGTCCCTTCCCCATCCCTCCCCACACAAAGGCAAGGCTGCTCAGCTCACACCTCACTAATTGTTATTTGTGGTACAGCAGCAACATTTTAATTAATCTGAAGTCTTCAGCCTAACAGCCACCCAAGGTACAGAGCTAAACCAGAATAAACAGGGCTTGATTAAATACATAATTAATGTTCTGCTAGAGCTGGCATATATGAATATTAATTAGCAGCAAGAGTCTGCAGCTTGGCACCTCCTGTCATTATCAATTTATCCTTTCCATTGGCATTCCCAGCCTGGGAGCAAACGATCCAACCTCTCCCCCACAAACACCCAGGGCCCGGGGGTTCCATCCCCTCCCCTCCTCAAGAAACTGCTCCCAGCCTGCAGAGACAGAGGCCCTAAAAGGGGCTGCAAGCCCCTAAAACAATCCCAATAAATGGGGAGCTCATCCCCTTTAGGGCTGCAAGCCCCTAAAACAATCCCAATAAATGGGGAGCTCATCCCCTTTGGGGCTCCAAGTCCCTAAAACAATCCCAATAAAGGGGAGATCATCCCTCTTGGGAAATCTCCAGGTCCCTAAAATAATCCAAATAAAAGGGGAGTTCATCCCCCTTAGGGAATCTCCAGGTCCCTAAAACAATCCCAATAAAAGGGAGTTCATCCCCTTTAGAAACCTCCAAGTCCCTATAACAATTCCCTGCTGACAAAAGGGAGCTCATCCCCTTTGGGGTTCCAAGTCCCTAAAACTCCAATAAAGGGGGAGTTCATCCCCCTTAGGGAATCTTCAAGTTGCCCTAAAACAATTCCAATAAAAGGGGAGCTTCCCTTAGGGCTCCAAGTCCCTAAAACAATCCCAATAAATGGGAGCTCATCCCCCTTAGGGAAACTCCAAGTCCCTAAAACAATTCCCTGCTGGCAATAAAGGGGAGCTCACCCCTCTTAGGGCTCCAAGTCCCTAAAACTCCAATAAAAGGGGAGCTCATCCCCCTTAGGGAATCTCCAGGTCTCTAAAACAATCCCAATAAAGGGGAGCTCATCCCCCTTAGGGAATCTCCAAATCCCTAAAATAATTCCAATAAAGGGGAGTTTACCCCCCTCAGGAAATCTCCAAGTCCCTAAAACAAGTCCCTGCTGGTAATAAAGGGGAGCTCACCCCTCTTAGGGCTCCAAGCCCCTAAAATAATCCCAATGAAAAGGGAGCTCATCCCCCTTAGGGAATCTCCAAATCCCTAAAACAATTCCCTGCTGGCAATAAAAGGATGTTGCTTTTTGCTTGCAGTTAACCCATAAAAGGCTAAGCAATAATAACCTTTTGAAGTACAATTTTAGAATATTACCTACATCCTTGAAACTATAGCTTTGGAATATATATCAAGGAAATATGCTTATCTCACGCCTTATTGGAGCAGAGCAAAACACCTTGAGAAAGGAAGATGACCATCACCTCAAGGATTTATGGTTTCAACCAAAGGGAAGCTGGACATGACTGTTATTAGATTTATAGTCTCTGCAATTTAAAGGTGGGCCCACATCTGGGGAGCTGGACTCCTCCAGAGGGGATTTGTCTTTCTTCTTTTGGAAATTAGATCACTGCCATCTGGGATGCTCCTTTTAAGGTACATCCTGAAGAAAATAAAAATCACAACAGTGTATAGAATTGTGAGGTAATAATTTGGAATAAAAATTGCTGATGAGTTAAAAATTGGCAACAGAAACTGCTGGACAAGCTGGTGAGTACCCCTATAAATACCTGTAACCACCAACTATGGGTGTGCAGCTGGAGGGGAAACCTCCCGCACTGTACCCCGCGCTGCATTGCTCATGATTTACCACATTAATTAATAAATTGATCGCTGCTTGGATATTGGCAAAGTCAAGCTTCTCATTCATAGCAACAGCCCCAATGATCGATTTATCCCCAGCATGAGTGATTTCTGTGTGCCCTGCGGGGAGGGCTCTGCAGTGCCAGGGCTCGGCTCCCAGCCTCTGCTTTGGGACCTGGAGGGGGAAGTTTTGGCCTGGAGGATGCAAGGGAGGGTCTGGAGCCCCCTGTCACCGTGCAGGGGTGGCCCTGAGCCCCTGGAGGGGCAGCTCAGTGCCTCAGGGCCACGGGGGACACTTGGGTCACCCCCCTGCAGGACGTTCTGCTTCCTCTGGCTGGGGGCAGGCAGGGACCAGGGAGGTGCCACCTGCCTGACACCTCCCTTGAGGGACGAAATCCAAATTCCGTCCACTCAGGGCAGACACTTTCCTGAAATCCAAATTCCATCCACTCAGGGCAGACACTTTCCTGAAATCCAAATTCCGTCCACTCAGGGCAGACATCTTCCTGAAATCCAAATTTCATCCACTCAGGGCAGACACTTTCCTGAAATCCAAATTCCGTCCACTCAGGGCAGACATTTCCTGAAATCCAAATTCCGTCCACTCAGGGCAGACACTTTCCTGAAATTCCAAATTCCACACATTCCTGAAACTCTGGGCAGACACTTTCCGAAATCCTTTCCTGAAATCAGGGGACACTTTTTTTTTTTTTTTGCTGTTTTTTTTGTTTTGTTTTGTTTCTTGGGGTTTTTTGTGGTGGCTTTTTTTTTTGCTTGGTTTTTGGGGGTTTTTTTGTTTGTGGTTTTTGTTTGGTTTTTTTTTTGTTTTGTTTTTTTGGTTTTTTTGGGGGGGTTGTTGGTTGTGTTGTTTTGTTTTGTTTCTTAGGGTTTTTGGTTTTTTTTTGTTTGGTTTGGTTTTGGGGATTTTTTTGTTTACTTTTTTGCTTAGTTTTTTTTCTTGGGGTTTTTTTGTGGTGGTTTTTTTTTTTTTTTTTGTTTTTGGGGGTTTATTGGGGGGTTGTTGGTTTTGTTTTGTTTTTTTTTTGGTTGGTTTGGTTTGGTTTTTGGGGGTTTGTTGGGGGGGTTGTTGGTTTTGTTGTTTTGTTTTCTTTTTTAGGGTTCTTTTTTGTTTGGTTTCTGTTTTTTTTTTTGTTTGTTTGTTTGTTTGCTTTGTTTTTTTTCTTGGGGGTTTTTTGTGGTGGTTTTTTTGGTTTGGTTTGGTTTTTTTTGGTGGCGGGTTGTTGCTTTGTTTTGTTTTGTTTTTTCAGGGTTTTTTGGGGTTTTTTTGTTTGTTTGGGTTTTGTTTTGTTTTGTTTTTGGGGGTTTTTTGTTTGGTTGGTTTTGTTTTGGTTTGGTTTTTGGGGTTTTTTGGGGTTTTTTTGGTGTGTGGCTCATTTAAATCTCCTTCCTCACCCTTCCTTGCCAGGCCCCTTCCTCTCCCAGCAACACCTGGAGAGCTGAACCACAGCACCCAAATGATCCCCCTGGATTAATTAACAAAAAAAATTAATTAACAAAAAAAGAGGCACGAGGAGCATGAGGAGGAGGAGGAGGAGGCAGAAATGTTTTGCTGCTGCTGACAGCCTGGAGCAGGTTAATGCCCAGGAACAGCAGGAAGAGCAGCAAATCATTAACTCCCAGCTCCTTATCAGCATCAGCTGCTGCCCCAGCAGCACCCAAAGGTGCTGGAGGAGGCAATTCCCAGCCCAGGAGCTGCAGGAAGGGCCTGAGGAGGGAACAGCCAAGAGATCTGGGTGTGTTCCCTTGGATTCTGTCACTGCCGGGAGCTGGGATGACACACAGGACACCCCTGTGGGATGGAGGAGGGATAAAGCCGCTCCCAAAGTCACCAGGCACAAAATGTGGTGTGAGGGACCAAGGGAGCCCCCAGCCCAGCACTGCCAGCGCCCAGGGAAACGTGGCTCTTCCCAAAACTTCGTGGTTTCTCCCCAAATTTACAGGTCCTGCAGCCACCCAGCCTGAGCCAGGCCCAGAGCAGAGAAGGGAGAAAGGGAAGGAGAGGGAAAAGGAGGAGGAGGGAGGAAGGAACCAGGAGAAAAGCCCTGGAAAAGGCTGCTTTATTTTACTTCCAAGAAACGTGGCTCTTCCCAAAACTTCATGGTTTCTCCCCAAATTTACAGGTCCTGCAGCCACCCAGCCTGAGCCAGGCCCAGAGCAGAGAAGGGAGGAAGGGAAGGAGAGGGAAGAAGAGGAGGAGGGAGCAAGGAACCAGGAGAAAAGCCCTGGAAAAGGCTGCCTTGTTTTACTTGCAGCATCCCCAAGAATTGCAAAGCAGCTGAAGATCCCAAATTGATCTGCTCATCCTTTGACCTCCTCTGACAGGCCCACACAGCCCAGCCTGGCAGGAGTCAGCCCTCCGGGACCCACAGCTCCAGGATTTCCCACCCATTGTCCAAATCCACCCTTGCCTGGGGAAACCAACCCCAAAAGCAGAGACTGATCACAGAGAGAGAGGCTAAAAGGAGCAGGGTTTGTCACCTTTCCAATCCACCTGTGCCTGGGGAAATAAACCCCAAAAGCAGATTCTCCTACAGAAATTGAGAGAGACTAAAAAGGAGCAGGGTTTGTCACCTTTCCCATCCACCTGCACCTCAGAAAATAAATCCAACTGCAGACTCATCACAGACAGACAGAGGCTAAAAAGGAGCAGGGTTTGTCACCTTCCCAGTCCACCCATTTCCTCAGGAAATAAACCCCAAAAGCAGATTCTCCTGCAGAGACTGAGAGGGTTAAATGGAGCAGGGTTTGCCACATTTCTCCATCCATGCCTTGCCTGGGGAAATAAACCCCAACTGCAGATTCTCTTCAGAAATTGAGAGAGGCTAAAAGGAACAGGGTTTGTCACTTTTCCCAAACCACCCTTGCCTGGGGAAACAAACCCCTAAAGCAGATTCTCCTGCAGAGAATGATCACACAGACAGAGGCTAAAAGGGAGCAGGGTTTGTCACCTTCCCAATCCAGCCTTACCTGGGGAAATAAACCCCTAAAGCAGATTCTCCTGCAGAAACTGAGAGGCTAAAAGGGAGCAGGGTTTGCAGGGTTTTTCACCTTTCCCCACTCAGCCTTTCCTCAGGAAATAAACCCCTAAAGCAGATTCTCCTGCAGAAACCGAGAGAGGCTAAAAGGAGCAGGGTTTGCAGGGTTTTTCACCTTTCCCCACTCACCCTTTCCTCAGGAAATAAACCCCAACTGCAGATTCTCCTGCAGAAAATGAGAGAGGCTAAAAGGAGCAGGGTTTGCAGGCTTTGCCACCCTCCCCAGGCACCCTGGGAGCTCCAGCTCCCACCCATGCTGGGCTGGCACCGGGCAGGCTGCAGCTGCTCCAGGCTCCCCCCAGCCCCCTCCCCACGAGTTCCTGCTGCTGCCAGGGCCTCACGTGGGCTCAGCCCCACCAAATGTGGCGCAGCAATCCCGGCCAAAGGCGCCCACTCAGCCCGCGCCATCTGCCAGGGGTGCCAGGGGAGCGGGATCCGAGCAGGGATGGGCTCACCTGGGATGTTGTGGATGGTGATAGCCAGGATCATCAGCAAAATCCTCCTCCAGCTGCTGCTCCTGGCCAGGGGGGCTCCGTCCTGGGGTGCTGGGAATGCTGGGGGGCTCTCGGGCAGCGGGGAGCCCGCTCCCCTCCTCCTCTGGTAGGGCTCCCCATTCTCAGCCTTGTCTGGGGACAGAAAACACCAGGGTCAGTCAGGGAGGGGACAGAAGATAACAGGGTCAGCCAAAGAGGGGACAGAAAATATTGGGGTCAGTCAAGGAGGGGACAGAAAATATTGGGGTCAGCCAAAGAGGGGATAAAAAACACCAGGGTCAGTCAAGGTGGGGACAGAGAACATCGGGGTCAGCCAAAGAGGGGATAAAAAACACCAGGGTCAGCCAAGGTGGGCACAGGAAATAACAGGGTCAGCCAGGGAGGGGACAGGAAATATTGGGGTCAGCCAAGGTGGGGGCAAGAAACACCAGGGTCAGCCAAGGAGGGGACAGGAAATATCAGGGTCATTTAAGGAGGGGACAGAAAACACTGAGGTCAGCCAAGGTGGGCACAGAGAACACCGGGGTCAGCCAAACACTGGGGTCAGCCAAGGAGGGGACAGAAATCACTGGGGTCAGCCAAGGAGGGGACAGAAATCACTGGGGTCAGCCAAGGAGGCGACAGTTGGGCAGCTCCTGTCCCTCTCCCCAGAAGGAAAAAGCAAAGAAAGGAATGAAATCAATCAGAGCAGGGGGTTCCCCACACTGCAGAGCTCAGGGAGACCCCAAGATTCTGCTCCTCCTCCTCCTCCAGGGATCTGCTCCTGGTCCCACCCAGCAAAGCTCCAGCCTGGCTGGGCTGAGCTCTGGGGCTGATGAGGGTGATGAGGATGATGAGGGTGATGAGGATGATGAGGATGATGAGGATGATGAGGACAGAGCCCCACAGTGAGACCTTGCCCCCATCCCAAACCTGGCAGGGCTGCAGTTCCATTGCCTTTACCGATGAAGGAAAATCCCCAAAACTTCCTTTGGATTTCCCTCCCAAACCAGATGCTTTTCACCATTATTTCTTCCACTACCAAAACCTTTTGTCCTTTGGATCCCTGGGTAACTCCAGGCTCTCCCAAACCTCTGCTCCCAGCAGGATTGGTGCTCTCAGCTCTCTTCCCGTCAGTTTTTTGGAACCAAACCCCAAAAACCCGAGCCCACATCCAGGCTGGGAAGGGTGGAAGGACCCAGGCAAAGCCCACCCAGCACCTTCAGCACAAGCAGGGCAAGAAATAAGCTCAGCTTCCTCAGCCTGCCCCGGCATAGAATTTTTGGGGGATTTTGGGGGAATTTTTGGGGATTTTTTGGAGAATTTTGGGGGAAAAGTTTTGGGGGATTTTGGGGTAATTTTGGGGGATTTTTGGGAGGATTTTGGGTGAGATTTTGGGGGGATTTTGGGGATTTTTGGGAATTTTTGGGAATTTTTTTTGGGGGGGGATTTTTGGGGGGGATTTTTTTGGGCGGGGGATTTTTTTGGGGGGGGATTTTTTTGGGGGGGGGATTTTTTTGGGGGGGGGATTTTTTTGGGGGGGGGATTTTTTTGGGGGGGAAGATTTGGGGGATTTCTGAGGAATTTTTGGAGGGGATTTTTTGGGGAGGGATTTTTTGGGGGGGATTTTTGGTGCCACAAAGCCGGTGAGAGCCGCACCTCCCCCTGGGCAGCAGCAGGCGCATTCCCTGGTGTCACAGGTGACAGCAGCACCCCTGGCTGGCCCCAGCACAGAGCCACCGCCACCACCACTCTGCAAACACAGCAAGATGCTGCTGCCCAGGCAAATATTGTCCTTGTCACTGGCTGTCCCCAAACGCCACCCCCGGGCTGTGACATTTGGTGGCACAGCCTCAGCTCCGCTGCAGCCCGTGGGGACAAGGATAAATATTTAGTTTGAAGCACAACAAGGACAAACAGATCGCAGGGAGCAGCCTGGCCAAGGCACTGTGGGAATGCTGGCAGCCCTGGCACAGGGGCAGCCAAGGCGGTGCCACCTCGGGATGCAATTCCTGCTCCTGGCACGGCTCTGGGGGCATTGAATTGCTTGGCACATGTGAAAAATGCCTGGTTTATGATTGGCTTTTGGCAAATATTCAAATGAATATTATATGTGTTGGGTTAGAAAGTAATGCTGTATTAATTCTCTTAAGCAGTGTGGTAAATATAGTTTTAGGTTATAACAAAATGATAAAATATTAACGATGCTATATAGGATGCTTTTTTTTAAAGAAAGGACTCACACTGAGATAGCAGCCACAGGACACCTGAATTGTTCAGAGAAAAAAATTATTGCCCTCTTATCAGAAGAAATGAACTTCTTCCTGTGTCCTCATCCCTGAAGATTTAGGATCAAGATTTAGGATTAAGATTTAGGATTAAGATTTAGGATTCAGAGGAAGAAGCTGACACTGCCCAGACAGAATCCTGTGTTTGAATGGAATTTATGCATCACATATGAGGTGTATGAATATGCAACAGGCTGTTGTTTTTAAGGGTTAATCCTTTGTTAACGTGGGTTCTTTTTCGGGCTCGTGCTGCCCAGAAAAGGTACCCAGCCCATCCGTAACTCTTTGTCTCTATTGTCTCATATTGTCCTAATTCCATTTGTCCAAATTATTATTACTCTAATTGCATGACTATTTTTTATAACCATTTTATTCCTATGAAACTTTTAAAAATTTTAAAAACGAGCGATCGGCGTTTTTGCACAGCACGCGTCCCCTGTCCCCACAAACAGCGCATCCCGAGCTGGCCCTGCCCAGGCTGAGCCACAGAACACGGTTATGGGGTCACCACAGCCCCGAGGGGCTGCAGATCCCATGGGAAGCTGGCTGGAGTGGGGATGCAGTGACAGGAGCGGCAGATTCGTCTTTGCAAACGCAGATAAAACCAGCACGGGGAGATAAAAGGAACAATGGGAAGGATTGCACTGATTGACGGATGGAAAAAAGAGATTTGATTTCATCGATAAACTTTAGGTTTGCTGGTGAATGAAATTGGACATTGAAAGAGCGGGAATCCCCCTCGGGCACCAAAAGGTTTCCAGAGAGGGGATAAAGGGATGCTGGGCAGGCAAGAAGTTCCCTGCAAGTGACAAAACCCCAGAAAGCTCCAAGTGTTCCATAAAACACCACAAAGGGCAGATTTTCATGGAATTCTGGAATGGTTTGGGGAGAAGGGACCTCAAAGCTCACCCAGTGTCACCCCTGCCATGGGGACAGGATGAGCAGCTCAGCTCTTGCTCTCCACAATTCCTCTCATCCTCTCCTCCTGCCATTCCCACTGCCCAAAGTCACCTGCTGCTCCTTTCATTCCCAAAGGACACGGTGCCTTCAGCTCAAAAAACTCTCCTTGCACATTAATTAAATTCATTTAAAAATAAATTAATGAAAGCATTAAATCCCAGAGTTTTAAACAGAGACGGAAGTGCCCAGTGCAGCAGTGCCCATAATTATGGAATTATTTGGGGTGGGAAGGGACCTCAAACCCATCCAGTGCCACCTCCCACTGTCCCAGGCTGCTCCAGCCTGGCCCTGGACAATTCCAGGGATCCAGGGGCAGCCACAGCTGCTCTGGGAATTCTTTTCCAGGGCCTCTCCACCCTCCCAGGCAGGAATTCCTTCCCAATATCCCATCTAAACCTCCTCCCTTTCAGTCTGAAGCCAAACAACAAAAACAAAAGCTCAGCCCAGCTCTGTCACTTCACTGCCACCTCCTCAGGCGCTCAGTTCTATCAGATACCTCATTCATGATTATTTTATATTTTACATATTCTTTTTAATTAGTCTGCTTGGTCCTACTGGGGGAAAAATAATAAAAGCATTGCCTTTTCCAAGGAGATCTGAACCCCACCATGCCAGCAGCGACCAAGGATGGGTGGGATGCCACGGGGGTGAGGAAAACAGGGAAAACCTGTGGGAATGAACAAGAATTGGTGCAGCTTTTGCAGGGGAAGTGCTGAGGAGGGACCGTTTGAACACAAAATCACCTCTCCCGCACATGATCCCTGGATTAGCCGGGGATAAAGGCAGCAACACCAAAAGCAGGGAGACAATCCCGGCATCGTTTTCAGAGGAGTGTCACACAGAGCCGGCTCAAGGGATGGGCTCCAAGCGCTGCTGGAACAGAGGATAAAAAGGAAAGGATAATTACAGAGCAGCCCTGGCACCGCTGCCAGCTCGGGAGGGACCGGGACAGGCAGGAGCGTTCCCAGCTGGAAACGCGGGGCTGGGGGAACAAAACGCTCATTAGGGATAAGCACGGGCTTGGCTGGCAGTCAGGAAAGCCTCAATGGCAAATTGGAGTGGAGATAAGAGCAGAACAAGGGCCGGGCTGTAAAGAAGAGCTGACACCACAGACAGGCTGCTCCCGCAGCCGTGCCAAGACAATTAGGTGGCAAATAACTCCCCGTGCCACAGACATTATTTTAAATCTTGTTCACAAAAAGTCCTTTAGATATTCCACTCGATTTGTCATTATTGAATTTCTCAGTAAAGCTGCGGGGCAAAGATTCTGCCAAAAGTTTAATTACATATGTGCAGCCTGCTGCATTTTTCATATCCTCTGCAGCCAGCGCTGGAGAAAAGATAAATGGCTTTGAGCGTGGCTTAAACTGCTGCTGAAGTGAAAAAAAACGACTGCCTCCTTATCAGCATGTGAAATGGCTTTTTATTTTTGATTATTCCTTAATGAAAACTGTTTGCATTAGCCCTGAGCTCAGCTTTGGTGCACAAACACACCGAGGCTCTGTTGACTCTGAGCTCCTGCACTGCCTCAGCTCCCAAATCCACACCCATGGAGCTCTCCAGTTCTCCACACCTGGCTCCAGAACCCTTCTCGTCCTCACATTTAGGCCTGGCTTTATCCTCTCCTAAGCCCTGGAGCTCAGAGTGCTCTGAGGGGTTGCACAGCCTTGGAGCCCACAATCCTACCCACAATTCCGATACGAATAATAATACACCTATAATGCACAGTTAATAATATACCTTCTATGGAAAACCTTCCTGCCCTACCTCCTTACCTGATGCCCTACTGGAAATGTGCCTGAGCAGTGAACATGGAGGTGTACCAGCCCTCTCATTTCCAAGCGCTTAGAAAAGCAGGAATCGAACGCACACTAGAGGAATCAAACCCCTCCATACTCCCTTTTTATTACTTTCTAGTAGGGTCAGCTAAACAAGCTCCAAACCCTGCTCCTGCGCTGCCTCAGCTCCCAAATCCATATCCATGGAGCTCTCCAGTTCTCCACACCTGGCTCCAGAACCCTTCTCGTCCTCACATTTAGGCCTGGCTTTATCCTCTCCTCAGCCCAGGAGCCCAGAGTGCTCCGGCCTGTGGGGCTGGCACATCCTTGGAGCCCACAATCTTACCCACGATTCCGATACGAATAATAATACACCTATAATGCACAGTTAATAATACACCTTCTATGGAAAACCTTCCTGCCTCTCACACCAGCCCTGTGCCTCTGACATAGCAGCATGCCAATTTGCTACGTGGGCCTACGTCCTTACCCGAGGCCCTACTGGAAATGTGCCTGAGCAGTGAACATGGAGGTGTACAAACCCTCTCATTTCCTAGTGCTTAGAAAAGCAGGAATCGAACCTACCCTAGAGGAATCAAACCCCTCCATACTCCCTTTATATTACTTTCTAGTAGGGTCAGCTAAACAAGCTATCAGGCCCATACCCCGAAAATGATGGTTCAACTCCTTCCCCTGCTAGTGAACCCCCAAGCAAACCTAATCTTCGTCATTAGCCTGCTCCTAGGAACAACCATTACTGCCTCAAGTAAACACTGAATCACAGCCTGAACCAGCCTTGAAATCAACACACTCGCCGTCCTCCCATTAATCTCAAAACCCCATCACCCACGAGCCACTGAAGCTGCCACTAAATACTTCCTTGTCACAGACATCTTTTCATGTAAAATCCTTCCCTTAGGATTTTTCCTCCTGAGAAGCTGAGAGGTTTCAGGGACAAAATGTAAACAATGGTTATCTGCTGCTGCGGAATGCATCAGGTGGATTTTTGATTGGCCCATCTTGGATGTTTATAATTAATGGCCAATCAAGGCCCAGCTGCCTCTTTCTTATCATTCTTTCCCTTTCTACTCTTAGCTTAGCCAGCCTTCTGAGATGAAACTTTTCCTTCTGTTCTTTTCAGTATAGTTTTAATGTAATGTATCTCATAAAATAATAAATCAAGCCTTCTGAACATGAGTCAATGTTCTCATCTCTTCCCTCACCTGAAAACCCCTGTGAACGCCGTCACACTTCCTGACCCAAGCAGCTGCTTCTGCCCTTGTCTTATTGTCCAGCATGACCAAGGCATGACATTCCAGACAATGGGAATGGGACATCACCCAACTTACCCACCCAACGTCCTGCCTGATCCTCACCTCAGCAATCACAACAAAACCAGGACCAGCAGCATCCCACTTCTGATTGCCAGAAGTACTCCAAGGCTCTCCTCTCACCACCAGCCTCCTCCTATCCACCGCCATTAAACTCCCCCCAATCACGCTACACGCAGCCCCACTGAGGGGTTCAGGACCAGTTTTAGTCCTGGTTTAGCTGCAAAACCCCTGCAGACAGCCCAGGGGGGACAGGAGGGGCTGGTCCCCTCTGGCACAGGCTCCTTCTCCAGCCCAACATCTCCTCTCTCCATGCTGGACAAACCCACCGAGGACAATCTGGAGCTTCCCTCGGATGGAGACGCTGGAAGGAAAACCATTCCCAGCTCCTCCACCTTTCCCCCACCCATTTCCTCATCCAAGCTTTCTGGAGAGATCTCCAAGCTCAGGGACTCCAGGAATTCCTCCTCCAGCTGAATTTCCAAGGGCTGAGCTGGTTCCCCTGCTCAGATTTTTCAGCTCCCATCTCTCAGGTGTGGGAGAAGGGGAGGAGAGGCATTGCCAAGCATGGATGCACCACAAACTTATTAAAATCCCTAATTAACTGCTGCTCCCTGGCTGGTCGTGGGAATTATTTTGTTGTTGATGAATATGGGGAAGGCAGAAAAGCCTCAAATGTTTCTTTTGTTGTGTAATTCCAACTCCACCAGGAAGCTCAGGTGACACCTGGAGGGAGCAGCAGAGCAGCAAAAAAGCTGCTCCCAATTGCTCTCCACAACTCCCCTCATTCCCTGCAGCTGGAATTCCGGGTTATTGCTGTGCCAGGAAAAGCAGGAGAGTGGAACCGCTTGGACTGACCCTTGTCTGGCCATGGGGAAGGGGAGAAGGAACAATTTCCCAGAGAGAAAATGCCAACGCCAGGAGCTGGCACCCCCTTCCCCAGGAACACAAAGGAATTGCAGTGAAATCCTCACCTTTAACAGCTGAGATAAATCAAGGATTCCAGCCCTGCTTTCCCTCAGTTTTCCCTGGTTTAAAGGCATTTTTCAATTATTCCACTCCTGTTTCCCCCCAGTTTTCCCTGGTTTAAAGGCATTTTCCAAGGATTTCAGCCCTGCTTTTCCTGGTTTAAAGGATTTTTCCAATGATTCCAGCCATGTTTTCCTTCGGTTTTCCCTGTTTTAAAGGGTTTTTCCAAGGATTACACCTTGTCTTCCCTCAGCTTTTCCTGATTTAAAGCCTTTTTCCAGGGATTCCACCCTTGCCTTCCCTCAGTTTTCCCACTTTTAATGGTTTTCTTCCAAAGATTCCACCCTTGTCTTCCCTCAGCTTTTCCTGGTTTTTAAAGGCATTTTCGAAGGATTCCAGCCCTGTTTTCCCTCAGTTTTCCCTGGTTTAAAACCTCTTTTCAATGATTCCACCCTTGTCATCATTTTTCCCTGGTTTAAAGGCTTTTTCCAAGGATTCCAGCCCTGCTTTCCACCCAGACTTTCCTGATTTAAAGCCTTTTCCCAGGGATTCCACCCTTGTCTTCCCTCAGTTTTCCCACATTTAATGGTTTTCTTCCAAAGATTCCACCCTTGTCTTCCCTCAGCTTTTCCTGGTTTTTAAAGGCTTTTCCCAAGGATTCCAGCCCTGCTTTCCCCCAGTTTTCCCTGGTTTAAAGCCCTTTTCCAAGGACTCCAGCCACATCCTCCATCGGTTTTTCCTGGTTTTAAAGGTTTTTTCCAAGGACTCCACTCTTGTTTCCCCTCACATTTCCCTGGTTTAAAGCCCTTTTCCAAGGATTCCACCCCTGCTTTCCCTCAGTTTTTTCTGGTTTAAAGGTTTTTCCAAGGATTCCAGCCTTGTCTTCCCACAGCTTTTCCTGTTTTTTAAAGGCTTTTCCCAAAGATTCCATCCTTCCTTTCCCCTGTTTTTTAAAGTTTTTTTTTCAAGGATTCCAGCCATGTCTTCCCTTAACTTTCCCTGCTTTAAATAATTTTTCCCAAGGATTACTGGCAGTCATGTCTTCCCTCAGCTTTCCCTGGCTTTTCAAAAGCTTTTCCCAAAGATTCCACCCTTCCTTCCCCTGGTTTTTAAAGGTTTTTTCAAGGATTCCAGCCATGTCTTCCCTTAACTTTCTCTGCTTTAAAGCCTTTTTCCCAAGGATTACTGGCAGCCATGTCTTCCCTTAACTTTCCCTGTTTTAAAGCCTTTTTTCCAAGGAATTCTGGCAGCTTCTGGGGCTGAAGCCATCAGTGCCACTGCTCTGCAAGTGCCCCTCAGCAGCCAAACCCATCCCCTGCTGCCACCTCCTCCCCATCCTTGTTTTGCTCCATCCTTTTCCCACTGCAGGAGGAATTCCAGGGAGCACAGAAGGGCCTGGAAAGGCGAGGAGCAGATGGGTGTTAGGGAGCATCTGCTGCCGCACAGGAAACGCTGCTGCTCTTATCTGCCACCTCCAGAAGAGGTTTTAATTAGCGCCAGTAATTAGGCACAGCACGCCTTGCAGGTACAGGGAGAGCTGCATCCCACGGGCTCCCAGGCAGGTGCAATGCTGGGAATTCCACACCTCGGGCAGGTGCAAACCAAACCCAAGGGAAAGCTGGGAATGAGCCCCCAAAGCAGGGCTAACCCAATCCTTGGGAAGGCTGCACTCAGACAACAAAAATGCTGCAAAAGAGGCTCCGTGGAGCTGCCCAACTATGGTCAAAATAAGGATTTCTTTTTAAAAATAGCTTTTATTTACTGCTAGGAAGGCTCGGGGTGCTTGAGCAGAAGAGCACAGGCTTCCCATGCTCCAGAGCCCTGGCATCAGTGGGAACGGGACAGCCAGGACCCCCCTGAGCAGGGTGTGGGACTGCAGCCCCAACACGGAAAAAACTCATTTTCCAACATTTTTGGCAGATCAAAGAGGTGCCTGCCTGTGCTGAGGCTTTTAGAGGAACATAAACAGAGAGTCAGGGTTTGTTTGGGGCCTCCATGAAAGGAGCTCCCAGAAAAAGCTGTTCCCTTCAGCAGCACTGACTGCCCCTTGCTCCCATGGATTATTCTGGGGTCTGGCTGGGGCCTGGAGGGGGCTGGAGAACCAGCACTGGCCCCATCAGCTCCAAACTGGGGTCCCAGGAACCAAACACAGGGAGTTCAACACCCAAACTCCTCCTGAATGGCACTTGGAGCAAATCCCACCACAAAAAATTCACTCAGATCTCAACCCCCAAACCCGTTCTCAAACATCAACCAGAGCCCAACACCCAAATCTCTTCTCAAAACATCACTCAGAGCTCAACACCCAAATCCCACCCTAAAATTCCCCCAGAGTTTGACCCCCAAATTCCTTCTCAAACATCAACCAGAGCTCAACACCCAAATTCCTCCTCAAAACATCAGAGTTTTGTTGGTGCAAAAAAACCTCAGAGTTTGAGCCCCAAATCCCACCCCAAAAATCACTGAGAGCCCAACACTCAAATTTCTCCTCAAAACGTCACTCAGAGTTTCACCCCCAAATCCCATCCCAAACATCACCCAAAGCACAACACTCAAATTCCTCCTGAACATCACTGAGAGCCAAACACCCAAATCCCACCACAAAAAATCACTCAGATTTTGACCCCCAAATTCCTCCTCAAACATCACCCAGAGCTCAAGCCCCAAATCCCTCCTCAAACATCAACCAGAGCTCAACACCCAAATTCCTCCTCAAAACATCATTCAAGAGTTTGACCCCCAAATCCCATCCCAAAAGTCACTGAGAGCCCAACACCCAAATTCCTCCTCAAACACTACTCAGAGCCCAACACCCAAACCCCACCACAAAAAAATCACTCAGAGTTTGACCCCCAAATCCCACCCCAAACATCACCCAGAGTTTGACCCCCAAATTCCTCCTCAAACATCGCCCAGAGTTCAACACCCAAATCCCACCCCAAACCTCACTCCAGGACCAATCCAGCCCCAAAAGAGCCCCAGAAGGTTCCAGCACACCCCAAAACTCCTCAGAGGGTGGGAAATTCCCTGGCAAGGCACAGAACCTTGTGGTGATGGTGCCACCAGGGCTGTTCCCAGTAAAGCACCAAAGCCAGGATCCTTCACTGGGAACAGCCCTGGTGGCATTGTCACTTACTATAAAAATAAAAGGAAAAAAAAAGTAAAATAAAAATTAAAGGAAAAAAATAAAGGGAAAAAAATAAAAGGAAAAAAAATAAAAGGAAAAAAAATAAAAGGAAAAAAAATAAAAGGAAAAAAAATAAAAGGAAAAAAATAAAAGGAAAAACATAAAAGGAAAAACATAAAAGGAAAAAAATAAAAGGAAAAAAATAAAAGGAAAAAAATAAAAGGAAAAAAAATAAAAGGAAAAAAATAAAAGGAAAAAAATAAAAGGAAAAAAATAAAAGGAAAAAATAAAAGGAAAAAAATAAAAGGAAAAAAATAAAAGGAAAAAAATAAAAGGAAAAAAATAAAAGGAAAAATATAAAAGGAAAAATATAAAAGGAAAAATAAAATATAAATAACAGGAAAAAAAACAGGGGAAAAAACAAGGAAAAAAACAGGAAAAAAAACAGGAAAAAAAAACCTAGGGAAAAAAAACAGGGGAAAAATAACTAACAGGGGAAAATAACTAACAGGGGAAAATAACTAACAGGGGAAAATAACTAACAGGGGAAAATCCAAGCAAAAATCAAAATTAAAAAATCCAGATAAAGCCAGGGGTGACACAGCACGTGGTGCCAACACGTGGCGCTGCCTGGCAGCACACGGAGCTAATTCCCAAAGCCTCCCTGACCTCACAGCTCCCGGTGTGAGGATGGATTCCTGGGCCAGCACGCTCAGTGTCATTACACGCACCAGGCCCTTGGAGCAAACGAGCTCCTGCTCCCTTCCCAGAGCTCCCCAAGAGCTCCGGGCAGATGAAGGGCTGGGATGAATCATCTGAGGCAGAAATTTTACACATCCCAGTTAATTTAATCAGCTCATTTCCTGAGCCATGCTCACGTCTCCCAGCCTTGGCAGGGAGCAGCTTCTGATGGGAGAGGGATCAGACGCGGAGAGTCTCCGAGGGAAGGCAGGGAAAACCACTCCAAAGCACTTGAAAAGGAAAGTGGGATTTATCAGGAGCTGTTAAGGAACCAGGCAGCGCCAGGCTGGGATGACAAGGCTGGGCATGGGGATGGGGTGGGTGCTGCTCGCCCTGTGCAGCCCCAGAGCCTTCTCCTGCCATCCCCAAACGCTCCTGCCATCCCCAAATGTTCCTGCCGTCCCCACACCTTCCTGCCATCCCCAAACCTTCCTGCCATCCACACAGGATCCTGCCATTCCCAAACCTTCCTGACGTCCCCAAACCTTCCTGACGTCCCCAAACGCTCCTGCCGTCCTCACAGAATCCTGCTATCCCCACACGTTCCTGCCATTCCCTCAGGATCCTGCCATCCCCAAACCTTCCTGCCATCCCCAAACGTCCCTGCCATCCCCAAACCTTCCTGCCATCCCCAAATGTCTCCTGCCATCCCAGCACCTCCAGGAACACCTGCACACCCCAGCTGTGCCCCCTGCCCAGCATTTCTCCCCATTTAAATCCATCAATGGATTTAATCCATTTATTGCCACCTTTATTCCCAGCTCACCTCCCCATGCCCTTCCCTGGTGGTGTTGTCACTTGTTATAAAAATAAAAGTTAAAAAAAAAAGTTAAAATAAAAATAAAAGGTGGTTCCCCTGAAGGAACCACACAGCACCAGGCAGGGATGATAAGGCTGGAGCTGGGGATGGGGTGGGTGCTGCTCGCCCCGCGCAGCCCCAGAGCCCTCTCCTGCCATTCCCAAATGTTTCTGCCATCCCCACAGGACCCTGCCACCATCCCAGCACCCCCAGGAACACCTGCACCCCCCCAGCTGTGCCCCCTGCCCAGCATTTCTCCCCATTCATGGATTTAATCCATTTATTGCCACGTCATTCCCAGCTCACCTCCCCCGTGCCCTTCCCTCCTGCCCGTCCTTCGCAATGAGAGCTGAATCCTGGAAATGCAGGCAGCAGGAACTGGGGCTGGCACAGGCTCCAGCAGCACAAACTCAGCCCCACAGCCCAGATGTTGGGGTCCCAGAACAGAAATGGGGTCATTCCCACGTGGATTTCACCATTTCCTTCCAAACCAGGGGCAGGATGAGCAGCTCAGCTCTTGCTCTCCACAATTCCTCTCATCCTCTCCTCCTGCCATCCCCACTGCCCAAAGTTCACCTGCTGCTCCTTTCATTCCCAAAGATGCCTTCAGCTGGAAAAACTCTCCTTGCACATTAATTAAAATAGTTTAAAAATGAATTAATAAAAGCATTAAATCCCAGAGGTTTAAGTAGAGATGGAAGTGCCCAATGGATTATTTGGGGTGGGAAGGGACCTCAAATAATTATGGAATTATTTGGGTGGGACAGGGACCCACTGTCCTCAGGCTGCTCCTGTGACAATTCCAGGGCCAAGGGGGACAGGATGAGCAGCTCAGCTCTTGCTCTCCACAATTCCTCTCATCCTCTCCTCCTGCCATCCCCACTGCCCAAAGTCACCTGCTGCTCCCTTCATTCCCAAAGGACACGGTGCCTTCAGCTCCAAAACTCTCCTTGCACATTAATTAAATTCATTTAAAAATAAATTAATAAAACCATTAGAGCCCAGAGGTTTAAACAGAGATGGAAGTGCCCATAATTATGGAATTATTTGGGGTGGGAAGGGACCTCTAACCCATCCAGTGCCACAGGGACACCTCCCACTGTCCCAGGCTGCTCCTGGACAATTCCAGGGATCCAGGGGCAGCCACAGCTCCTCTGGGAATTCTTTTCCAGGGCCTCTCCACCCTCCCTTCCCAATATCCCACCTAACCATGCCCTCTGGCAGTTTCGAGCTCCTTCTCCCTGCACACCATTCCTAGAAGGAATTCCTCCAGCGCCAGGCTGCATCTGCTGCTCGGCAGCTCCCAGTGCTCTGGGATAAACCCACATCTGGAGAGGCACAGCTGGAGCTGCCATCCTCATGCCAGCTTCCCAGCCTGGGGCTGGCATCCAGCAAAAAAAGGGGCCCATCCCAAGCGGAAATGTCAGGAATCGATTTCTGAGGAAAATAAATCAAAGTTCCTTTGTTCATTCCCAAATCGGACTCACAAAATCCCCAAGCGTCCTGTGCCATCCCGGAATGTTCCTGATTTCCCCCTGTTCTCCAGGAATAACCAGAGCATGAGGCTGCTTCCAGGAGCACCATCCATCACCCAGGCAGGTGGGACGGGGAGCGGGACACCCTGGCGGCTGCACAGCCCCCTGAAGGAACCAGGCAGCGCCAGGCTGGGATGACAAGGCTGGAGCTGGGGATGGGGTGGGTGCTGCTCGCCCCGCACGGCCCCAGAGCCTTCTCCTGCCATCCCAAACGTTCCTGCCATCCCCAAACGTTCCTGCCATCCCAAAACCTTCCTGCCATCCCAAACCTTCCTGCCATCCCCAAACGCTCCTGCCGTCCCCAAACGTCCCTGCCGTCCCCAAACGTTCCTGCCATCCCCAAACCTTCCTGCCATCCCCAAACCTTCCTGCCATTCCCAAGTGTTCCTGCCATCCCCAAACGTCCCTGCCATCCCCAAACGTCCCTGCCATCCCCACATGCTCCTGCCACCATCCCAGCACCCCCAGGAACACCTGCACCCCCCCAGCTGTGCCCCCTGCCCAGCATTTCTCCCCATTTAAATCCATCAATGGATTTAATCCATTTATTGCCACCTTTATTCCCAGCTCACCTCCGCCGTGCCCTTCCCTGGTGGCGTTGTCACTTGTTATAAAAATAAAAGTTAAAAAAAAAAAGTAAAATAAAAATAAAAGGTGGTTCCCCTGAAGGAGCCACACACACCCTGCTTGATCCACAAGGGATCCCATTCCAGCAGAACTGTGGGGTTCTGCACACAAACCGCATTTCCAAGGGATTGTGGGGTGGGAAGAGACCAGGAGAGCCCAGAGAGGAGCCCGTGGTGGGATCCCAGCCCTGAGTCCCCACAGAGGGGCTGGATCCCAAAAAATCCCAACAAATCCCACAGGGATTGAGCAGGAGATTCCCCATCTCCCACTGGGGAAATCCCAACAAATCCCACAGGGATTGAGCAGGAGATTCCCCATCTCCCACTGGGGAAATCCCAACAAATCCCACAGGGATTGAGCAGGACATTCCCCATCTCCATCTCCCAAACAGGGGGGAGGACATTCCCCATCTCCCCCAACAAATCCCACAGGGATTGAGCAGGAGATTCCCCATCTCCCACTGGGGAAATCCCAACAAATCCCACAGGGATGGAGCAGGACATTCCCCATCTCCCAGTGGGGGATTCCTGACAGGACCCCGGGTTTATCCCAAGTGCAGCTCTCTCCAGCCCTGTGCAGTGCTCCATGTTCCTATTTTAGGGATGAAAGCAAAGCCAGGGCTGGGAGTGACGTGGCCAAAGGGAGGACTGGGGAAGGGAAGGCTCAGGGCATGGGATTTTTCCTTCCATGAACTCTGATTTATGGATGTGGGATGAGGAGCTCTGGAATGAGAACTCCTGTCTGCGGCAGGAGCAGGGACAGGCTCCAGGAGGGCGGGCAGGATTCACCCACAGGAAGGACAAACCACATTGCAGGGCTTGGACACCACAGAGGGGACAAAACCCTGCCCAGCATCATCCTCACAGCAATCCCAAATCCCAGCATCATCCTCACAGCAATCCCAAATAATCCCAGCATCATCCTCACAGCAATCCCAAATCCCAGCCAGCATCCTCACACCAATCTAAAAATCCCAGCAGCATCCTCACACCGATCCCAAATAATCCCAGCAGCATCCTTACACCAATCCCAAATAATCCCAGCATCATCCTCACACCAATCCTAAATCCCGGCATGATCCTCACACTGATCCCAAATCCAAGCAGATCCTCACACCGATCCCAAATCCCAGCATCATCCTCACACCAATCCTAAATCCCAGCATCATCCTCACACCAATCCTAAATCCCAGCATCATCCTCACACCAATCCTAAATCCAAGCAGATCCTCACACCAATCCCAAATCCCAGCAGCATCCTCACACCGATCCCAAATAATCCCAGCATCATCCTCACACCAATCCTAAATCCCAGCATGATCCTCACACCAATCCCAAATCCCAGCATCATCCTCACACCAATCCCAAATAATCCCAGGCACATCCTCACACCGATCCCAAATCCCAGCATCATCCTCACACCGATCCCAAATAATCCCAGGCACATCCTCACACGAATCCCAAATAATCCCAGGCACATCCTCACACCAATCCCAAATAATCCCAGGCACATCCTCACACCGATCCCAAATAATCCCAGGCACATCCTCACACCGATCCCAAATCCCCCCAGAGCAGGGGGAGGGCAGCAAACGCCACCCCACAATCCATTCCATAAAAGCCACGGATGTGAGCCGTGCCTGGGCTCTGCGGCAGAAGGAGCTGGGCTCTTTTTCCTGCTCAGAATCCGAACGGATGCTGCTGAGCCCGAGGTGGGACTGCAGGGATGACTCAGCTGCCGGGAGCACACATGGAAACGACTCCTGCTCATCCATTTCCCTGTGTGTTCCCATGAAGGAAAAACCCTCTTCCATGGAAAAACCCTTCCACGCTGCACCCAGGGCATGGGGACGTGTCTGACAGCCCCACGACAGGAAAACCCCGACAGGGAGCAGGGAGTGATGGAAATTCTGCAGGGATCTGGCACCCAGGGCACAGCCAAGACCCCTGAGCCACCTCAGTGCCCAGGGAAGCTGCTGGGATCCACCTGGGAAAGGATGGAATCATGGAATGGGCTGGAAAAGACCTTTAAGCTCATCCAGCTCCACCCCACAGCCGTGGGAAAGGGATTTTTCCCTATCCCAGGTTGCTGCCAGCCCCATTTCAAACAAAACCAAAATAATCCCCCAAAAAAAAATGAAAGGAAAGTTGCTGAGATCCACCTAGAAAAGGATGGAATCATGGAATGGGCTGGAAAAGACCTTTAAGGTCATCCCATTGCACCCCATAGCTGTGGGAAAGGGATTTTTCCCTTTTCCAGCCCCATTTCAGATAAAACCAAAATAATCCCCCAAATTGCTGAGATCTTCCTGGGAATGGGACATGGGCTGGGGACTGCTCATCCCATTTCCCATCCATGGGCAGAGGATTTTTCTATCCCAGGCTGGCCCCATTTCTAACAAACCCAAAAAAGTCCCAGAACCAGGATAAATTTGAAATCCCTGGCTGGAAAAAGCCCCAGAACCTTTTCTAGGATGGAATTAAAACCCCAGCATCTCCTCTCATCTCCTCCATTCTGGCTGGAAAAGACTCCAGAACCAGGATAAATTTGAAATCCCTGCCTGGATAAATCCCCAGAACCATTTCCAGGATAAATCTGAAATCCCAGCATCTCCTGTAATCCCCTCCATTCTACTGGAAAAAAAAAACCCCAGAACCAGGATAAATTTGAAATCCCTGCCTGGAAAAAGCCCCAGAACCTTTTCTAGGATGGAATTAAAACCCCAGCATCTCCTGTAATCCCCTCCATTCTGGCTGGAAAAAACCCCACAACATTTCCAGGATAAATTTGAAATCCCTGCCTGGATAAATCCCCAGAACCATTTCCAGGATAAATCTGAAATCCCAGCATCTCCTGTAAATCCCCTCCATTCTACTGGAAAAAAAGCACCCAGAACCAGGATAAATCTGAAATCCCAGCACCTCCTGTAATCCCCTCCATTCTGGCTGAAAAAGACCCCAGAACCAGGATAAATTTGAAATCCCTGGCTGGGAAAAGCCCCAGAACCATTTCCAGGACAAATCTGAAATCCCAGCATCTCCTGTCATCCCCTCCCAGTTTATGGGAGCAGGGAACCACTAGAGCCCAGCCCCTGGTTCAAAGGGAATCTCCCGCCCCTTGGCAGCCAAACAAATAAATAATCCCCGTTTTAATTACACTTAATTGGCAATTCAGGCCGACTTTCAGGCAGTTCGCACCATCTGCTGCCACGCATCCACGGCAGCCTTTGAAGGGAAGAAATCCCAGCTTTGCTCCTGCTTTGGGGCTGGGGTTTTATCGCGGAGCATCAGCCGGGAGGGTGGGACCGGGGCCGGGGTGAGCCCCGGGCGGGCAGGACCTGCTCAGCTCCGGGCCCTGCAGATAACACGGGCTCCGAGATAACAACGGGCTCGGAGATAACGGGCTCCGAGATAACGGGCTCCGAGATAACGGGCTCTGCCTGGAGCCGGCCGCGGGTACAGAGGAGAAAGCGGCGGGGCGCGGAAAATCGGAATGGAAATGAGTCAAAAGTCAAAATAAAAGTAAAAGTAAAATAAAGAAGTAAAATGAAAATAACGGGGGAAATATTAGGGAAAATAATAGGGAAATAATAGGGAAAATAACAGGGAAAATTAATTAAAAGGAAAATTAAAAGGAAAATTAAAAGGAAAATTAAAAGGGAAAATAAAAGGAAAAATAAAAGGAAAAATAAAAGGAAAAACAAAAGGAAAAAAAACCCAAGAAAATTAAAAGGAAAATTAAATGGAAAAACAACAGGAAAAAAACAAGAAAAACAACAGGGAAAAGAACAGGGAAATTAAAAGGGAAAATAACAAGAAAATTAAAAGGGAAAATAAAGGAAAAGGAAAATTAAAAGGAAAATTAAAAGGAAAAATAACAGGAAAATTAAAAGGAAAAATAACAAGAAAATTAAAAGGGAAAATAAAAGGAAAATTAAAAAGAAAAATAAAAGGAAAATTAAAAGGAAAAATAACAGGAAAAATAAAAGGAAAAATAACAAGAAAATTAAAAGGAAAAATAACAGGAAAAGTAACAGGAAAATGAAAAGGAAAAACAACAGGAAAAAACAACAGGAAAAATAACAGGACAAATAACAGGAAAATAACAGGGAAAATTAAAAGGAAAAATCAAAATAAAGGAAAATCAAAATTTTAAAAAATCAAAATAAAACCCCTCAACCTCACTGAATTAGAATGAACCCCCCCCCAGCCCCACTGATTCAAAGAGCAATCAAGCACAAATCCATGAGCCCCACTGAATTAAAGAACAATTAGACTCCAAACCCCCCAGCCCCACTGAATTAAAGAGTAATTGTGGTGCAAAGCCCCAGCCCCAGTGATTTAAAGGGCAGGTATGATCTCAGCACGGCTTTTAGCTCAGCAATCAATGCTCGTATCTGGGAGAGCTTCCTGCAGGGAGCGGGCAGGAACTAAACCATTGATTTTTAGGGCACAGGCATATTCCATCATCCTGTGCCATACACCACGTGCTGGGGCACAAACGCGAGGCCTGGGCACGAGCAACGTGCTCAGGGCACCCAGAGCTGCCAGGAAAACAAAGGGGTGGAAATGGAAAGCAGATGGGAAGGAAAGCACAGCACAGATCACAGCAGAGCGGCCACTCAGGGAGAGGAAAAAGGATCCTGCTCCTGCAGGAGGGAAAGGGATCCCAACATCCTGCAGGGGGGAAAGGGATCCCAAATCCTGCAGGGGGGAAAGGGATCCCAGATCCTGCAGGGGGAAAGGGATCCCAAGATCCTGCAGAAGGGAAAGGGATCCCAACATCCTGCAGAAGGGAAAGGGATCCCAGATCCTGCAGGAGGGAAAGGGATCCCAGATCCTGCAGGGGGGAAAGGGATCCCAACATCCTGCAGGAGGGAAAGGGATCCCAAGATCCTGCAGAAGGAAAAAGGATCCCAGATCCTGCAGGGGCAAAAGGGATCCCAAGATCCTGCAGGAGGGAAAAGGATCCCAACATCCTGCAGGGGGGAAAAGGATCCCAAGATCCTGCAGATGGAAAAATGACCTCAGCTCCTGCAGGAGGGAAAAGGATCCCACAATCCTACACATGGAAAAAGGATCCCAACATCCTGCAGGAGGGAAAAGGGATCCCAAGATCCTGCAGATGGAAAAAAGATCCCAGATCCTGCAGATGCAAAAAGGATCTCAGCTCCTGCAGGAAGAAAAAGGATCCCAGATCCTGCAGGAGGGAAAAGGATCCCAAGATCCTGCAGATGGAAAAAATATCTCAACTCCTGCAGGAGGAAAAAGGATCCCAGCTCCAGAAAGGAAAAAGGATCCCAGCTCCTGCAGGATGAGCTCTGTCCCAACAGCTCCCCGGTCACTGGCACCCAGCTCTGGCCCAAACTGGAGTTAAACTGGTGTGTGAGAGCAAACCCAGCTGGGCCAAACCCCAGCCAAGATGGGAATGGATCCATTTCCCCAGGGCACAGGGAATTCATCCATTTTCCAGCTCCACAAAGAGCCCCGGGGGCTGCCAGCGGGCACTGCCACCCCCCAGCAGCTCAGGAGCTCTTTGTGCATCTTTGCCAAGATCCATGGGGATTTTGGGGAATAAAACACAGCCCAAGGTGCCCCAAACCCTCTGTGCAGCCTTTCCAAGATCCCAGGTCCTTTTGGGGAATAAAACACAGCCCAAGGTGCCCCAAACCCCTCTGTGCAGCCTTTGCCAAGACCCCAGGTCCTTTTAGGGAATAAAACACAGCCCAAGGTGCCCCAAACCCCTCTGTGCAGCCTTGCCAAGACCCCAGGTCCTTTTAGGGAATAAAACACAGCCCAAGGTGCCCCAAACCCCTTTGACCCCAGGTCCTTTTAGGGAATAAAACACAGCCCTGCCCCAAAAGACCCCAGGTCCTTTTAGGGAATAAAACACAGCCCAAGGTGCCCCAAACCTCTCTGTGCAGCTTTGCCAAGACCCCAGGTCCTTTTAGGGAATAAAACACAGCCCAAGGTGCCCCAAACCTCTCTGTGCAGCTTTGCCAAGATCCCAGGTCCTTGTAGGGAATAAAACACAGCCCAAGGTGCCCCAAACCTCTCTGTGCAGCCTTGACAAGATCCCAGGTCCTTTTAGGGAATAAAACACAGCCCAAGGTGCCCCAAACCTCTCCACGCAACCAAAGGCTGAGGAAGTTGGAGGAAGTTTGTGATTTCTTAGAGTTTCGACACAGCTGGCTGTGATTGGCCATGAAGTTAAAATAATTCACATGTTGGATAAATAATTTTTAGGTTACATTCCAAAGCAGCAAAACGGGAGAAGCTGAGGCTTCTCAGCTTCCCAGGAGAAAAATCTTGGGGCGAAGAGGATTTTTCAGAAAATCTGACAGGGACTGCAATGAGGAGGGCACAAATCCCTGAGTGCAGCAGGAATTTCATCACCTCAGCAGGAATCCTGAGCCCCCATTTCATTTATTTCTCTGGAGCTCTGGGTCCATAAATCCACATTTAGCCCGGGCTAGGAAAGCCAAGCAGGAGCCCAGGCTGCCAGGGATGGTCAATAAACATTTGAAAGGGGCATTAGGGTGGGTTTTAATGAGGAAGGGGCATTAGGATAGGTTTTAATGAGGAAGGGGTATTGGGATAGGTTTTAGTTAGGAAGGGGCATTAGGGTGGGTTTTAATGAGGAAGGGGCATTGGGATGGGTTTTAGTTAGGAAGGGGCATTAGGGTGGGTTTTAATCAATCAGGAAGGGGCATTAGGAAGGGTTTTAATGAGGAAGGGGCATTGGTATGGGTTTTAACCAGGAGGGGCATTGGGATGGGTTTTAATCAGGAGGGGCATTGGGATGGGTTTTAATGAGGAATGGGCATTAGGATGGGTTTTAATGAGGAATGGGCATTAGGATGGGTTTTAATGAGGAATGGGCATTAGGATGGGTTTTAATCAAGGAAGGGGCATTAGGATGGGTTTTAATCAATCAGGAAGGGGCATTGGGATGGGTTTTAATGAGGAATGGGCATTAGGATGGGTTTTAATCAATCAGGAAGGGGCATTAGGATGGGTTTTAGTTAGGAAGGGGCATTGGGATGGGTTTTAATCAATCAGGAAGGGGCATTAGGGTGGATTTTAATAAGGAAGGGGCATTAGGGTGGGTTTTAATCAATCAGGAAGGGGCATTAGGAAGGGTTTTAATCAGGAACGGGCATTAGGATAGGTTTTAATGAGGAAGGGGCATTAGGATGGGTTTTAGTTAGGAAGGGGCATTAGGATGGGTTTTAGTTAGGAAGGGGCATTGGGATGGGTTTTAATCAATCTGGAAGGGGCATTAGGATGGGTTTTAACCAGGAAGGGGCATTGGGATGGGTTTTAATCAATACAGACACTGCCACGCGCATTTATCGCCCAGGCTGGCTCTGAGCCCTCCCATGGATTGATGGTTTGGTTATGTTATCCCAGACAGAGCTGGGATGGTTAAAATCTGGGCAAAATCCCCTTTTTAGCTCATTTTTAAGCAGGAGTTTCATGTTATATAAGCTTAATGAACCTTTTGGATGCACTCGGGAGGCTCCGGCTGAATGACCCCGATCAATCCCCAGGGTTTGGATCCATCATTTCTCCCTCACAGCCCCCGCTTCTGCTCAGGGAGGGAGGGAAGGAGGAGAAAATCCACAGGCTGCTCCTGTCAGAGAGCTGGGCAGGGTTTCCCTGCAGGGTTTCCCTTCTTTTTTTTTAAAAGAAACAGGGAAAAACGGGAATTTTCTGGCTCTAAGGACAAGCCCCACCGATGTGCTGCCTCAAGCATCAGTGCCAAGCCCAAATTTCAGATCCTGCTCTGTCTGTGTCGGTTCCCAAGGGGTTTTGGTGTCCTCTTTATCTCCCCAGTGCACCGAGAAAAGGAGATGCTGCATGAGCAGCTCCTGCTCCCTCTCCTGTGCAGCCCCTGGGGCAGCCCTGGTGCTTGGAAACTTCCTTTGGAGGGGAAAAATAGCAAAGAATAAAAAAATAAAGAAAAATAGCAAAGAATGAGCTTAGGAAGGGGTGATGCTGCTGCAAGGGGCCCAGATCCCCACCTGGGTCTCAGATGTGATGCAGCAGCTCCAATTTGAGGGTGAAAAAAACCCCACAATTCCTACGTGATGAGGTTTGTGTGCAGGTCCCCCAGAGCTCCCAGCTCATTGCAGTAATGAGTTTAACGAAATTTCATTGCTCACAGATGCTGCTGCCAGCACAGGGCTGGTTTTCGCAGCAGTGAAAATCTGTGAAAAATGCATATATTGTATGATTGGCTTTTCGCAAATATTCAAATGAATATCATATGTGTTGTGTTAGAAAGTAAATCTGTATTAATGCTCTTAAGTACTGTGTTAAATATAGTTATATATATATATAATATATATATTTATAAATTGTATTAATTTAATTATATACATATTTTTATTTATATTACAATTATTTATATTTATATTTATATTTATATTTATATTTATATTTATATCTATATTTATATTTATATTTATATTTATATTTATATTTATATTTATATTTATATTTATATCGCAATGATTTATATTCATATTACAATGGTCTATATTTATAGTAATAATTATATTTATATATTTATATTTATATAGTTATAATTACATATTTATATTTATATTTATATTTATATTTATATTTATATTTATATTTATATTGTGTATATAATATAAATATATATGTTAAATATAGTTTTGGGTTATAAAAATTGTTAAAATAGAAACGATGCTATGTAGGATGCTCTGTTTTAAAAGAAAGAACTTGCAGTGAGATGGCAGCCACAGGACACCTGAATCTTTCAGAGGAAAAGAATCTATTGCCCCATTATCAGAAGAAATTAATTTCTTCCCGCCTGGAAGGCGCTGTCAGGACTCAGAGGAAGAAGCTGACACTGCCCAGACAGAATCCTGGGTTTGAATGGAATTTATGCATCATGGATGAGGTGTACGAATATGCAACAGGCGGTTGTTTTTTAGGGTTAATCCTTTGTTAAGCTGGGTCCTTTTTCAGGCTCCTGATGCCCAAAAAAAGGAACCCGGACGTCCGTAACTCTTTGCTTTTATTGTCTCATATTGTCCTAATTTAGTTGTTATTGCTCTAATTGTGTTACTCTTCTTTTTAACCATCTCATTATTATTAAACTTTTAAAAATTTTAGAAACAAGTGATTGGCGTTTTTCACAAAATCCACCTGGAGCTGCTCCCGAGCAGCCAGGCAGGGACGCCAGCTCCTAAATCACCGCGCCGCAAATGCCCAAGGGAGCCATTCCAGCAGAGCCTGGCTGCCCTCGGTGCCAGGGAAATCACAAATGATCCAAGGGATGGGCACCTTCCAGCAGCCCAGGGCGCTCCAGCCTGGCCTTGGGCACGGGCAGCCACAGCTTCCCTGGGAACTCCATCCCAGCCCCTCCCCAGCCTCACAGGGATGGATTTTGTCCTCCAGAGATGGATTTCAACCTTCCAGGGATGGATTTTGCCCTCACAGGGATGGATTTTGTCCTCAAGAGAAGGATTTTGCTCTCACAGGGATGGATTTTCCCCTCCCAGGGATAGATTTTGTCCTCCCAGGGACGGATTTTGCTCTCACAGGGATGGATTTTGTCCTCCCAGGGACAGATTTTGTCCTCCCAGGGATGGATTTTGCCCTTCCAGGGACAAATTTTGCCCTCACAGAGATGGATTTCACCCTCACAGAGAAGGATTTCGCCCTCTCAGGGAAGGATTTCACCCTCCAAGGGACAAATTTTGTCCCCACAGGAACAGATTTTACCCTCACAGGGAAGGATTTTGCTGTCCCAGGGGTGGATTTTGCCTTCCCATGGATGGATTTTGCCCTCCCAGCAATGGATTTCACCCTCCCAGGAATGGATTTTGCCCTCCCAGAGAAGGATTTTGCCCTTCCAGGGATGGATTTCACCCTTCCAGAGAAGGATTTTGTCCTCCCATGGACAAATTTTGCCCTGTCAGGGATGGATTTTACTCTCCCAGGGAAGGATTTTGCCCTGTCAGGGACGGATTTTGCCCTCATAGGGATAGATTTTACTCTCCCAGGGAAGGATTTTGCCCTGTCAAGGATGGATTTTGCCCTCTCAGGGATGGATTTTACTCTCCTAGGGAAGGATTTTGCCCTGTCAGGGATGGATTTTACTCTCCCAGGGAAGGATTTTGCCCTGTCAGGGAAGGATTTTGCCCTCATAGGGATGGATTTTACTCTCCCAGGGAAGCATTTTGCCCTCCCAGGGAAGGATTTCTCCCGCACACCAACCCCAGCCCACTCCCTGTCCTGTCCCTGCAGGCTCCTGTCCAATCTCTCTCCAGGAGCCGGGCTCCCGGCCCTGCTCTGGGCTGGAGGATGAGCAGCACAGACGCTGCTTCTCCTGCTGCTTCCTCAGCCGTTCCTTTGGATTTCAGCAATTCCTGCCGCCCTTCCCTCCCTGGAGCCTGGGCACCGAAGGGGGATTTGGGGTTTTAGCCAGCCCTGCTGTGCCCCAGAGCCCTCCCAGCTGCGGGGCACTGGAGAAGGGATGGGAGCAGCATCTCCCACAGCTCCGGGGCTGGGCTGTGAATCAGCAGCAGGAGGCAGCAGCTGTTCCATAGGCAGCTGGCCTGAGCCACAGCTCGGGTTTCCAGGGGCTCTGCGGCCTGGAAATCCTTTCTGGGAACTGCCCCAGAACACGGCGGGGTCAGGCCTGGCCTCCAGACCCTGCACTGACCCGGCCCTGGCCATTTCCTCCGCATGGAACACCTGGAAAAGGCAGCAGGGTGGGCTGCCCAGGGGGGTTAGGAGCAGCCAGGGCACTCCTGGCACCCCAGAGTGTCATTTTTTCCTTTCCTTTCCTTTTTGCCTTTCCTTTCCTTTCCTTTCCTTTCCTTTCCTTTCCTTTCCTTTCAGAGCAAAAAAGAAATACATTGATTATCTTTGCCTTGGAATGCAACTTTCCTTTCCTTTCCGGGTCCATTTTGGTTGTTTCTTTAATTTCCAATCACTTTCCTTTCCTCGGACTGTCTGAGAGTTTCCTTTCCTTTTTATCATCTTTCCTTTCCTTTCCTTTCCTTTCCTTTTCCTTTCCTTTCCTTTCCTTTCCTTTCCTTTCCTTTCCTTTCCTTTCCTTTCCTTTCCTTTCCTTTCCTTTCCTTTCCTTTCCTTTCCTTTCCTTTCCTTTCCTTTCCATGAAATCCTTTCTTCTGTTCTTTTAGTATAGTTCTAATATATCATTTTCTTTTAATACAATATATCTATTCCATAAAATAATAAATCAGCCTTCTGCAACATGGAGTCAAGATTCTCATCTCTCCCCTCGTCCTGGGGCCCCTGTGAACACCACCACACACCAGAGAGCTCCACCAGTGGGAACAAGCCCTGAGTTCCTGGGAACAAGCCCTGAGCTCCATCCCCAGATGGGAACAAGCCCTGAGCTCCATCCCCCCTCCCAGCACATTTGCCCCCATCCTGATTCTCTTCCCCAGTAATTAAAGCCATTTCCCTCTCAACAGTCCACAGTTTTTTCCATCCCAAATCCATCCATTCCATCCCAGGATCCACACATTACCCCCTTCTCAGGCTCCAGCTTTTCCAAATCCCAGCTATCCAGGACATTTCCATCTCAGCAGGTGATCAAAGGATTTGGGATGAAGGGCTGAAATTTTCCCATCCTGATTCCATCCATAAATTTTTCCAAATGGATTTAAGCTGAACCCAGGAAAACAAAAATTTACCTGAATACCAGAGATCCATTTCCATCCCAGCCCTGTAACTCATTTCCCTCCCCAGCTCCCACATTTCCATCCCAACTCCCACATTTCCATCTCAGCTCCCACATTTCCATCCCAGCTCCCACATTTCCCATCCTGACTCCCACATTTCCCTTCTCAGCTCCCACATTTCCCTTCTTAATTCCCACATTTCCATCCCGGTTCCCACATTCCCTTCTTAACTCCAACATTTCCCATCCTGATTCCCACATTTCCATCCCAACTCCCACATTTCCATTCCAGATCCCACATTTCCCATCCCAGCTCCCACATTTCCATCCCAGCTCCCACATTTCCATCCCAGCTCCCACATTTCCATCCCAACTCCCACATTCCCATCCCAGCTCCCACATTTCCCATCCCAGCTCCCACATTTCCATCCCAGCTCCCACATTTCCATCCTGATTCCCACATTTCCATCCCAACTCCCACATTTCCTTCTTAATTCCCACATTTCCCATTCCAGTTCCCACATTTCCATCCTGGCTCCCACATTTCCCTTCTTAGCTCCCACATTCCCATCCTGCCTTCCACATTTCCCATTCCAGTTCCCACATTTCCATCCTGGCTCCCACATTTCCCTTCTTAACTCCCACATTTCCAGCCCAGCTCCCACATTCCCCATTTCCCATCCCAACTCCCGCATTTTCCATCCCTGCTCTCACCCCCATCCCTCCCCAGGCAGCACACGGCAGCTGCTGCTTTGGGATTTCCCTTTGTTTTCACAGCTTTAGCGATTTAAAAAGATGTAAATATGAAGGAAGGGTCAATGATTCAGCAGTGATTAAGCCTGAAATATTCCACTTAGTACCCATTAGACTCTGAAAACACCCATTATGTTCCCAGAGCTTCCCCAGGGCCAGGCAGGCACTACCCAGCCCTGGGGAAAGCAGCTTTCCTGGAAAGCTGGGGGCATCTTGTGAAAATACCCAGTTTATTTCACCAGAAAGAAAAGGGAAAAAAAAAGGAAAAGACAATAAAAGAATTAATGTATTGTCCTTAACACCATTTCCCCAGGGAGAGGGGAAAAAAAAAACCACCAACAAAGCCTAATGGAAATTTTCTATTCCCAAAACCATTTGCACTGTTATTGTCTGCAACTAAAAGGAGATGAAAACATAAAAACCTCGGCAGCTCGAGCTGCTGAGGGCTGCAGGGCTGAGCGCTTCTGCTTTCCCTCAAAATAAAATTAAACCGTGCCTGAGATGGGAAGTGTCCACCTGCCAGAACCACCGAACCCCCCTGCAGCTGCCTCCCAAGGACTCAGAGGATGCAAAGCTCAGGAAAAATCCTCCCATCCCTCTGGAAAAAGCCAGGCTGCTTCCAAACCCGAGCAGCTTTAGGAAACGTGTAATTAAGCAATGTGGGTAAATAAAAGAGGCTGATTTAAGAGGGGAGCAGAGCAACTCCTTGCAAAAGGAAAAAAACCAAAACCATTCCTTCCAATCAATCTGCTCCCAGTTGCACTCGTGATGCTTTAAACCACAATCCCGAGCAAATGATCAGAGGAGAAATAAAATTAATTGGCTAAATTGCATTTTTGTCTCCTGGAGAGCTGTTGAGCGGAGGAAGAGCCACTTGTGCTGTCTGAGGGGACCTGTCCCCAGCACCCACCCCAAGCACACCCTGGGGAAGCCCCAAAAGGCCCCCAAATGTATTTAATTCCTTCTTTAAAATCTGTTTAGGAGGAAGGAGCTGCATGTTCCACCCTCTGGATTCAGCCCCGGAATGAGGGGGGACAGTGGGGCTGGGGGGCGCAGGGACAGAGACAGAACTGGAAATGACCCCAGGGATTCACTCCTGCAGCACGACAGAGAGAGCCTCAGAAATGAATAATTCATGGGCCAGACAGGGCCAGAGGGAAAGGAGAGGAGAAAGGGAAAGGAGAAAGGGAAAGGAGAAAGGGGAAAGAGGAAAGGAAAGGAGAAAGGAAAAGGAGAAAGGAAAGGAGAAAGGAAAGGGAGAAAGGAAAGGGAGAAAGGAAAGGGAGAAAGGCGAAAGGGGAAAGGAAAAGGGGAAAGGCGAAAGGGAGAAAGGAAAGGAGAAAGGAAAGGAGAAAGGGGAAAGAGGAAAGGAAAAGGAGAAAGGAAAGGAGAAAGGAAAGGGAGAAAGGCGAAAGGGAGAAAGGAAAGGGAGAAAGGAAAGGGAGAAAGGCGAAAGGGGAAAGGAAAAGGGGAAAGGCGAAAGGGAGAAAGGGGAAAGGGAGAAAGGAAAAGGAGAAAGGGAAAAGGAAAGGAGAAAGAAAAAGGAGAAAAGGAAAGGAGAGGAGAGAGGAAAGGAAAGGAAAGGAAAGGAAAGGAAAGGAAAGGAAAGGAAAGGAAAGGAAAGGAAAGGAAAGGAAAGGAAAGGAAAGGAAAGGAAAGGAAAGGAAAGGAAAGGAAAGGAAAGGAAAGGAAAGGAAAGGAAAGGAAAGGAAAGGAAAGGAAAGGAAAGGAAAGGAAAGGAAAGGAAAGGAAAGGAAAGGAAAGGAAAGGAAAGGCAGCAGAGCGCTCTGTGCCCTCAGGGCAGTGGGATATGGCAGGATGCTTGCCTGGCTGCAGCCCAGCTCTACCTATCCTGATGGCCAGCTCGCTGCTGCTGCTCCCGAAATCCCAGCCAGGGCTCTGCTCCTGCTCCTGCTTCTCCTTCGGGGCTCTCTGCTCGCAGCTCAGGGCCAGGGCGGCGTGGGGAGGGCCAGGGAACCCCTGCAAGGCAACGCAGACAGGTGAGCACAGCCCAGAGCTGCCCCCAGCCCCATCCCTGGGGCCCGGGGCTCTGCGACGGGCTGGGATTGATGGGGATGGGCCACAGCAGCTCCCAGCAGTGCCCCGAGCGGGAAAGGGACCTGAAAACCCACCCAGTGCCACCCCCTGCCGTGGCAGGGACACTCAGGTGCTCCGAGCCCCATCCAACCTGGCCTGGGACAATTCCAGGGGTGGGGCAGCCACAGCTCCTGGGCAATCCCATCCCAGCCCCTCCACGCACCCCAAAGCCACCCCAAAGCCTCAAAGCACACCCCAAAACCTCAAAGTACATCCCAAAAGTGTCAAAGCACACCCCAAGTTGTCAAAGTACACCCCAAAATGTCAAAGTACACCCCAAAACCTCAAAGCATATCCCAAAGCCTCAAAGTACACCCCAAAACCTCAAAGCACACCCCAAAACCTCAAAGCACAAACCAAATCCTCAAAGCACACCTCAAAGACTCAAAGTACATCCCAAAGTGTCAAAGTACACCCCAAGGCCTCAAATGACACCCCAAAACCTCGAAGCACACCCCAAATCCTCCTGTCACTCCAGCTCCCGATAAAAGCCATCCAGGCGGGTGTTCCTGATGTCCTCAGGCTCCCCAGACCCAGCTGGAGCTACAGAAGCAGGAGGAGCCTTGGGATTAGAGGCACAGGAGCACAGCTGGGAGAAGGGAACGTGTCCCTGGCAGTGATTGGTGACCCGGTGTCACCCTGAGCGCCTGGGAATGCACCCCCAGGGGCACCCACAGGGAGGGGTGAGCAGGTGGGATCAGGTGGGATCATCTGGGATCACCCCCAGGGGCATCCACAGGGAGGGATGAGCAGGTGGGACCACCTGGGGCATCCACAGGAGGGATGTCATAACCAGGTGGGATCAGCACCCCAGGAAGTCACAACCAGGGCATCCACAGGGAAGGATGCAGGTGGGATCACCTGGGATCACCCAGGATGACCCCAGGAGCATATGCCAGGTGGGATCACTGGAACCAGGTGGGATCACCCCCAGGGAGGGATGTACAGGTGGGATCATCTGGAATCACCCCCAGGAGCATCCATAGGGAGAGATGTCCAGGTGGGATCATCTGGGATCACCTGGGATCACCCCCAGGAGCATCCACAGGGAAGGGATGTGCAGGTGGGAACACCTGGAATCACCCCCAGGGAGGGATGTGCAGGTGGGATCAGGTGGAATCACCCCCAGGATCACCTGGAATCACCTCCAGGGAGGGATGTCCAGGTGGGATCACCCCAGGATCACCTGGGATCACCCCCAGGGAGGGATGTCCAGGTGGGATCATCTGGAATCACCCCCAGGAGCATCCACAGGGAGGGATGTGCAGGTGGGATGAGGGTGGGATCACCCCCAGGGAGGGATGTGCAGGTGGGATCAGGTGGAATCACCCCCAGGGACCTGGATCACCTCCAGGTGGGATCAGGTGGGATCACTCCCAGGGAGGGATGTGCAGGTGGGCTCAGCCCCGGAGCAGGCTGGGCGCAGCCCTGGGGCCGAGGCCAGCAGCACCAACCATCACCAACCATCACCAACCATCACCAACCATCACCAACCATCACCAACCAGCACCAACCATCACCAACCATCACCAACCATCACCAACCATCACCAACCATCACCAACCATCACCAACCAGCACCAACCAGCACCAACCAGCACCAACCATCACCAACCATCACCAACCAGCACCAACCATCACCAACCAGGACCAACCATGGCCAACCATCACCAAACCAAAGGTTAAAGATGAATAACACCAACCATCACCAACCAGCACCAACCAGCACCAACCATCACCAAACATCACCAACCATATCCAAGTTCACCAACCAGCACCAACCATCACCAACCCATCACCAAGGGGCACCAACCATCACCAACCATCACCAACCATCACCAGACAGGACCAAAAATCAGATTTCAAGCAAATCCTGGAGCTGAGAACCAGGACCAAAAAGGACCAACCATCGCAAACCCTGGATGCTGCCAGCCAACCATCAAAAACCATCACCAACAAAGCCTGGATGCTGAGAACCAGGACCAAAAGCCAAGATTTCCACCAAATCCTGGAGCTGAGAACCAGGACCAAAACCAAGATTTCAACCAAATCCTGGAGCTGAGAACCAGGAAAGGGATGGAGGAGATTTCCACCCAAATCCTGGATGCTGAAAGAGGAAAAACTCCATTATTTCCAGCAAATCATTTGCTGAGAACCAGGAGGGAAAAGGGAGATTTCTAGCAAATCCTGGAGCTGAGAACCAGGAGGAAAAGGAGATTTCCAGGGGCAAATCCTGGATGCTGAGAACCAGGAAAGGGATGGAGGAGATTTCCAGCAAATCCTGGATGCTGAGAGCCAGGAGGGAAAAGGAGATTTCCAGCAAATCCTGGATGCTGAGAACCAGGAGGGAAAAAGGAGATTTCCAGCAAATCGTGGAGCTGAGAACCAGGAGGGAAAAGGAGATTTCCAGCAAATCCTGGATGCTGAGAACCAGGAAAGGGATGGAGGAGATTTCCAGCAAATCCTGGATGCTGAGAACCAGGAGGGAAAAAGGAGATTTCCAGCAAATCCTGGATGCTGAGAACCAGGAGGGGAAAAAGGAGATTTCCAGCAAATCCTGGATGCTGAGAACCAGGAGGGAAAAAGGAGATTTCCAGCAAATCCTGGAGCAGAGAACCAGGAGGGAAAAAGGAGATTTCCAGCAAATCCTGGATGCTGAGAACCAGGAGGAAAAAAATTTCCTGGATGCTGAGAACCCAGGGGAAAAAGGGGATGGAGGAGAACCATTTCCTGGATGCTGAGAACCAGAGGGAAAACCTCACCCAGCAAATCCTGGATCCTGAGAACCATGAAAGGGATACAATATCCACTTGAAATTTAGAAAAGCCCATCACCCAAAATACACATTTTCCTACCCCTAACTGCACGGATACAGCAATTCACTTGAATATTTGCGAAAAGCCCATCATAAAATACACATTTTCCACACCCCCCAAAGCTGCACGGATCCAGCAATCCCAGCTGGATTTGGGGAAGTTCAGCTGGATTTGGTGACCTCCCTGGGGCTGGGGACAATTTGTGACAATGCTGGTGCCCTCCCTGGGACTGGGGACAATTTGTGCCAATCTTGGTGACCTTCAGGAATCCCAGCTGGATTTGGGGAAGTTCAGCTGGATTTGGTGCCATCCCTGGGGCTGGGGACAATTTGTGACAATGCTGGTGCCCTCCCTGGGACTGGGAACAATTTGTGCCAATCTTGGTGCCCTCCCTGGGGTTGGGGACAATTTGTGCCAATGCTGGTGACCTTCAGGAAAGCTCAGGATGATCCCAGCCCAGGCTGCTCTGAGTCATCCCAGCCCTGAGCCTGCAGGAGGCCCTTAATTGGTGTCAGTGCCTTCCAAACACTGCAGAGAGAGCAGGAAAGGCAACTGGCATTAATTAGTTCGTGGCAGTAATTAGTGTCTGCTGAAATAACCACGGGGGTTGATTAGTGCAGAAAGGGAGAGACTTGGACAGGAAGAACTTGGAGGAAAAACGATTCTGGGATGTGGGAGCTCCCAGTGCACTCCTGTGCTGCTGGAGTGTGGGGCTGGCCTGAACCTGGCGGAGAAGAAAATGAGGGGGAAAAATGTCCTTGATGTAGGAAAAGAGGCGTCCTTTGTGTGGGGAAAAGGGATCCTTTATATGGGAAAAAACATATCCTGTATATGGGAAAAAAGGGATCCTTTATATGGGAAAAAAAGGGATCCTGTATATGGGAAAAGGTATTCTGTATATGGGGAAAAGGGATCCTGTATATGGGAAAAAACATGTCCTGTATATGGGGAAAAAGGGATCCTTTATATGGGAAAAAACATGTCCTTTATATGGGGAAAAGGGATCCTTTATATGGGGAAAAAAGCGGATCCTGTATATGGGAAAAAACATGTCCTTTATATAGGAAAAAAGGGATACTTTATATGGGAAAAAAGGGATCCTTTATATAGGAAAAAAGGGATCCTGTATATGGGGAAAGGGGATCCTGTATATGGCAAAAAAGGGATCCTTTATATGGGAGAAAAGGGATCCTTTATATGGGAAAAAAGCCATGTCCTTTATATGGGAAAAAGGGACCCTTTATATGGGAAAAAGGTGTCCTGTATATGGGGAAAAAGGGATCCTTCATATGGGAAAAAACATGTTCTTTATATGGGAACATCAGTGGCACCCAAAACTGGCATAGAAAACATCCCTGGCATGCAAAATGGGCGCAGGGAACATCCCTGGCACCCAAAACATCCCTGGCACCCAAAACAGGCACAGGGAACATTCCTGGCACCCAAAACAGGCACAGGGAACATCCCTGGCACCTAAAGGGGCACAAGGAACATCAGAGACCATCACTAGCACCCAGAACAGGCACAGGGAACATGCCTGGCACCCAAAACATCCCTGGCATGCAAAATGGGCACAGGGAACATCCCTGGCACCCAAAACGGGCACAGGGACCATCCCTGGCACAGGGACCATCCCTGGCACCCAAAACGGGCACAGGGACCATCCCTGGCACAGGGACCATCCCTGGCACCCAGAACAGGCACAGGGACCATCCCTGGCACCCAAAATGGGCACAGGGGACATCCCTGACACCCAGAAGGGGCACAGGGACCATCTCTGGCACAGCAAACATCCCTGGCACCCAGAAGGGGCACAGGGACCATCCCTGGCACAGGGACCATCCCTGGCACCCAAAACATCCCTGGCACCCAAAACGGGCACAGGGACCATCCCTGGCACAGGGACCATCCCTGGCACCCAAAACGGGCACAGGGACCATCCCTGGCACAGGGACCATCCCTGGCACCAGCGCCAGCAGGGGAGGTGGGCACAGCCCGACCCCTCCCGTGGCTCCAACAACATCGGAGCCAAATCGAACATTAACAACCAATCCCTGGGTTTGCGCCTGGCACATTTGGGGCATTTCCCTGGCAGGGGAGCTGCTGGCAGGGCAGCAGGACGGGCACCCGGGGTGTTTCTCTGACACAAGGCACGGGTGGCATCTGTAACCCCTGCCAGGCCAAAACAAACCCAACCAAGAAAACCAAACCAAACCATCCCTGCAGCACCAGGAGGTTCCTGCCACCGTCACCACCTCCTGCCCAGCAGGAATCCTGGAAAATCCCCAAGCACAAGCGGCAAAATTCCTTTTTCCCATGGAATAATTGCTCCAAGCAGAGAATCTGAGCCCAGTAAAACCAGTCAGGGTGGAGACCATTCCCAGTTTGTGCTGGGAGGAGATTTGCCTATTCCAGTCACAGCCAGACCTCGAGGGGGATTTTCCTGGGGGGTTTTTATTTTATCCTGGGAGAATTTTATTTTATTTTATTTTATTTATTTTATTTTATCCCCAGGGTTTTTATTTTCCCGCACTCTCAGAGGGGTTTGTGCCCCACAAAGCGAGATTTTAATTGAGATTTTAATAACCAATGTGTGCTGGGAGGAGATTTGCCTGTTCCAGTCACAACCAAACCTCGAGGGGGATTTTCCTGGGGTAATTTTTATTTTATCCTGGGGGAATTTTATTTTATTTTATTATTTCATTTTATTTTATTTTATTTTATTCTATTTTTTTAGGGTTTTTTTTTTGCACTCTTTTATTTTATGCCCCTCAAAGGAGATTTTTTATTTTTAACCAATGTGTGCTGGGAGATTTGCCTATTCCAGTCAGAGAGGGGATTTTTGTAATTTTTTTTTTTTTTTTTTTTTATTTTATTTTATTTTATTTTATTTTATTTTATCCCCCACAAAATGAGAGGGTTTTTAACAAAATGAGATTTTAACGGAGATTTTAACAACCAGCTGGGATCACCAGGAGCTGCTCTGCACTCATCGATGGAACCCCGGCCAGGAGCAGTGCCAGCCCTTTTCCCACGTGGATTTTCACGGATTTTCACGGCGTTTTTGCCAGGGTGAGAGGGAAAAGCAAACAAAGCTCCAACCAGCAGCTCGCTCCTGCCCAGTATTCCCTCGTGCCGAGCTCTGGGAGCTCTGGCAGGATGCGGGGCTCCGGCAGCATCCATCAGCCCCCAAATGAAGAGGCAGCGGCGCTTAATTGCATTATTTTAACGAAGAGCAGACGTGAGGGAGGGCTCAGCACAGCCCGGCAGCAGTGGCCACGCACTGCTCAGCAGCCCAGGAAGGTTGGTTAAAAATATACAGTAAAAATACAAATTGAAAAAAAAATTTAAATGCCAATAAAAATATGAAAAAGGCAATAAAAATGCGAAAAAATAGAATAAAATGCAATTTAAAAATACAATAAAAATACGAAAATACAATAAAAGTAAGAAAAATGCAATAAAAATATGAAAAATGCAATAAAAGTACGAAAAATGCAATAAAAATACGAAAACCACAATAAGAATACAAAAAATACAAAAAAACCCCAATAAAAATACAAAAATACAATAAAAATATGAAAACCACAATAAGAATACAAAAAAATACAATAAAAATACAAAAAATACAAAAAAATACAATAAAAAAACAAAAAATATAATTAAAAATAAAAAACCAATAAAAATATGAAGAATACTGTTAAAAATTAAAAAATAAAAACGCAATAAAACAAAAAACACAATAAAAATACGGAAAATACAATAAAACTACAAAAAATACAATTAAAAAATAAAAATGCAATAAAAATGTAATAAAAATACAAAAAATACAATGAAAAAATACAAATACAATAAAAATACAAAAATACAATAAAAATAAAAATACAAAAAAATGTAATAAAAATACAAAAATACAATAAAAATACAAAAAGGTACAATAAAAATACAAAAATAAATATTATAAAATAAAGCATAAAAAAATAATAATAAAAGCGGAAAATAAAAATAAAAAGCCTAAAAGAAACAATATAAAAATAAATAAACGATCAAATGAAAAGCATAGAACGAATAATAATAAAAGCAAAAAATAAAAAGCATCAAATAACTAATAATAAAATTATTAATAAATCAATAAAAAGCATCAATAAAAAGCACAAAAAGCTCCTGGGTGAGTCAGAGCCGGGGATTCCCCCAGCAGCAGCTCCGGGCGCTGACAGAGCCTCTCCTGCTGCTGCTGACACCCTAATGGCAGGTTTGCCTTTCACTGAGGGGGAATTAATTGGGGCTTCTGCTCTGAGCAGCCTCAGAGGCACAAACGGAGCTCCAGCAGGGCTGGGGAGAGCGGAGCCCCGGATAAACCGGGGGTGGTTGGTGCGGGAGGGGATCAGTGCCTGCTGCTCCTGCTCGTGGGGGAATGAGCGGGAGCCAGGAAAAATGCAGGGGAGGGAAGGCCAGGGGGGAAAATAAAATGTCAAAGGGGGGGGAAAACAGGGAATGTCAGAGCAGGAGGGGGGAAAACCCAGGGAATGGGGAGGGGGAAAAACAGGGAATGTTAGAGGAGGAGGGGGAAAAACCCAGGGAATGTCAGAGGGGGGGGAAAAAACAGGGAATGTTAGAGGAGGAGGGGGAAAAACAGGGAATGTTAGAGACAGGAGGGGAAAAACCAGGGAATGTTAGAGACAGGAGGGGGGGAAAAACAGGGAATGTTAGAGGAGAAGGGGGAGGAAGTCAGAGGAGGGGGGGAAAACCCAGGAATGTCAGAGCAGGAGGGGGGAGGAGGAGGAGGGGAAAAACCCAGGGAATGTTAGAGACAGGAGGGGGGAAAAACAGGGAATGTTAGAGGAGAAGGGGGGAAAAGCACAGGGAATGTCAGAGGAGGGGGGGAAAAACCCAGGGAATGTCAGAGCAGGAGGGGGGAAAAACAGGGAATGTCAGAGGAGGAGGGGGGAAAAACCCAGGGAATGTTAGAGGAGGAGGGGGGAAAAACCCAGGGAATGTTAGAGGAGAAGGGGGGAAAAACCCAGGGAATGTCAGAGCAGGTGGAGGGGGGTAAAAAAAAGGGAATGTTAGAGACAGGGGAGGAGAAAAACCAGGGAATGTCAGAGAGAGGAGGGGGGGAAAAACCCAGGGAATGTCAGAGACAGGAGGAGGGAAAAGACAGGAGGGAAAAGCCCATGGAATGTCAGGGCCAGGAGGAGGGAAAAGTCCATGGAATATCAAGGCCAGGAGGAAGGAAAAGCCCAGGGAATATCAGAGCAAGGAGAAGAGAAAAGCCCAGGGAATGACAGGGCCAGGAGGAGGGAAAAGCCCATGGAATACCAGAGCAGGAGAAAGGAAAAACCCATGGAATGTCAGAGCAGGAGGGGAGAAAAACCCAGGGAATGTCAGAGACAGGAGGGGAGAAAAACCCAGGGAATGTCAGAGCCAGGAGGGGGGAAAATCCCATGGAATACCAGAGCAGGAGAAAGGAAAAGCCCATGGAAAGTCAGAGCAGGAGGTGGGAAAAGCCCATGGAACATCAGGGCCAGGAAGAGGGAGAAGCCCAGGGAATGTCAGAGCCAGGAGGAAGGAAAAGCCAAGGGGAATATCAGACCAGGAGGGGAGAAAAGCCCAGGGAATGTCAGAGCAAAAGGAGGGAAAAGTCCATGGAATACCAGACCAGGAGAAAGGAAAAGTCCATGGAAAATCAGACCAGGAGAAAGGGCGAAAAGCCCAGGGAATGTCAGAGCAGGAAAAGGGAAAAGCCCAGGAAGAAGGAAAAGTCCATGGCAGGAAGAGGGAGAAACCCATGGAATGTCAGGGCAGGAAGAGAGAAAAGCCAGGAGGAGGGAAAATTCCATGGAATACCAGACCAGGAGGAAGGAAAAGCCCAGGGAATGTCAGAGCAGGAGGAGGGAAAATTCCATGGAATACCAGACCAGGAGGAAGGAAAAGCCCAGGGAATGTCAGAGCAGGAGGAGGGAAAATTCCATGGAATACCAGACCAGGAGGAAGGAAAAGCCCAGGGAATGTCAGAGCAAGAGGAGGGAAAAGCCAGGAGGGAAAAGCCTATGGAATATCAGGGCCGGGGCAGGGGGAGAAAAACCTGTGGAATGTCAGGGCCAGGAGGAAGGAAAAGCCCAGGGAATGTGAGAGCAGGAAGAGAGAAAAGCCAGGAGGAGGGAAAATTCCATGGAATACCAGACCAGGAGGAAGGAAAAGCCCAGGGAATGTCAGAGCAGGAAGAGAGAAAAGCCAGGAGGAGGGAAAAGCCCATGGAATACCACCAGCCCTCCCAGCAATTCCTGCTCCAGGGGAAGGAGGCTCAGGATGGAGAGCAGTAGCTCATGGAATGAAGAACCGGGATTCAAGCCCGGATTTCTGTCCCTGCTCTGTCCCAGAGGGATTTCTCAGCCCACCAAAGCGCCCAGGCCCCGCACACCTGAGCAGGGCAGGAGGGCACCGAGCCCCAAACCCAGCTCGGAACCAGGAGCTCCGGAGCTTCCCAAACAAAGCTTTCATCAACCGCCTGACGCATAATGAGAGAGATTCCTAATTAAGAGCAGCTGACAAATTGCGCTGCGGCAGTAAATAAGCCTTTACCTCCATTAATAAAACAAAATGCTCGGGTAGAAATTAGGATAATTAACATTTTGTGGGGGTTTGTGGCAAATAATTCCAACCTACCCAGCCACCACTGGATTGCAAGCACTAAAGTGCTGCCCGGGGGTGGGAAACAGCCAGGATTTCATGGATAAGGATGGAAAATGAACTTTTGGGGTTCTGAGTTTTTACAGGATCCCATGGGTGGGTTTGGTGGTCAGGGATTTTCATGGCTGAAATCTCACCTGGGACAGGAGACAGGGATCAATCCCTCATGGATCTATAACCATATATTACACATATATATATATATGTGTGTGTGTGTCTCTGTGTGTGTATATATATATATAATTTTATATATAATTTATATATATATAAAATTCTATATGTATATATAAAATTATATATAGTTATATATTATATATTTTATATGCATTATATACATTCTAGATATTTTATATATGCATATATATAAAATTATATATGTAGATATAATTATATATTATATATAATTATATACATATAATTATAGACACTATAAATATTTTTTATATATGTGTATATATGTAAAAATATATATGTATATATATAATTATATATTATATATAATTATTAATATATACATTATATTTTTATATATTATATATTTTATATACATGTGTATATATATAAAAAATTATATATTTATATATGCAATTATATATATTAAATTTTTATATATATATATATTTTATAGATGTGTGTATATAAAAATTATATATGTATATATATAATTATATATGATATATGTATTATATATTTTTATATACATTACATATATTTTATACATGATATATATATTTATATATATATATACACATATAACCATATATTATGAATTAATTAAACCCACACCCAGGTAACTCTGGGTTATTTAGAGAAGGAAGGGAAGGAGGTTTCCCAATGGGAGGCTTTGCTACATTCCCAAAAAAAACCCCAAAGTTTTTCACCCTCAGAGCCAGATCCCTCCTTCCTCCCAAGCCTGTGGAAAAGGGCCAGGGCTGCACAAAACCAAACAAACACGAGGGCTGCTGTTTGCTCTGCCCTGAGCAAAGGAAATCCGAGCAGAGCAGGAATGCAGGAGCCCCCAGCTCCTGCAGGGAAAAGCTCCACACTCCAGGGCTCCATAAAGCAGAAAATGCTGCCTTGGAAAGGCTCCACCTGCCCCAGCAAGGAGGTGGTGCGGTGAATTCACTGCCTGGGAGTCCCAGCTGAAGAGGAAAAAGGAGATTAAAGCGGGAATGGGAGCTGGGCAGGTCCCTCAGGGCTGAAATTGCAGCTTCCAGGTGCATCCAGGACTGCCCTGCCTCATCCCATCACGTGGAGAATCCCAAAATCCCTGAATTATTGACAGGGGGAGAGGCAGGGGCCCCAGGTGCATCCAGGATGAACCCATCCCAAAATCCCTGAATTGGGGGAGCAGGAGAGGCAGGAACAGCTTCCAGATGCATCCAGGTCTGCCCTGCCTCATCCCATCACCTGGAGAATCCCAAAATCCCCGAATTATTGACAGGAAAAACTGACAGGGGGAGAGAGAGGCAGGAGCAGCTTCCAGGTGCACCCAGGACTGCCCTGCCTCATCCCATCACGTGGAGAATCCCAAATTCCCTGAATTATTGACAGGGGGAGAGAGAGGCAGGAGCAGCTTCCAGGTGCATCCAGGACTGCCCTGCCTCATCCCACCACATGGAGAATCCCAAAATCCCTGAATTATTGACATGGGGAGAGGCAGGAGCAGCTTCCAGGTGCATCCAGGACTGCCCTGCCTCATCCCATCACCTGGAGAATCCCAAAATCCCTGAATTATTGACAGGGGGAGAGGCAGGAGCAGCTTCCAGGTGCACCCAGGTCTGCCCTGCCTCATCCCATCACCTGGAGAATCCCAAAATCCCTGAATTATTGACATGGGGAGAGGCAGGAGCAGCTTCCAGATGCACCCAGGTCTGCCCTGCCTCATCCCATCACCTGGAGAATCCCAAAATCCCCGAATTTTTGAGCTGGAATTGGCCTCCAAGAGCTCAGAGCCCCAGCCCAGAGCTCTGAGTGCCACCCCCGGGGATGGGCACTCCAACTCCTCCCAATGCCTGCCACCTTTTCCTGGGATAAATCCCTCCTGAAAATGCAGATATTTACCAGGAATCACTTCCCAGCACCCCCCTCTCCCCCCAAAAAATGCTGCTCCCCGTGGTTTAATCCAGCTGTGGTTAAACCGAGGGGAAAATTGCAATTTTAAACAATGGTCCTTCCTCCTCCTCCTCCACGCACCACTCCCAGCTTTCCCTCCCAGAAATGGATTTAGAAGGCAAAATATTCCCCTTGAAGGCACATTGTGAGCCAGGCACCAGGGGATCATCGAGCTCTCAAAGCCTTCCCAAGAGTTCCTTGGCCCAAAATAGCCCAAAATTCAGTGCCTGGCCTCACCCCCTTTTGAGCCCTGGAATTGCAGGAGCACCAGGTTGGAATTGCAGAGGATTCAGCTGCCTCCAGACCCATCCCTTTGCCCAAAATTCAGAGCCTGAGTTATTCCCAAACACCCAGTAATTTGGGCTGTGCTGGCCCCACAGACCCCCCCACAAAGCACATAAAAGGCAAAGGATGCTCAGGATGCACCAGGGAAATTGATTTCCTCTGTGCTCAGGAGCAAAATAAAACCACCAAGGCTGCCACCAGCACAGAAGCCTGAACCCTGCTAAAAGGGCAACCTCAGATTCCCAGGCTGGAATTATTCCCAAACCCTCCTTGGGTTGGAAATAATTCCCAGGAGATTAATTTGGGTTGGAATTGCATTCCCAGGTGGGATGAGGGTGACCACCCTTTGGAAAAAACCCCTGCAAAACAAAGTGCCCGGCCTCAGCTCCAAGCCCCCTTTGTTTGAACCAGAAGGATGCTCTGCACCAAGGAAATTTTATTGGGATTTCAGCTGCCACCAGGAGCAAAATAAAACCACCAAGGGCAACCTCAGAGCAGAGAAGGGGGGAGTTAAAATCAACTAAAGAGAAATAAATGCAATGGATTAATTTGGGCTGTTTCCAGGTGGGATGAGGGGCAGGAACAAACCCCAGCCCACAAAGGGATTTAAAAAGGTTCCAACTGCTTTGTTTGAATTGCAGGATCTCTGGAGGTTGGATTGATTTTGCAACCTTGACCATCCTTTACCCAGCACAGAAGGGGGAGAAAATCAACCCTAAAACGCAATGGAGACGGCATTCCCAGGCTGGAATTGCAGCCCTGACCCTCCTTGGGTTGGAATTGCATTCCCAGGTTGGAATTGCAGCCCTGACCTTCTCCTTTGGTTGGAATTGCATTTCCAGGTTGGAATTGCAGCCCTGGCCATCCTTTGCCCAAAATTCACTGTACAAAACACCCAGTGCCCGGCCTCAGCCCCACAGAGCCCTCAGCACATCCAGCAAAGGGCAGGAGCACCAAGGAAATTCCCTTTGGAGGGGATTCAGCTGCCTCCAGGAGCAGCCTGACCCTGCTCAGGGCAACCTCAGAGCAGAGCCTGAATTATTCCCAAAACAGGTGTGAGAAAATTTGCCCAGAGATTAATTTGGGATGTGAAAATCCAGCAGGGAGTGGCTGAAACCCAAAGCCAGGGCTGGGGAATCCCCCGGATTGCCCAGGAAGGACAAGCAGCACATCCCAAACCCCACAAAACCCCAAACTCTGAACAAGCAGCACATCCCAAACCCCATAAAACCCCAAACTCTGAACAAGCAGCACATCCCAAACCCCATAAAACCCCAAACTCTGAACAAGCAGCACATCCCAAACCCCAATAAAACCCCAAACTCTGAACAAGCAGCACATCCCAACCCCAATAAAACCCCATAAAACCCCAAACTCTGAACAAGCAGCACATCCCAGCCCAAATAAAACCCCATAAAACCCCAAACTCTGAACAAGCAGCACATCCCAAACCCCAATAAAACCCTATTAAAACCCCAAACTCTGAACAAACCCCACCCCAGGCAGCAGAGCAGCACGACAGCTCTGAAGGATGGGAATAATAACACTTAATTCCAGCATTCTTCTGCCTTTCAGCAGACCCAAAATAGCTGCTGAGCCATCAGGGACCTGCTGCAGTTCATTTTTAAGTAAACTTTCCCTCGGAGGTTTTGGGTTTTGGCAGGGAAAGATGCTGAGCCCCAAACCCTTTTTAGGAAAGGCACCAGAGGCTCACCCAGCCCCATCAGCACCCAAAAAACGTCCTGAAAGCCCAATTTTAAGAAAAAAACCAGGTTAAACTGAGGCTCCACGCCAGGAAATGTGGGGAAATGATTTTTTTCCAAAGCCCTGGGATCTGTTTTTGCCCTCCAGGTGCCCCCAGATCCTCTGGGGAGCTTTGCCAAGCCCACCAGCATCCCCTGCTCAGCTGGAGGGTGAACAAACACCCGGGGAAAAGGCAAAGATGAAGGTGGGATAGATTAGATCTGCCTTTGGGAGCAGTGCAATGACTCCAGCTGCTGGCAGCTTAACCCTTCCTGTGCCAGGAGCAAACAGCAAACACTGGGGTGCCGCAGCTCCCAGCTCCAGCAGGGCTGGGGCAGCAGGAAAACCCTTCTGGGCTGACGAGGAGGCCAGAAAGGCTTTTGGAGGTGGTTCCAACCTACCCAGGCACCACTGGATTGGGCAGCCTGGAGCTGTGCCCAAATCCCCATCCTGCAGTGCAACCTCTGTTCCCTGCCCCCAAATTCCCATCCTGAAGGTAGAACCTCTGTTCTCTGCCCAGAACACCCCCAAATCATCCCTAAATTCCCATCTTGCAGGTGGAACCTCTGTTCTCTCCCAAAACATCCCCAAATCCCCATCCTGAAGGTGCAACCTCTGTTCTTTTCCCAAATTCCCATCCCCAAATCCCCATCCTGAAGGTGGAAACACTGCTCTCTTCCCAAAATATCCCAAATTCTCGTCCTGCACTGCAACCTCAGCTCTCTGCCCCCAAATTCCCATCCTGAAGGTAGAACCTCTGTTCTCTGCCCAAAACATTCCCAAATTCCCATCCTGAAGATGCAACCTCTGCTCTCTTCCCAAATAATCCCCAAATTCCCATCCTATAGGTGTAACCTCTGCTTTCTGCCCAAAACATTCCCAAAACATCCCAAATTCCCATCCCAAAGGTGCAACCTCTGTTCTCTGCCCCAAAGCATTCCCAAAATATCCCAAAATTCCCATCCCGAAGGTGAAACCTCTGCTCTCTGCCCCCAAATTCCCACCCTGCAGTGCAACCTCTGTTCCCTTCCCAGAGCACCCCCAAAACATCCCCAAATCCCCATCCTGAAGGTGGAAACACTGCTCTCTTCCCAAAATACCCCAAATTCTCATCCCGAAGGTGCAACCTCTGCTCTCTGCCCCAAAGCATTCCCAAAATATCCCAAAATTCCCATCCTGAAGGTGAAACCTCTGCTCTCTGCCCAAAACATTCCCAAAATATCCCAAATTCCCAACCCTGCAGGCACTGCCCCAGCCCCAGGAGCCCCGAGCATTTCAGGATCCCTTGGGTGTTTTTATCCCTGCACAGGGAATTCTTTTCTTCCCTAATAAAGAACCATTATTCCTGCTCCCACACCTTTGCCTGAGAGCCCCTTAATTTCCAAATTATAATGATTTGGAAGGGAGGAAGGAATTTAGGAAATTAGGGAGGAATTTAGAAAATTAGGGAGGAATTCAGGAAATTAGGGAGGAATTTAGGAAAGAAAGGAAGGAATTTAGGAAGGAATTTAGGAAGGAATTTAGGAAGGAATTTAGGAAGGGAGTTTACATGTTCTATTTCAGAGGAAATAGAAGGAACAAGTTTCCATTTTCCATTTCAGGGGAGGCTCCTGCCTTCCTCAGCACACACCTGGCTTTCCAAACCAGGACAGAGTGACCCCACAACATCCAGAAATTCTCCTCCCACCTGACTGGAGCTGTGATCCCTCTCCAAAATCCAGGGAAAAGGGGAAGCTTGGTGCTACAGACCACTAAAAACTCCCACTCCTTCCTCATAACCACAGGGCAGTAAAATCCCACTGAACTCAATGCGAAAAGTGAAAGATCTCCTTGGAAATGTGTGGAAATCTGTTCCCTGAGTGCAGCAGGGTGAAAACTGAAAGATCTCCTTGGAAATGTGTGGAAATCTCTTTCCTGGCTGCACCACTGTGAAAATTGAAGGATCTCCTTGGAAATGTGTGGGAATCTCTTCCCTGAGTGCACCATGGTGAAAACTGAAGGATCTCCTTGGAAATGTGTGGAAATCTCTTCCCTGAGTGCAGCAGGGTGAAAACTGAAGGATCTCCTTGGAAATGTGGAAATGTGGAAATCTCTTCCCTGGGTGCACCACTGTGAAAATTGAAGGATCTCCTTGGAAATGTGTGAAAATCTCTTCCCTGAGTGCACCACTGTGAAAACTGAAGGATCTCCTTGGAAATGTGGAAATGTGGAAATCTCTTCCCTGGCTGCACCATTATGAAAATTGAAGGATCTCCTTGGAAATGTGGAAATCTCTTCCCTGAGTGCACAATGGTGAAAACTGAAGGATCTCCTTGGAAATGTGGAAATGTGGAAATCTCTTCCCTGGCTGCACCACTGTGAAAATTGAAGGATCTCCTTGGAAATGTGGAAATCTCTTCCCTGGCTGCACCATTATGAAAACTGCAGGATCTCCTTGGAAATGTGGAAATGTGGAAATCTCTTCCCTGGCTGCACCATTATGAAAACTGCAGGATCTCCTTGGAAATGTGGAAATGTGGAAATCTCTTCCCTGGCTGCACCATTATGAAAACTGAAGGATCTCCTTGGAAATGTGGAAATCTCCTCCCTGGGTGCACCATTCTGGTGCTGGCAGCTGCAGGAACACACCGGCTCCCCGTTTATTTGTATTTTTAGCAGCAGTGCCAGGCTGGGGTTGAGCAGCAGTGCCAGGGCTGGCAGCTCTGCAAATGGGACAGCAGGTCACACCTGAGCTGTGTGAGAGGAGCTGCCAGCAGGAAGAACAAAAGCACAAGTGTGAAAGGGGGAAAAAACAGCGAGATTAAAAATAAAATAACAGAGTTCAGGGAGTCTGAGCTGCATCCAGCACAGCAGAGCCAGCCGGGGCTCGGGGAAATCACAGCTTCATAAATCTGGGAGAGAATTCACCGTGCCCAGCTACCAACTGGTGTTCCCTGCAGCTGGAGGAAGGGCAGGAACCCCCCAGGCTGGGAATTGCCAGTGACAGCACTGGGAGGAGCTCCCAAACTGGGAATTGCCAGTGACAGCACTGGGATGAGCCCCCAGACTGGGAATTCCCATTGACCAGGACTGGGATGAGCTCCCAGACTGGGAATTCCTACTGACAGCACTGGGATGAGCTCCCAAACGGGGAATTCCCATTGACCAGGACTGGGATGAGCCCTCAAACTGGGAATTCCAACTGATGAAGACTGGGATGAGCCCCCAAACTGGGAATTCCAACTGATGAAGACTGGGAGCTCCCAGACTGGGAATTCCCAGTGACAGCACTGGGAGGAATCACCAAACTGGGAATTCCCAGTGACCAGGACTGGGATGAGCTCCCAAACTGGGAATTCCCACTGACAGCACTGGGATGAGCTCCCAAACTGGGAATTCCCACTGACAGCACTGGGATGAGCTCCCAAACTGGGAATTCCCACTAACCATGATCCTCCAGCCCCACAAACCCACAGATGAACACTGGGCTGACCCCCCAGCCCCACAATTCCCATAAAAGAACACCGGGCTGACCCCCCAGCCCCACAATTCCCATAAAAGAACATTGGGATGACCCTCCCAGCCCCCTAAATCCCACAGATGAACACTGGGCTGACCCCCATCCAAACTCCCACCCCAAACCTCCTGACCCCCAGGCCAGCCCCACTCACCAGCTCAGGGGAATTCCTGCCTCAGAGACAAACGCTGCCCCAACCCAAATCTCCAGCCAGTGTCCCAAGGAGATTCCTCCCACGATGGAGGGGCCAGCAGGGACCAGTAGGAGGCTGCCAGCATCACCTGGGGACCAAAGACCCCTGCCACTGTTCCAAGGACGAGGGAGGAGCAGAGCCCAGAGGCTGCAGCAACTCCCAAACCTCCTGCCAGTGTCCCAATACACCAGGAAATGGGAGGGTTCAGAGCCCCCCTTGGGTTGGAACCCAAACCACTCCTCATCCAGTGCCCCAGGGACACCTGACACTGTGCCAGGTGCTCCCAGCCCCGTCCAGCCTGGCCTCGGGCACTGCCAGGGGCACCTGGGACAGTGTCCCAACACCCCAACCGGGAATTCCTGCCCAATTCCCACCCCACACCTCCTGCCAGTGTCCCAAGAGCTTCCCAGAGAATTCCATCCAAACTCCCACCCCAAACCTCCTGCCAGTGTCCCAACACCCAACTGGGAATTCCTTCCCAACTCCCAACCCAAATCTCCTGCCAGTGTCCCAAGAGCTTCCCACAGAATTCCTCCCCAATTTCCACCCCAAATCTCCTGCCACTGTTCCAAGAGCTTCCCAGAGCATTCCTTCCCAACTCCCAAACCTCCTGGCAGTGTCCAGCTTCCCCCAAACCTCCTGCCTTCTTCCCAACATTTCCCATCCCAAACCTCCTGGCAGTGTCCCAAGAGCTTCCCACAGAATTCCTCCCCAGTTCCCACCCCAAACCTCCTGCCAGCGTCCCATGAGCTTCCCACAGAATTCTTTCCTGATTTCCATCCCAAACCTCCTGCCAGTGTCCCATCACCTTCCCACAGAATTCCTCCCCAGTTCCACCCCAAACCTCCTGCCTGTGTCCCAACACTTTCCCAGTTTCCAACCTACACCTCCTGGCACTGTCCCAACACCATCCCAGGGAATTCCTCCCCAACTCCCGCCCCAAATCTGCCCTCGTGCAGCCCCAGCCCCCTCGGAGGAGCAGCTGCCCAGCCCAGGGGCTCGGGGCAGGCCCTGGCAGCCTCTGAGCAGGGAGGCAGAGCTGCCAGTGCTGCCTCAGCCCCCGGGGCTCGGCTGTGCAAATCTGAGCTGCTGTGAGTAAGAGGAACGAGGGCTGTCGTGTCAGCCTTCAGCAGGGCTGTCAAACCTCATCTTTCAAATGCCACCTCCTGTAACAAACAACCACACAGCCCAGCGTGGCAGCAGGGAGAGGCTCTGGAGAGCGGTGCTGCCAGCTCATGTGAGCGTCTCATTCCCAAACAGAGCCCAGCCCCCGGATCCTGCCAGGATCCCACGGCTCGGGGCTCCCGGGGAGCGCTGACACAGCGCCGAGCCAGCCCCAGGCGCGGCAAAAGGGATTGATGCCACTGATTCCACTGATTCCATTGATTCCATGGATTCCATTGATTCCACTGATTGTATTGATTTCATTGATTCCATTGATTCCATGGATTCCACTGATTCTATTGATTCCACGGATTCCACTGATTCCATGGATTCCACTGATTGTATTGATTTCATTGATTCCACTGATTCCATGGATTCCACTGATTGTATTGATTTCATTGATTCCACTGATTCCATGGATTCCACTGATTGTATTGATTTCATTGATTCCATTGATTCCACTGATTCCATGGATTCCACTGATTCCATGGATTCCACTGATTGTATTGATTTCATTGATTCCATTGATTCCACTGATTCCACTGATTCCACTGATTCCATGGATTCCACTGATTCCATGGATTCCACTGATTGTATTGATTCCATTGATTCCACGGATTCCATGGATTTCACTGATTCCATTGATTCCACGGATTCCTCGGAGGGTGGGATTTAGGGATTTAGGATCACCCAGGGCAGGGGCAGAGCTGGGCTCAGATGATTTAGGATCCCCTGGAGCTCCGGCCCACTGATTTAGGATCTCCTGGAGCTCCTGCTCACCCAGAGCAGGGGCAGAGCTGGGTTCAGCTGATTTAGGATCACCTGGAGCTCCTGCTCACTGATTTAGGATCCCCTGGAGCTCCTGCCCACTGATTTAGGATCTCCTGGAGCTGAGGGATCCCAAATCATCCCTGGGGGAGCCCCAAAGCTCAGGAACCCCAAAGCCTCCCCTAGGGGACCCCAAATCCTGCCCTGGGCTCCAGCAGTGGGACAGGACACAAAAACCAAGCAGCAACTCCAGATCTGTGCCCTCCTCAGGTGGGGATCCCCCCAAACCCAGCAGGGTTTAAACCCAAACCCCTCCTTTCCACAGGGATTCAGTGCAGGGATCCCCCAAATTCTGCCCCCAAGCCCAGGGATCCTGCAGTGGCTGTGGAGCCTCATTTTATGTTAAAATTCAGAATAAACAGAGCCACAGGGCTGGGCTGCAATGAAATCCCTCATTAAAGATCCTGAGGCTGTGGGTCTTGATTTTAAGTTAAAATTCAGAATAAACAGAGCCAGGGCTGGGCTGCAATGAAATCCCTGATTAAATCAGGAGGGCCTGGCCACCCTCCTGTGGGATCCCTGTGAAGGAACGGGGACACCAAGGGACACTGGGGAGCAGGAAAGGCTGGGAAAGCAGTGGGAAAGGCAGGTGGAAGGTGAAGCCGTTGGCAGGGCACCTTCCTTGCCAAACTTTTCCACTTGGCTTCGTGAAAGCTCCATTAAGCAGAGCTGAGTGAGCTCCTGGTGCTGTTTTAGGAAATATTTGGTCCCAGGGTGCCTGGGGAGGGCTGAGGATGATTTCCTGCTCCATCTGGGACAGGGGAAAACCAAAAAGTGCAGCCCAGGCAGAGGAAAGGCTGCAGGGAAGGGGCTGCAGGTGTTTGTTCCTGGTGGCTGAGCCCAGCCCTGCAGCACCACAGAGAAAAAAATAAATTAAAAAAAAATTAAAAATCTCACTGAAGGATATCAAGATTTGAGAGAAAAATGCAGAATTTGCCATCAGATGCCCCAGCAAGCAAAGCTTTGTCTCTATGGAAACACAAAAGCTCAGAGCTCCTGCCTGCAGAACTGGGATCAGCTGGGACTCCAGAGAGGGAACTGGGGCAGGGAAAGGCACTCCCAGTACAGCCCAGTACAGCCCAGTACAGCCCAGTTCCATTTATCCACGTGCCCAGGCTCACCCCAGAACCCCAGAGCAGCTGGAGCAGCTGCAGGGAAAAAAGGGGGGAAAAGGAAAGGAAAAGGGGAAAAATGGGGAAAAGGGGGGGAGAAGGAAAGGAAAAAGGGGAAAAAAGGAAAGGAAAGGGGAAAAGGAAAGGGGAAAAGGAAAAAGGGGAAAAGGAAAGGGGGGGGGGAGAAGGGGAAAGGAAAAAGGGGGGAAAAAAGGAAAGGGGGGGAAAAGGAAAGGGAAAAGGAAAGGGGGGAAAGGGGGGGAAAGGGGGAAAGGAAAGGGGGAAAGGAAAGGGAAAAAGGGGAAAGGAAAGGGGGGAAAGGAAAGGGGGAAAGGGAAAGGGGGGGAAAAGGGGGAAAGGGGGGGGGGGGGAAAAGGGGGAAAGGAAGGGAAAAAAGGAAAGGAAAAAAGGGGGGGAAAGGGAAGGAACAGAAAAAGGGGGGGGAAAGGAAGGAAGGGGAAAAAGTGGGGGAAGGATGGAAAAAAAAGGGGGAGAGGGAAAAGAAGGAAGGAAAAAAGGAGGGGGGAAAGGGGGAAGGGAAAAGGGGGGACAGGGAAAGGCTCCTGGTGTGGTTGAACCCTTTTGGGGCAGGCAGATGGTGGAGACCCAGCTGTGGGCCAAGCAATGGCAACGCTGCCCAGCTGGGAGAACTCAAATTCAGGGGGGATCCTGGTGTCCCCAGTGTCCCCAATGTGCCCAGGGCTGCCTGGTGTCCCCAGTGTCACCAAGGCTGCCTGGTGTCCCCAGTGTCACCAGGGCTCCCCAGTGTCCCCAATGTGCCCAGGGCTGCCTGGTGTCCCCAGTGTCCCCAGTGTCCCCAGGGCTGCCTGGTGTCCCCAGTGTCACCAGTGTCACCAGGGCTGCCCGGTGTCCCCAGGGTCCCCAATGTGCCCAGGGCTGCCTGGTGTCCCCAGGGTCCCCAGGGCTGCCTGGTGTCCCCAATATCCCCAGGGCTGCCTGGTGTCCCCAGTGTCCCCAATGTCCCCAAGGCTGCCTGGTGTCCCCAGTGTGCCCAATGTGCCCAGGGCTGCCTGGTGTCCCCAGTGTCACCAGTGTCACCAATGTCACCAGGGCTGCCTGGTGTCCCCAGTGTCCCCGATGTGCTCAGCGCTGCCTGGTGTCCCCAGTGTCACCAGTGTCCCCAGGGCTGCCTGGTGTCCCCAGTGTCCCCAGGACTGCCTGGTGTCCCCAGTGTCCCCAGTGTCCCCAGGGCTGCCCGGTCCCTCCAGGCACGATTCCCCCTCCTGCTCTGGGCCCTGCCAGCTGGCAGAGCTGAGGGCACAGCAAATGTTTGCAGGAGCTCAGCTCCCCGAGCCACGCCTGGGCCGGGCAGGGCTGGCCCGGAGCCGTGCCAGGGGCACCTGGCGGCCTCATCCTGCTGGCATTCCTGCAGCAACGGCAGCCCAGAGCCTGGCACGGCCAGGGGGACAATCCAGGTGGCACACCCTGGTGGGGAGCACAGGTGGCACAGCCCCTGGCACAGCCAGGTGGCAGGACACCCAGGTGGCAGGTGGCACAGGACACAGCCAGGTGGCACAGGACACAGCCGGGTGGCACAGGACACAGCCAGGTGGCACCTGGCACACAGCGGGGAAGGGGCACCACCCCCAGAGCACATCCAGGTGCCCTCCAGCACCTGCAGGGTGGGGCTGGACTCAATAATTAATGAGGGAAACAAAGGGGATTTAATGAGTCCGGGTGGGGCCCCCAGCACCTGGGCAGTGCCAGCCCCACATTCCCAAACCCCTGCACAGCTCCCAAACCCCTCAGTTCCGGGTTTTTCCTCCAGGAGAGAGCCCCACATTGCACACACAGGAGCAGCCGGAGCCCTTCCCTGCCCTCAGGGAATCACCCAAGGGATTTGAACTCGAGTGGAGAACCAAACCAAGCGTGGAAGGGCTGCAGAGAGCACGAGGAGGAGGAGGAGGAGGAGGGAGGAGGAGGAGGAGGAGGAGGAGGCTGATGCACTCACCCCTGCAGCAAAGCCCAGGCTCCCATCCAGGATCCGCCTCTGGAAATAAAAGCAAACAAAACCACCCTGAGCTGGTGCGAGGGCACTGCCCGCAGGGCTGGGAGAGGGCTCAGGAGGGCGTTTGGGCAGGAATTGTGCCCTGGCATGGGAGGATTCAGTGCCCAGAGCAGCTGTGGGTGCCCCTGGCAGGGGCTCAGGGGGTACCCAGAGCAGCTGTGGGTGCCCTGGCATGGGACAATGGGGTGCCCAGAGCAGCTGGGGGTGCCCTGGAGCCCTGGCATGGGCTCAGGGGGTGCCCAGAGCAGCTGTGGGTGCCCCTGGCACCCTGGCATGGCAGGATGGGGTGCCCAGGCAGCTGGGGGTGCCCTGGAGCCCTGGCAGTGCCCAAGGCCAGGCTGGCCACTGGGCTTTGGGCACACCTGGTTTCACCCCCTGCCCAAGGAGGAAAAGGCAAGCGCTGCTCCAAGGGAGCCTCCCTGAGCAGGCAGCTCCTGAATAAAGCATCACGAGGCCGAGGCATGAATAATGAATCCACCTGGGCAATCTGGAGCAGCCTGGCCGGGGCGGGGGCTCTAATTTTGGATCCAGGATGGCTTTGGAGCTGCCCAGCTGGCACCGTCTGAGCCGGGGCTGACCCAAATCCTGCCCTGCAGAGCCAGGCTGGAGGCAGGGGAGCTGCTGCTGCTGCCCACACAGAGCCCCGGGGGCTCGTTCCAGGCTCACAAATGCGAGGTTGGGTTTCCTTCCCCTCCCGTGGGATGGCAAAGGAGCTGGGTTTTTCCTCTTCATGCCCTCCAAGAGCTGGGAGCAGGCAGGACAAGCCAGGCAGGAGCAGGGCACAGCTCAGATCCTGCGGGGTGCCAGGGCTCACCTGCCCCTGCTTTGGGATCCTGTGGGATCTGTGGGATCTCAGGGGCTCAGGGGCTGCCCCAGGGTTGGGATCCCATGGATTCTGTGGGGTTCCAGGGCTCAGGGACTGCCCCAGGGTTGGGATTCTGTGGGATCTGTGGGATCCCAGGGGCTCAGGTACTGCCCCAGGGTCAGGATCCTGTGGGATCTGTGGGATCCCAGGGCTCACCTGCCCCTGCATTGGGATCCTGTGGGATCTGTGGGATCTCAGGGGCTCACCCTGCCCTTGGATTTGGATCCTGTGGGATCTGCAGGATCCCAGGGGCTGATGCCAGGGGCTCACCTGCCCCTGCATTGGGATCCTGTGGGATCCCAGGGCTCAGGAGCTGATCCCAGGGTTGGGATCCCATGGGCCCTTGGATTGGGATTCTGGGGATCCCAGGGGGACTCCCATGGAATCTGGGCCCCAGGGTTGGGATCCCAGGGTTGGGATCCCATGGGATCTGTGGGATTCAGGGCTCAGGAGCTGATCCCAGGGTTGGGATCCCATGGGATCTATGGAACCCAGGGCTCAGGGGCTGTCCTAGGGTCGGGATCCCATGGGATCTGTCCCAGGGGTCAGGATCCCGTGGGATCGTGGGATCTGTGGGATTCCAGGGCTCAGGAGCTGATCCCAGGGTTGGGATCCCATGGGATCTATGGAACCCAGGGGCTCAGGGACTGGCCCCAGGGTCAGAATCCCATGGGATCTGTGGGGTTCCAGGGCTCAGGGGCTGCCCCAGGGTCAGGATTCTGTGGGATTCCAGGCTCACCTGGCCTCTGGAGAACACGAACACCAGCGCTGACCCTGCTGCTGTCAGGGCCCAGGTGAGCAGAGTCCCCAGCAGTGCCTGCAGCCCTGGGCCCAGCCCCGGGATCATCCTGGCCTGGGAGAGAGGAACAGCCCTGAAAACACAGCCAGAGACCCCCAGAGACCCCCAAACCCACCCAGACCCCCCTGCAGCACAGCCAGCCCAACCATTCCCCCTTAGGCCAGGCTTTGCAGTTAAGCTGAGCCCATCAGGACCCAGCAGAACCCCAGCAGGATTTGGGGTCACACCTCGCCCAGGCCCCTTCCTGTGCTCCCAGCCTGGTTTTACCGGTGGGGAAGGTGAAAAACCTCACAGCACCTGCTCCCTGCACCTTGGGAGAGGGGAAAAGGGCAACAAATCCTGGGAAATGGGCAAAAAAACCCAGGGAATGGGCAACTGGGAGCACTGGGAATGGGCAACTGGGAGCACTGGGAATGGGCAACTGGGAGCACTGGGAATGGGCAACTGGGAGCACTGGGAATGGCCCAGGGAGCAGCAGTGCCACGGAAATCCAGCCAGACTGGAAATCCAGATTAATGACTCTATGCCACACGGCTGCATGGATACGTTTATGTGTAAATAAATGGAATATACAGGGATTTATGGATTTATATATGAATATATATGAAATATACAGGGATTAATAGGTTTATATGTGAATATATATGAAAAATACAGGGATTAATAGGTTTATATGTGAATATATATGAAATATACAGGGATTAATAGGATTATATATGAATATATATGAAATATACAGGGATTAATAGGTTTATATGTAAATATATATGAAATATGCAGGGATTAACGGGTTTACATGTGAATATACACGAAGCATACAGGGATTGATGGATTTATATGGGAATATATATGAAATATACAGGAATTAATAGGTTTATATGGGAATATATATTAAATATACGGGATTAATAGGTTTACATGTGAATATACATGAAGCATACAGGGATTGAAGGATTTATATGTGAATATACACGTAATATCCGGGGATTAATAGCTTCATATGTGAATATACATGAAATATGCAGAGATTAACAGGTTTATATGTGAATATACACATGAAGCATACAGCCATTGATGGATTTATATGCGAATATACATGAAATATACGGGGATTGGTAAATTTCTATGGGAATATATATGAAATATACAGGGATTGGTAAACTTCTATGGGAATATATATGAAATATACAGGGATCGGTAAATTTCGATGGGAATATTTATGAAACAGACACACAGCAGGGGCAGCTCCAAAGGCTCTTCCAGCCCCCCCAGCCTCATCCCAAAGGCTTTTCCCAGCCCCTGCCCGGCTCAGACCCCCCCAGGACGATTCCCCCGTCCTACAGGGGGTCCCAGAGCCCACCCTGGAGCACCCACACCCCCCCAAACCCGGGTGGAGGCTCGGGGAGGGGGTCCCGGCACCCCCAAACCCGGAGCCCCCGGAGCCCCGGGCCAGCCCCAGGACCCCGCACCCCTCAATCCCGCACGCCCCTGAGCCGCTGGTTCAGCCCAGGACCCCCGAACCCCCGCATCCCCGGAGCCCCCGCAGGCCCCGAACCCCCCGAACGCGGCGCCCCCGGTGGCCCGGCCGCTACCGGGACCCCCGCAACTCCCACACGCGGGGCTGCGGGGCGGTGCCAGGGCCGGGGCGGTGCCAGAACCCCCCATCCCCAGCCGGATCCGAGCCCCGGTTCCGCCCCGGTTCCACCCCGGTACCTCCGCCCGGAGCCGGGCCGGTCCCGCCGCCGCTTCCGGGTGCGCACACGTGTCCGCGGGCTGGCCCCGCCCCCCGGGGCGCTCAGCCAATGGCAGCGCGGCGGGGGCGGGGCCCGCCCTCGGCTCTGCGGTTGGCGCGGGCGCGGCGGCCTCAAAGCGAGGCGGGCGGGCGGCGCGGGCGGGCGCGACAAGGCGGCGCTGGCACTGTCGTGTCATTGTCACCGCTTCCCCCGCTGCAAAGAGACCCCCGGACACAGCTCTGCCTTGGCATTGGAGTGCCCTGAGAGCCCCCGTCCCCCTACTGCCACCCCCGCAATCAGCCCGGCTAATTAGCAACGTTAATGAGCTCGCGCAGGGGCGAGCGGAGCTGGCTCGGTGGCTGTCACTGTCGCTGTCACTCAGAGTCACCTGTCCGCTCGTGGGTGTCACAGAATCCCGGAATTATTGAGATTTCTGGGGTCACCGGGTGCCGCCCTGTCCCCAGGGTGCCACCTCCGGGGATGGGCACTGAGCCCTCGCTGGGCAGCTCCTCCCGACGCTTCCCAGCCCTGTCCCTGCAGGAATTCCCCCTGATGCCCTGGCACCCCCGAACCACCATCACAGGGGACAGAGGTGGCACTGTCACCGCTTGTCCCCGGTCACAGCGCCCAGTGTCCCCTCCTGTGCCACGCCAGGCGGAGCAGGGGTGGCAGAGGGACAGAGAGACACACATCTCATGGACAGAGGGACAGAGGGACACACCCTGTGCCACAGCCTCTGCCCAGCCCCGGCTGGGAACGGTCAGGGCCGGTTGAAAGCTCCCTGATTTAGGATTTAATCAATCCGGCCCCGTAATTGCCGCATCCCTCATTAGTTAGCTGCAGGGCCAGGCGCCAGCTGGGAGGGACGTGGGGACACCCCGGGGATCTGGGGTGACGCTGTGACAGCGTGCTGGCAGGGCTGGGGACAGCTGAGACCTGGCAGGGGACATGGGGACACGGCAGGGCTGGCCCTGGGGACACGGTGACACAGCAGAGCTGGCCCTGGGGACTGCTGTGATCTGGTAGGGGACACGGTGACACAGCAGGGCAGGCCCTGGGGACATGGTGACATGGCAGGGCAGGCCCTGGGGACAGGGTGACACAGCAGGGCTGGCCCTGGGGACAGCTGTGATCTGGTAGGGGACACGGTGACACAGCAGGGCTGGCCCTGGGGACACAGTGACACACGCTGCACCAGGCTGGGGGTGGCTGGCAGCGATGGCCCTGCCTGGGGACGCGTGGGTGGCAATGGGGACAGCCGCGGTGGCTCTGTGCGGGAGCATCAGCAAAACCAAGTGCCACCTCCTGTCCCCAGTGTCACTGCTGTGTGCGGGGACACTTCAGTGTCACAGCCCTGCCTGTGTCAGTGTCACATTCCTGCTTGTCCCAGTGTCACAGCCCTGTCCCCTGAGTGTCACAGCCCTGCCTGTCCCAATGTCACAGCCCTGCCTCTGTCAGTGTCACAGCCCTGTGTCAATGTCACATTCCTGTCTGTCCCCTCAGTGTCACAGCCCTGCCTGTCCCAGTGTCACAGCCCTGTCCCCTCAGTGTCACATCCCTGCCTGTCCCCTCAGTGTCACAGCCCTGTCCCCTCAGTGTCACAGCCCCGTATCAATGTCACATCCCTGCCAGTTCAGCAGGCCCACAGCCCCAAAATGCACTTTTGCCACCCAAAGGGGACAAATGTGCTGCCGTGTCCCGCCGGGGTGACCCAAACCCCGCACGGGGGCAGCTCCAGGGAGCGCCGGGGCACCCAAATCCTTTGGGATTTTGTGCCATGAACTGCCTGGGGCAAAGAGGCTCGTCCTGAGGGCTGGCACGGGCACTGCTGGCTGCGGGTGGCCCTGGGAAGGGCCAGCGTGTCCCTGCAGTGTCCCTGCGATGTCCCAGGAAGGGCCAGCGTGTCCCTGCAGTGTCCCAGGAATGGCCAGGTTGTCCCTGCGGTGTCCCAGGAGGGCCAGCGTGTCCCTGCAGTGTCCCTGGTGTCCCTGCAGTGTCCCCGGTGTCCCTGGGAAGGGCCAGCATGTCCCAGCAGTGTCCCCAGTGTCCCTGCAGTGTCCTGGGAATGGCCAGCCTGTCCCTGCAGTGTCCCCAGTGTCTCTGCAGTGTCCCCTCTTGTCCTGGATCCCATGGCCAGCCTGAGCCTGCAGGGTCCCAGACAGGTCCCCAGTGTCTCTGCAGTGTCCCCAAGGACCCTTGGTGTCCCAGTGTCCCAGCAGTGTCCCAGGAATGGCCATCCACGTCCTCCTCAGTGTCCCCGGGAGGGTGTCCCTGCAGTGTCCCCAGTGTCCCTGGGAATGGCCAGCCTGTCCCTGCCAGTGTCCCCCCAGGTGCCCCTGCAGTGTCCCCAGGGAATGGCCAGCCTGTCCCTGCAGTGTCCCAGTGTCCCAGGAATGGCCCTCCGAGATCCTGAACCCCTGCAATGTCCGGGGGAGGTGTCCCCCTCCGGCAGCCTGGGCTCAGGGCTGGGCTCTTGCCCAAGGAGAATCCATACAGCGTCGGCCTGGTGGAGGTGCCCTGGGATGGGGATGGACTGCCCTGGATCTGAGGGTGTGGATGCTGCCCCTGGGATCTGGGACAGGGTGCTGCTCTGGATCCTGGGGATGGACACTGCCCTGGATCCTGCCATCCTCATGTCCTGGATCCTGGATGCTCCCCTGGGATCGGGAGGGATCTGGGAGGCTCTGGATCCTCTGGGATCTGGGTGCTGTCTGGATCCAGTGGGATGTGGATGCTGCCCTGGATCCCAGGGGTGGGAGGCTGCCCATGGATTCTGGGGGGCTGTGGATGCAGCGCCTGGATCCCAGGTTCTGGATGTGCGGCCCTGGATCTGGGAGGTGGGTGCTGCCCTGAATCCTGCAGGAGTGTGGATGCTGCTCTGGATCCAGTGGGGTGTGGGAGGCCTGAATCCCAGGGGTGGATGCTGCTCTGGATCCCAGGGCTGGGCGGCAGCCCCTGGGATGGGTGGGATCTGGATACTGCCCTGGATCGGGGGTGTGGATGTGCCCTGGATCCCAAGGGGATGGACACTGCCCTGGATCCCAGCAGGTCCAGATGCCCTGGGATCCTGGATCCTGGATCCAGGGGGGTGTGGATGCTGCCCTGGGATCTGGGATCTGGGTGCTGTCCTGGATCTTCTGGGATCTGGATGGAGGTCCTGGATCCAGGGCTGATGGATGGGATCCCTGGGATCCCTGGGATCTGGGTGCTCCCTCTGGATCCCTGGGATCTGTGAATGCTGCACTGGATCCCCAGGGGGGATCTGGGGGATGCTCTGGATCCCAGGGCTCAGGGGTGGATGTTGCCCCATGGGATCCCAGGGGTGGAGGCTGCCCTGGATCCTGGGGGCTGTGGATGCAGGGCCTGGGCCTAGGGTTGGGAGAGGTTCTGGATGCCAGGGCCCTGGGCTGATCCTGGGATCCCGACAGCCTGGATGCTGCCCTGGATCCCAGCTCCAGGGGATGCTGCCCTGGATGCTGCCCTGGATCCCGACAGCTCTGGATGCTGCCCGGTGGGATGGATCCCCCGGATCCCAGATCCACAGCCCGGATGCTGCCCTGGATGCAGGGCCCTGGATCCCGGGCCCCCAGGCTCAGGTGGCGCCGCCAGCCCTGGGCGCCGCCATCCATCATCCCTGCTGCAGACGCTCCCGATTAGATCTGGCAGGCACCAGCCAGGGTCCTGCCGCGCCCCAGAGCGCGGGGACGCGGCCCAGACCGTTTGTCTGGATAATCAGAGAGGCCATCAGGAAGCCTCCCCGCAGATTTGGGGCATCCCTGTGACCAGCCTGGCCAGGCGGTGGGAAGGCGCGGATCACCTGCTCCCTGCCCTGAGGGGAAAGGGAGCTGGGAATGGGCAAAAAAAAAGGAATGGGGAAAGGGCACTGGGGAAAGGGCAGGGGAAAGGGCAACTGGGTGCACTGGGAGCCTGGGTGCCATGGCCCAGGAATACAATGCAAATATCCAGGGATTAATAGGAATTTATATAAATGGAATATATATAGGGTTATATGAAATATCGGAATATACAGGGATTAAGGTTTATATGGAATATATATCGGATGGAGGGGGCTGGGGTTTATATGTGAATATACGGAGCTGCTCAGGGCTGGCTCTCTGAATAGGGATGAATCATCATCATCATAATCATCATCATCATCATATATATAACCATCATCAATAGGTTTACATCAATCATCATCATCATCATCATCAAGGATTTATATGTGAATGCACATTAAATCCTCGGGATTAATATTTGCAATGTGAATATCCTTTCTCCTGGGGATAGCTGCTGCACACAGCCCAGCCCAGTTTTAGCCCAGTTCAGCCATTGATGGATTTATATGCGAATATACATGAAATAGTTTTGGTAAAGCCCTATGGGAATATATATGAAATATACATCCCATCCCATCCCATCCCAAATATACAGGGATCCAGTAAATTTTGATGGGAATATTTATGAAACAGATCCCATCAGGGGCAGCTCCAAAGGCTCTTCCAGCCCCCCCAGCCTCATCCCAAAGGCTTTTTCCCCAGCCCTGCCCAGCTCAGCCCCCCCCAGGACGATTCCCCTGTCCCACAGGGGGTCCCAGAGCCCAGCCCAGGAGCACCCACACCCCAAACCCGGGTGGAGGCCGGGGGGGGTCCCAGCACCCCAAACCAGGAGCCCCGGAGCCCAGGCCAGCCCCAGGACCCTGTGCCCTCAATCCCGCATCCCTGAGCCGCTGGTTCAGCCCAGGACCCCTGAACCCCGCATCCCCAGCCCCCAGCCCTGAACCCCCCGAACACGGCGCCCCGGTGGCCAGGGGTCCGGGACCCCCGCAACTCCCACACGCGGGGCGGTGCAGGGCGGGCGGTGCCAGAACCCCCATCCCCAGCCGGATCCGAGCCCCGGTTCCGCCCCGGTTCCACCCCGTGGTACCTCCAGGAGCCGGGCCGGTCCCGCCGCCGCTTCCGGGTGCGCACACGTGTCCAGTGGGCTGGCCCCGCCCCGGGGCGCTCAGCCAATGGCAGCGCGGCGGGGCGGGGCCCGCCCTCGGCTCTGCGGTTGGCGCGGGCGCGGCGGCCTCAAAGCGAGGCGGGCGGGGCGGCGCGGGCGGGCGCGACAAGGCGGCGCTGGCACTGTCGTGTCATTGTCACCGCTTCCCCCGCTGCAAAGAGACCCCCGGACACAGCTCTGCCTTGGCATTGGAGTGCCCTGAGAGCCCCCGTCCCCCTACTGCCACCCCCGCAATCAGCCCGGCTAATTAGCAACGTTAATGAGCTCGCGCAGGGGCGAGCAGAGCTGGCTCGGTGGCTGTCACTGTCACTCAGAGTCACCTGTCCGCTCGTGGGTGTCACAGAATCCCGGAATTATTGAGATTTCTGGGGTCACCGGGTGCAGTCTTGTCCCCAGGGTGCCACCTCCGGGGATGGGCACTGAGCCCTCGCTGGGCAGCTCCTCCCGACGCTTCCCAGCCCTGTCCCTGCAGGAATTCCCCCTGATGCCCTGGCACCCCCGAACCACCATCACAGGGGACAGAGGTGGCACTGTCACCGCTTGTCCCCGGTCACAGCGCCCAGTGTCCCCTCCTGTGCCACGCCAGGGGCGGAGGGACAGAGGACACACATCTCATGGACAGAGGACAGAGGGACACACCCATCTCATGGACAGCTGGGACAGAGGGACACACCCTGATTTGGGATTTAATCAATCCGGCCCCCGGCTGCCGCATCCCTCATTAGGCTGCAGGGCCAGGCGCCAGCTGGGAGGGGATGGGGACACCCCCGGGATCTGGGGTGACGCATGACAGCATGCTGGCAGGGCTGGGGACAGCGCCTGAGACCCGGCAGGGGACATGGGGACACCCTGGATCTGGGGTGACGCGGTGACACAGCAGTGCTGGCCCTGGGGGGATCTGGTGGGGACACGCTGAGACCAGGGCAGGCCCTGGGGACATGGTGACATGGCAGGGCAGGCCCTGGGGACAGGGTGACACAGCAGGGCTGGCCCTGGGGACACAGGGACACAGCAGGGCAGGCCCTGGGGACACGGGGACACGGCAGGGCTGGCCCTGGGGACACAGTGACACACGCTGCACCAGGCTGGGGGTGGCTGGCAGCGATGGCCCTGCCTGGGGACACGTGGGTGGCAATGGGGACAGCCGTGGTGGCTCTGTGCGGGAGCATCAGCAAAACCAACTGCCACCTCCTGTCCCCAGTGTCACTGCTGTGTGCGGGGACACTTCAGTGTCACAGCCCTGCCTGTGTCAGTGTCACATTCCTGCTTGTCCCAGTGTCACAGCCCTGTCCCCTGAGTGTCACAGCCCTGCCTGTCCCAATGTCACAGCCCTGCCTCTGTCAGTGTCACAGCCCTGTGTCAATGTCACATTCCTGTCTGTCCCCTCAGTGTCACAGCCCTGCCTGTCCCAGTGTCACAGCCCTGTCCCCTCAGTGTCACATCCCTGCCTGTCCCCTCAGTGTCACAGCCCCGTGTCAATGTCCCATCCCTGCCAGTTCAGCAGGCCCACAGCCCCAAAATGCACTTTTGCCACCCAAAGGGGACAAATGTGCTGCCGTGTCCCGCCGGGGTGACCCAAACCCCGCACGGGGGCAGCTCCAGGGAGCGCCGGGGCACCCAAATCCTTTGGGATTTTGTGCCATGAACTGCCTGGGGCAAAGAGGCTCGTCCTGAGGGCTGGCACGGGCACTGCTGGCTGTGGGTGGCCCTGGGAAGGGCCAGTGTGTCCCTGCAGTGTCCCTGCAGTGTCCCCAGGAATGGCCAGGGTGTCCCTGCGGTGTCCCAGGAGGGCCAGCGTGTCCCTGCAGTGTCCCCAGTGTCCCTGCAGTGTCCCTGCAGTGTCCCCAGTGTCCCTGCAGTGTCCTGGGAATGGCCAGCCTGTCCCTGCAGTGTCCCCAGTGTCCCTGCAGTGTCCCAGGAATGGCCAGCCTGTCCCTGCAGTGTCCCCAGTGTCCCTGCAGTGTCCCCAGTGTCCCTGGGAATGGCCAGCCTGTCCCTGCAGTGTCCCTGCAGTGTCCCCAGTGTCTCTGCAGTGTCCCCTGGAGCGGTGTCCAGGGATGGCCAGACAGTGTCCTGAGGACACGGCGCTGTCCCAAGGAGTGGCCCCAGTGGGGCACGGTCCCAGCCCAGGGAATGGGACGCCTGCCATCCTGCAGTGTCCCCTCCTCCTCCTCCTCCTGCGGCCGGGAGGGACGCGAGGGTCCCCATGCAGGGCCGGGGGCTGTCACCAGCGGTGACATTGCCATCTGGAGCAGAGCCCGGCTGCCACAGCCCCCAGCCCCGCTCCAGCCTGGGCTCCCAGGGCCGGGATCTTGCCCAAAAGGCGCCAGAGGCGTCAGCCTGGAGCCAGCCGGGATGGCCAGACAGGCGCTGAGATCAATGAACCTGTTAGGGACGGCACAGGAGAGGGGAACGGGCCCAGCCCAGGGCGCAGGGCAGGAGCTGGGATGGGTGGGGGAGACCCCCTCCTCCTCCTCCGGCGGGTGTGGAGGTGCCCTGGATCCTGGGGGATGGACACTGCCCTGGATCCGGGGGGGTGTGGATGCTGCCCTGGGATCTGGGATCTGGGTGCTGCTCTGGATCCTGGGGGATGGACACTGCCCTGGATCCTGTGGGATCTGGGTGCTGTCCTGGATCTGGGGTGTGGATGCTGCCCTGGGATCTGGGATCTGGGTGCTGCTCTGGATCCTCTGGGATCTGGGTGCTGCTCTGGATCCAGTGGGATGTGGATGCTGCCCTGAATCCCAGGGGGTGGAGGCTGCCATGGATTCTGGGGGGCTGTGGATGCTGCCCTGGATCCCAAGAGGTTCTGGATGTTGCCCTGGATCTGGGATGTGGGTGCTGCCCTGAATCCTGCAGGGTGTGGATGCTGCTCTGGATCCAGTGGGGTGTGGATGCTTCCCTGAATCCCAGGGGGTGGATGCTGCTCTGGATCCCAGGGTCTGAATACTGCCCTGGATCCTGTGGGATCTGGATACTGCCCTGGATCCTGGGTGTGGATGCTGCCTTGCATCCCAAGAGGTTCCGGATGCTGCCCTGGATCCCAGCAGGTCCAGATGCTGTCCCGGATCCCAGGTGTGTGCCCTGGATCCTGTGGGATCTGGGTGCTGTCCTGGATCCAGGGGGGTGTGGATGCTTCCCTGAATCCTGGGGATGGATGTTTCCCTGGATCCCAAGAGGTTCCGGATGCTGCTCTGGATCCCGGGATCTGAATACTGCACTGGACCCCAGGGGCTGTGGATGCTGCTCGGGATCCCAAGAAGTTCTGGATGTTGCCCTGGATCCCAGGGGTGGAGGCTGCCCTGGATTCTGGGGAGCTGTGGTTGCTGCCCTGGATCTGGGGTGTGGATGCTACCCTGGATCCCGAGAGATTCTGGATGCTGCCCTGGATCCCAGCAGCTCCGGATGCTGCCCTGGATGCTGCCCTGGATCCCGGCAGCTCCGGATGCCGCCCCGGGCTCAGGTGGCGGCGCCAGCGCCTCTCCGCCGCCATCCATCAGCGCTGCAGACGCTCCCGATTAGATGTGGCAGGCACCAGCCGGGTCCTGCCGCGCCTCGGGGCGCGGGGACGCGGCCCAGACTGTTTGTCTGGATAATCAGAGAGACAGAGAAGCCTCCCCGCAGCCCGGGCATCCCTGACGCGCGGCCAGGCCGCCCCCAGGCGCGGATCAGCGCAGAGCCCTGCGGGGCTGAGCTGGGAAGGGAAAAGGCAGGGAAAGGGCAGGGAAAGGGCAGGGAAAGGGCAGTGCCAGCCCGAGTGCCAGCCCTGGCACACGGCAGCACGGCCGTCCCCGCTGCGCTGGCCTTGTCCTCGGGGCCGCAGGGACAGCGGGGTCCCTCGGAGGAGGGGGCTGGGGTGTCACGGAGCTGCTCAGGGCTGGCTCTCTGAAGAGGGACCATCATCATCATCATCATCATCATCATCATCATCATCACCATCATCATCATCATCAAGAAATTCAAATGCACAGGGATCCTCGGGCTGACTGCAAAGCAAATCCTTCTCCTGGGGGACAGCTGCTGCACCCCAGCCCAGCCCAGTTTAGCCCAGTTCAGCCAGTTTAGCTCAGCCCAGCCCAGCTCAGCCTAGACCAGTTTAGCTCAGCCCAGCTCATCCCATCCCATCCCATCCCATCCCATCCCATCCCATCCCATCCCATCCCACCCCACCCCATCCCATCCCATCCCACCCCATCCCATTCCTATCCAATTCCCATCCCAGCCCAGCCCAGCCCGGTTCAGCCCAGCCCAGCCCAGCCCAGTTTAGCCCAGCCCAGTTTAGCCCAGCCCAGCCCAGTTTAGCCCAGCCCAGTTTAGCCCAGCCCAGCCCAGCCCGGTTTAGCCCAGCCCAGTTTAGCCCAGCCCAGCCCAGCCCCCGTGCCATCCCGGATCCAGGAGAAAGGCCAGCTCACCCTACCCCTCCGTTGGCATTCCAGCCCAGCTCCTTACGACACTCATTTCCAGGACAGGGGTCGAGGGCTCTGTTTTTCCCCAGGGACTCTTGTGGAGCAGCTGGGAAGGGACGGCAGAAAGCTCGGAGAGGTTCCTAAAGCCTCTCTGCGGTCACGTAACCCCCGTGCCTCCCTCCCAGGAGTTATTTTGGCCGTGTGGGAAGGGGCTGAGTGTTCCTCCTCTCTCCGGCCCTGCCCGTAAATCGCTGTTCAGCGCTGGGGATGCTTCCCAGGCAAAAGGACAAAGAGGAGTTCATGTGCCAGCCCCAAAGCAGCTGCTGCTGCAGCGTCCCTCCAAAGCAGGGAGCACCCAGGGACGCAGAGCACTCTCTGCTCCGGGCTTTAATTCAGCCCCCAAACCAGGCAGGATGAAAAACAAATCCCTTCAAAAGGCTCCGGGATGGCTTCCTGGCTCAGGCAGCTGCTGCTGCCCTCCTCCTGCATGGAGATCAGCTCCTCAATACCCACCGGGCCATCATTTCATTAATTTTATGGGGTTTTTAATGAAGATCAGCTCTGGGTTCAGCCAGGCTGAACTGGCTGTGTTCCCCCAGCTCCCAGCGAGGTGGAAGGGAAAGGGAGGCAGGGAGGGGCTGGAGGAGGGGCTGAGCTGGGGGCCCAGGCAGCCCCAGGCTCTCTGCAGCTGGGAGAGGGGGCAGCCCTGAGGCCCCTGAGACCCCGTGGGGCTCCTCTGACCAGGAGGACATGGAGGTCACCTGCTGGGGCTTGGTGACCAGGGGCCAGGCTGTCACCTGCCGGGTGCTTGGTGACCAGGCAGGGATGTGGCACTGTCACCTGCTCCGGGTGCTTGGTGACCAGGGAGGGACATGGCACTGTCACCTGCTCTGGGGGCTTGGTGACCAGGGATGGACGTGGCACTGTCACCAGGCAGGGCTCTGGGTGTCACCTGCTCTGGGTGACTTGGTGAGGGAGGGACATGGCACTGTCACCTGCTCCGGGTGCTTGGTGACCAGGGAGGGACATGGCACTGTCACCTGCTCCGGGTGCTTGGTGACCAGGGAGGGACGTGGCACTGTCACCTGCTCTGGGTGCTTGGTGACCAGGGAGGGACATGGCACTGTCACCTGCTCCGGGTGCTTGGTGACCAGGGAGGGACATGGCACTGTCACCTGCTCTGGGTGCCAGGGCTTGGTGACCAGGCAGGGACATGGCACTGTCACCTGCTCCGGGGGCTTGGTGACCAGGGAGGGACATGGCACTGTCACCTGCTCTGGGTGCTTGGTGACCAGGCAGGGATGTGGCACTGTCACCTGCTCTCAGTGCCAGCGCTTGGTGACCAGGGATGGACATGGCACTGTCACCTGCCTGACCAGGGGGACGTGGGTGACCAGGCAGGGAGGGTGGCACTGTCACCTGCTCTGGGTGCTTGGTGACCAGGGATGGGGGGCACTGTCACCTGTCACCTGCTGACCAGGGATGGACATGGCACTGTCACCTGCTCTCAGTGCCAGGGCTTGGTGACCAGGGATGTGGCACTGTCACCTGCTCCGGGCACAGATTCGGGGAGGCAGCGCTGGGAATGCCCCCAGGCACCGGTGCTGGGCACGGGAGCCTGGCAGGAGGGGACAGAACAGCTCTGGGCAGGCCACAGGGCACCCAAACCCCTCTGCTGGGCTCTCAGGGCTCGTTCCTCGGGACCCCCAGGGATCCGAGCCCCATCACCCCCCCGATCCTCTGCCACTATTACCGGGACATTAATTCCCACATCCTCTTCAGCACAAGCAGCTTTTTCCTGCCTCCTAAAGATTAATGAGGCTGATAACGACTCTGCCGGCGCTGCAGGACCTGATGGCTTTAGATCCGCCTTGGGAAGGGGATGGCGAAGTGAAAACGAGCAGCTCCCGGCCGCGCTCGGCAGCCTCAGCAGCGCGGGGCTCTTTGTTCACTCTTAATTTCCTGCTCTCCATTGTCTCCTGGACAAGGGATGGGAAGAGGGGCAGGAACAGAGATAATTTCATTGCTCTCAAGAGCCCAAACAAACCTCTGTTAGAGGTTATCTGCCCCAAACCTCTCGTTTTCGCTCTTCCTCCTCCAGGGAGAGGCTGTGCCGGGAGCCGCCTGTGCTGCACAAGTGCCCAGAGACCCCAAATGTTTGAGCATCACCTTCCAGCCTGTCCCAGGTGGGAGGAGCAGCAAGGACCTGCCTTGGCTCGGCTGCGGAGGCAAGATGCAAACTGCTGGGGCCAAGGAACTTCCAGCGTTCCAGGGAGACTTCGGGGCTCCCAGGAGCCTTTTGGGTCACCCTCCATTGGGTCACAGCACGCTGCCCTCTCCCTGGGGGCTCTGCAGAAGCTGAGGCCGTGGCTGGAACCAAAATGGTCCCGCGGGACAGTGGGGAGGCAGGGCTGGAGGCAGGGCGGGCGTGGGAGGGGAGGGAATGCTGGTGGGGTGGGCACAGCAGGGTGGGCAGGGTGGGGAAGGTGGGCACCGCAGGGTGGGCAGCACAGGGAGGGCAGCACAGGGTGGGCATGGCAGGGTGGGTAGGGCAGGGTGGGCAGAGCAGGGTGGGCAGAGCAAGATGGGCAGAGCAGGGTGGGTAGCTCAGGGTGGGCAGTGTGGAGAAGGCGGGCAGGGCAGAGTGGGCAGAGCAGGGTGAGCAGAGCAGGGTGGGCAGGGCAGAGTGGGTGGTGCGGGTGGGCAGTGCAAGGAGGGCAGCAGGGGGGGCAGCACAGGGTGGGTAGGGCAGGTGGGCAGTGCAGGGTGGGCAGTGTGGGGAAGGTGGGCAGCACAGGGTGGGCAGCACACGCTGGGCAGCCCAGGGTGGGCACCGCAGGGTGGGCAGCACAGGGTGGGCAGTGCAGGGTGGGCAGCCCAGGGTGGGCAGTGCAGGGTGGGCAGCACACGCTGGGCAGCCCAGGCTGGGCAGCCTAGGGTGGGCAGTGCAGGGTGGGCAGTGCAGGTTGGGCAGCCCACCCTGGGCAGCACTTGCTGGGCAGCCCAGGGTGGGCAGAGCAGGGTGGGCAGAGCAGGGTGGGCAGCCCAGGGTGGGCAGTGCAGGGTGGGCAGCCCAGGATGGGCAGAGCAGGGTGGGCAGCCCAGGGTGGGCAGCACTCGCTGGGCAGCCCAGGGTGGGCAGCCCAGGGTGGGCAGCCCAGGGTGGGCAGCTCGCGGCTCTCCGGGCTGTCCCCGCCCCGGCCCCGCAGAGCCGCCCCGCGCGGGGCGGGGCGCAGCCGGTGCGCTGGTCCAGCGGCGGAGCCGCGCCGGGAGCGGGTGCGCGGAGCCGCGCGGAGCCGCGCGGGGCGGAACCGAGCGGAGCCCAGCGGGGCAGCGGCGCTGCCGGCGCCTCCCCGGTGCCCGCCGGGCCGGGCCGGGCCGGGCCGAGCCGGGCCGGGCGGCGGCGGGAGCAGGTGAGCGGCGGGGCAGCACCGCCCGGTGCCCTCTGCAGCGGAGACGCGGGGCCGGGGCTGGGGGGCTCCCCGAGGCGCGCTCGCCGCCCACCGGAGCCGCCCGGGCTGGGAGGGAAGGGGCTGCACCCGCCGAAGGGCCGGGAGAGGAGGAGGAGGCTTTCCCTCGGTGCTCCCGGCATCAGTCGCAGCCAGCGGGACGCACCGGCTGGATTTGTGGAGTCCCGGAGGCTCCGGGATCGCCAGAGCCAGGAGGAGCTGAGGCGTGCTCGGGCAGGCTGCTCCAGGAGGGGACACGGCCAGATGGGCTGGGAACCCCCCCTGCAGGAGCCTCCCTCCCGCTGAGGTTGGCAGCAGCATGGACAGATCCTCCCCAGGAATCCCTTCATTTCCATCTACTCCCTGATTTCTAGAATCTTCTCCTCTCTCCCCAGAGGCACAGGGAGGATGACATCGGGGCTCCTCTGAGCCAGCAGCGCCCAGGGAGAGCCATGGAGTACGAGCTGCCCAACGCCACCGCCTTCTGGTTCTCCCCGGCCTCCCCCTTCGACAACTTCTCCCTGGAGGCGCCCACCAACGCCTCGCAGAACGCCACGGGCCAGCACTTCGACCTGACCAGCAACGCCATCCTCACCTTCATCTACTTCGTGGTGTGCATCGTGGGGCTGTGCGGCAACACGCTGGTCATCTACGTCATCCTGCGCTACGCCAAGATGAAAACCATCACCAACATCTACATCCTCAACCTGGCCATCGCCGACGAGCTCTTCATGCTGGGCCTGCCCTTCCTGGCCATGCAGGTGGCCCTGGTGCACTGGCCCTTCGGCAAAGCCCTCTGCAGGATCGTCATGACGGTGGACGGCATCAACCAGTTCACCAGCATCTTCTGCCTGACGGTGATGAGCGTCGACCGCTACCTGGCCGTGGTGCATCCCATCAAATCCGCCAAGTGGAGGCGGCCCAGGACAGCCAAAATGATCAACGTGGCCGTCTGGGGCGTCTCCCTGCTGGTGATCATGCCCATCATGATTTACGCCGGGGTGCAGCACAACCACGGCAGGAGTAGCTGCACCATCATCTGGCCGGGAGAGTCGGGCGCCTGGTACACGGGGTTCATCATCTACGCCTTCATCCTGGGCTTCCTGGTGCCTCTCACCATCATCTGCCTTTGCTACCTGTTCATCATCATCAAAGTCAAGTCCTCGGGCATCAGGGTGGGCTCGTCCAAGAGGAAAAAGTCCGAGAAGAAAGTCACCAGGATGGTGTCCATCGTGGTGGCCGTCTTCATCTTCTGCTGGCTCCCCTTCTACATCTTCAACGTCTCCTCCGTGTCCGTCATGATCGTGCCCACGCCCGTCCTCAAGGGCATGTTCGACTTCGTGGTGGTGCTGAGCTACGCCAACAGCTGTGCCAACCCCATCCTCTACGCCTTCCTGTCCGACAACTTCAAGAAGAGCTTTCAGAACGTGCTGTGCCTGGTCAAGGTCAGCGGCATGGACGAGGCCGACCGCAGCGACAGCAAGCAGGACAAATCCCGCCTCAACGAGACCACGGAGACGCAGAGGACCCTGCTCAACGGCGACCTGCAGACGAGCATCTGAGCGAGGCTCTCACGGCGGGGTTCGTCCTGCCTGCGCCCCTCCCCGGCTGCAGCAGGGGGTGGCACCGCGGCTCAGGGCAGCGATGCCGCCTGAGGGGACGGCTGGGAGCGCCCCGTGGCCTCCTCGGGGCTCCTCTGCTGGGCTCCTCTCTGCTGGCTTGGCTCTCGGGTGCTGGGAAGGAGATACGGGTCAGGAGGAGCCGCCTCGCCAGGAAAACAAAGACAACTCACGGCGACACCAAAGCGCCGCCGTGGGCACAGGTGCCACCCCGTGCCACCCTCGGGGCCGGCTGGCTTTGGGGCTGTGCCCCTGGACACACCGGGGGACCTCAGGAGGAGCCGAGGCCACAGGTGTGTGACAGCGTGGGGACGCACCTGGTGGGATCTCCCGGCGAGTGTCCCTCCCGAGGCCGCCTGGACGTTCGGGATTGCGTTTTCCCGGGGTTATTCCTTGTTCTGCCGCAGCCCTGTGCCCGGAGGGGACACGCCAGCACGGAGGGGACATCCCCGCGGGAAGCAGCCGTGCCCCGCTGCCGCCGAGCCCTTTCCCTGGCCCTGCCGCACATTTTCTGCTCGGATGGAGAATTTCCCCCTTTGCCCTCCCCGGTGGCCGCTGCCTCCCTCCCTCCCTCCCTCCCTCCCCCGCCCCGGCCGGTCCCTGGTGCTCCGGGCACCGAGAGCGCTCCGCTCCCTGCTGGGAAAGCCTTGGAAGCGTTTGGGCGGCGGTGACACCCTGGAGGAGCCTGGCACGGCACCTGGCACTGCCAGCGGCTCCTGCACCCGGGCTTTGTCCGGCCACGGCTCCGCGGATCTCCGGGCTGACACCTCCCTGCTCCTTCCAGGCAAGTAACGCCGGAGGCAGGGGCGATGGAGAGGATGGGGACGGGCACGGGGGGCTGCGGACCCGCTCCCCAGCCTTGTCCGAGCCCAAGGGAGCGGGCGGAGCAGACAACGGGACTGCCAGCGGCCGAGGATGGGGAAGGGCAGAGCGGATCCATCCCCCGGATCCTGCACTGGGCAGGGCAGCGCGGATCCATCCCCCGGATCCTGCACTGGGAAGGAAGCGCGGATCCATCCCCCGGATCCTGCACTGGGCAGGGCAGCGCGGATCCATCCCCCGGATCCTGCACTGGGAAGGAAGCGCGGATCCATCCCCTGGATCCTGCACTGGGAAGGAAGCGCGGATCCATCCCCCGGATCCTGCACTGGGCAGGGCAGCACGGATCCATCCCCCGGATCCTGCACTGGGCAGGGCAGCGCGGATCCATCCCCCGGATCCTGCACTGGGCAGGGCAGCGCGGATCCATCCCCCGGATCCTGCACTGGGCAGGGCAGCGCGGATCCATCCCCCGGATCCTGCACTGGGCAGGGCAGCGCGGATCCATCCCCCGGATCCCGCACTGGGCAGGGCAGCGCGGATCCATCCCCTGGATCCTGCACTGGGCAGGGCAGCGCGGATCCATCCCCTGGATCCTGCACTGGGCAGGGCAGCGCGGATCCATCCCCCGGATCCTGCACTGTGTGAGGGGCGGCGGGGCTGGCCCACACCCGCTCTATTTGCTTTCCCAAGACCGTCCCGAAGCGTTCTGCTCTGTCGCTGTCCCTGGCTGCCCTCCCAGCCCCAAACCCGGGGCTCTGACCCCCGCCCGAGCCCCTCCTTGGAGCTCCAGGGAAAGCCCAGGGGAGAGGGACAAGTGGCCGCTTCCTGCCGGAGCACCGGGAGCAGCGGCTGTGTCGGAGGCCGGATCCGTTCACAGGCCCCTGCTGCACAGCCGAGCCCTGGGAACGGGGGGTTTGGGTGGGGACAACAGCCGGGGCTCGGTCACCCTGCCCCTGCCACCCACCCCGGTGCCACCATCGGCGGCAGAACGGAGCGTGCGCCCCGCGGCACAGGCGTGGGAGGTGAGGCTGCAGCAGGTGCCACCTGCCTGGGGTGCCACTTGCTCAGCCAGGCGAGGCACCAGCTCTGGATGAAGTTTGCCCATGGCTGTGCCCAGCTCCTGCAGCAGATGCCAGCCTGGGCCATCCCATCCTGCTGTGCCACCGCTGCCAGCTCCCACAAAGGGCTCAGTGCCACGCTACCTGCTCCGGGCTCTGTTGGACGCTGCATTTACTGCAAGACAAAGCAGAGCCATGCCGGCAATTGTTTGCTTTTAACTCTTTCCTGCTCCTCCGAGGAACAGTGCCCGTGTGCGGCACCTCCCTGTCCCCCGGCTGGGCACGGAGGTGGGAGCGCGGCTGACCCCGGGCTCGGGGCACGGCGGTTCGCTGCTGACGCTGCAGGAATTGCAGCAGCAGCAGCCCCGGGGCACGGGGAGAGCTCCGGGAGGGCCGGGAGCGGGGCTGGGCTCGGTGTCACCGCCGCAGCGATGCGTCAGTGCCGCCGCCGTGGGCACTCGGTGCGGGCGGTGGGCGTGGGCGGGCGGGAGGGAGGGCGGGAGATGGGGGGGATGGAGAGTGATGGGGAGGGGATGTGTGATGGGGAGGGGATGTGTGAGTGATGGGGAGGGGGATATGTGAGTGATGGGTAGGGGATGTGTGAGTGATGGGGAGGGGATGTGTGGGCAGGGGTAATGGGGAGTGGGGGGCTGTGGATGGGAGGGATATGTGCCATGGGGAAGGGTCTGTGTGATGGGGAGGGGGTGATGGATGGGGAGGGGCTTTGAGTGTGATGGGGAGGGGCCGTGATGGGAGGGATATGGGCAGGGGGGGGGCTGATGGATGTGTAATGGGAAAGGGGATGGGTGATGGGGATGGGGCTGTGTGAATGATGGGGGGGGGATGTGTGTGTGATGGATAGGGGGATATGTGATGGGGAAGGGTCTGTGTGAGTATGGGGAGGGGGCTGTGTATTGGTGAGGAGGCTGTGTGATGAGGAGGGGGCTGTGTGAATGATGGGGAGGGGGGCTGGGTGTGATGGGTGATGGGGGGGATATGTGATGATGGGGAGGGGCTGTGTGTGTGATGGGGAAGGGTCTGTGTGATGGGTAGGGGGATATGTGATGAGGAGGGGGCTGTGTGAGTATAGGGAGGGGGCTGTGTGAGTGATGAGGAGGGCGCTGTGTGAATGATGGGGAGGGGGCTGTGTGAGTGATGAGGAGGGCGCTGTGTGATGGGGATGTATGGAGCCCCCAGAACTCACCTGCAGCCAGGCCAAACCCGATTTGACTCCGTCCCAGCCGTGTCTGTGCGAGCCCCGCCACCAAAATCCCAATGGATGAGGGGGGGACACCTGTTCCCAGCAGCTGCACCTCCCTCTGTGCTGGTCTGATGTGGAAATGCAGAAATCCTGGGAATTCCCTGCCCAGGTCAGCTTTGTCAGTGACACTTTGGCTGCTCAGACTGGGATCTGAAATGTGTCTTTGCTGGGATGGGGATCACGGGCTGCAGGTGTGGGGTGAGGGGTGTGGGGCGCTGCCACCACCATCCCAAAGGCCACCGAGGCAGGATGCGGCAGGGCAGGGGCACCAGGGGGCTCCTGGGGGCTGCCAGGGCTCTCCTTGGCCACCTTTCCGCAGCTCACCGAGGAAAAAAGGGCAGGAAAGCAAAATGTGCTGGGAGGGAGCTGCAGCCACGGCCCAGCAGTGCTGTAAAAGCAGCAAAATAAAACCTTCTGCTGTTCATTGCTGACTAATAAACATCAGCCCCGCCGCTGCTGCTGCCGCTGGTAACGAAATTTTCCTTCCCAGCACTTGATTTTAGTGGGAACTTGACCTCAGATTGGATCTGCTCTGCACAGCCTCGCAGGGCTGCTGCTGGTGGGATGAGGAATCTCTGCTGGTGGCTGCAGAGCCAAGAGGCTGAGCCTGCAAGTGCCTCACACCCAGACTGGGAGCAGTGACAGCTCCTGCCTGGAGAGGCAGGGAGGGCGTTTTCCAAAATCCCAGGTGATGGGAATCACGGATTGTGCCACGAGCTCCCCGGGCTGCCTGGAGCTGATCACTTCTGAACCAGCCTGACATTCCCAGCGTGGCCTCCCCAAAGCCCGGGAGAACCAATTCCCCTTTTCCTCGGTGTGCCACAAGCTCCCCGGGCTGCCTGGAGCAGGGGTCTGGATCACTCCTGAACCAATTCCCCTTTTCCTCGGTGTGCCATGAGCAGGGGTCTGGATCACTCCTGAACCAATTCCCCTTTTCCTTGGTGTGCCACAAGCTCCCCGGGCTGCCTGGAGCAGGGGTCTGGATCATTCCTGAACCAATTCCCCTTTTCCTTGGTGTGCCACAAGCTCCCTGGGCTGCCTGGAGCAGGGGTCTGGATCACCCTGGGCTGCGGTGTGGAGCAGGGGTCAGGATCATTCCTGAATGAATTCCCCTTTTCCTTGGTGTGACACAAGCTCCCTGGGCTGCCTGGAGCAGGGGTCTGGGTCACTCCTGAACTTTTCCAGTCCCAGCATGGCCTCCCCAAAGCCTGGGAGAACCAATTCCCCTTTTCCTCCTCACCGCTGCTTCCCCAGAGAGGCTGAGGGGTGGCTCCACAGCCGCCCAGTCCCATGGATCCACCTGCATGGGGACATCCCTGCTGTCCCCTCCCTCACCCCCGTGTCCCCTCGGAGCCAGCCCGGCTCAGGGCGCTCTGCTGTGCTCCAGAGCCAAATCCTGCTCAGGTGGGCAGGAGGGGCTGGGGCTGGACCTGGAGCCTTCCCAGAGCATCTCTGCAGCTCCTCGTGCTGGTTCCAGCGCTGCCTCGGACCGAAATCATCTCCTGAGCTGCACTGCTGCGTGTCTGAGGGGTTCCCCACCCCGCCACGATGGGAAGAGCTTTGTTTTGTGGGACACCCCAGTGAGAGCTCCAGAACTGCCCAGCTCCCCATCCCAGCTCTGATCCAGCCTCAGAACTGATCCCAAACTGCTCAGGGAGAGCCTCCATCCCCTCCCTGCGGCTGCTCCAAGGGGGAATCACCAGCAAAGGACACAGCAGAGCCCGGAGCTGCCTCCCTGCTGCTGCGTGTGGAACAGACTGCTGCTGCTGCCCTTCCCTGCCAGCCTCGGACCCCAGCCCGAGCGATTCCAGCTCCTGTCCCTGCTCGCTCCAGTGCCTGGACTGTGAAAGGCCAGGAGAGAAGAGCCAGACTGGGAGGATCCTCCTCTTATACAAACATTTCATGTTTCTAAAAATCGAAACTTAAAATTCCAGCACTCCTCCAGCTGTGTCCCGAGCAGGAGATGCTGAGGGACGCAAAGCCTGGCAATTCCCTCTATCCATCCATCCATCCATCCATCCATCCATCCATCCATCCATCCATCCATCCATCCATCCATCCATCCATCCATTCCATCCATCCCTCCATCCATGGATTTTATCCATCCCTCCACAGATTCCATCCCTCCATCCCACCCCGCCGTGTTTAATTGTAAATACATGTAAATTGTATATTCTGGGTGTGCCCAGGGGGGTTTGCTCTTCACTCACACAGCTCCACAGGGCACCCTTGGCTCTCTCCCCGTGTGCCAGGGCATTGGTGGCACCAGGAGGGACCACGGAGGCTGCTGCCACTCTGCCAGGTGACTTGTGCAGGGCAAGGGAGGTGAAGGGAGGCCTCTGTTCCCTGCAGGGCCCCCAGCAGCCCTGTCCATCCCTGTGTCCCTGCCCTGGCAGTGGCTCTGTGGTGACCAGGACATGCCCAGGCCGTGTCCCTGCTCCCAGCCCTGTTTTCCTCCCTGGCAATCATTCCTCAGTGTGGGACTGAGCCTCCCTGCAGCAAAGGCTCCTGACTGCCACGGTCGGTGCCACAGGCAGGGAAATAAAAGATTTTCCTACAGTTTCTGGTTGTTTGTGTGCGTTGGAGCAGCGGGATATGAGCCAGGCTCGGGCACCTCCCTGCAAATCCCAGAATTGTTCGGGTTGGAAAATCCCTCAGAGATCTCTGAGTCCAACCTTGGCACTGCCCAGGCCACCACTGCCCCTGTCCCCAAGTGTCACATCCACATAGTTTTAAACCCCTTAATGCAACAGTGGGGGCTTTCCCACTGCCCCATCCCCAAATGTCACATCCACACAGCTTTAAACCCCTTAATTCAGGGATGGGAATTCTCCCACTGCTCCTGTCCACAAGTGTCACATCCACACAGCTTTAAATCCTTTAATTCAGGGATGGGGACTGTCCCATTGCCCCTGTCCCCAAATGTCACATCCACACAGTTTTAAATCCCTTTAATTCAGGGATGGGGACTCTCCCATTGCCCCTGTCCCCAAATGTCACATCCACACAGCTTTAAATCCCTTAAGTCAGCAATGGGGACTGTCCCACTGCCCCTCTCCTCAAAGTGCCACATCCACACAGCTTTAAATCCTTTAATTTGGGGATGGGAATTCCCCCACCGCCCCTTTCCCCAAGTGCCACATCCACACAACTTTAAATCTCTTAATTCGGGGATGGGGACTCCCCCACTGCCCTTTCCATGCAGAAATTCCTCCTGATGTCCATCCTACCCCTGCTCTGGCGCTGTTTGAGGCAGTTTCCTCCCATCCTGTCCCTGGGAGCAGAGTTTATCAACTCCTATAAACAAAAAGTTCTGTGCAGCCCAGCAGCACCATCACCGCCCACACAAATAAACCAAAACACCTGGGATTCTTTTTCTTCCCAGCTCAATTTGCAGCACAAACAGGATTTGAATACAACACCCGAGCCCACCTGCTCTGCTTGGCAGAGCATCTCCCGTGAGCTGGATGCTGCCTGGCTCTGGGTCTGCCTCTCCCTTGGGGCTGGAAGGGACCTTAAAGCCCCTTTAATCCCTTTCCACCCCATCCTGGTTGGATTTTGGGGGATTATCCTCTGCTCAGAGCGGTGTTTTTGGAAGGGGAGGATGGGCAAACACCCCCAGCCCTGCTGGAACCAAGCAACCCAAAGCGCCCTGAGGGCGAAACATCCCGGGGTGTGTGGAGGGACAGCGGCACCCGCAGGCCGCGGAGCCCGGCCCGTTTCCCGGGAAACGGGGAAGAAAAAGAAAACGCAATTCAATAAATAAACAAACTATAAATAAAATAAACAAAGCGGCGTTTGCTCCCTTTTGGCCGCGTCGCTGTGGCAACGCGGCTGTGCCCGGAAAAAAGATGGCGGCGCTGCCATGGCAACGGCACTGTGGGTGGGGCTGTGCCCGGCACAAAGATGGCGGGGCTGCCATGGAAATGGCACCGGGGGTGGGACTGTGCCCGACACAAAGATGGCGGGGCTGCCGTCGGCATCCGGGCCTGGATGTGCCCGACACAATGATGGTGATGCTGCCACGGTAACGGCACTCGAGTGCGGCCGTGCCCGGCACAAATATGGCGAGGCACTGCCATGGAAATGGCACCGGGGTGCGGCTGTGCCCGACACAAAGATGGCGGCGCTGCCTGGATGCGGGGCTGCGGCACCCAGGCCTGGATGTGCCCGGCACAAAGATGGCGGCGATGCCACGGTTACGGCACTCGGGTGCTGCTGTGCCCGGCACAAAGATGGCGGTGCTGCCGTGTCCACACTCCCGTGTGCCCGGCACAAAGATGGCGGTGCTGCCGTGTCCACACTCCCGTGTGCCCGGCACAAAGATGGCGGTGCTGCCGTGTCCGCACTCCCGTGTGCCCCGCACAAAGATGGCGGTGCTGTCGTGTCCGGCACTCCCGTGTGCCCGTGCCAAAGATGGCGGCGGCTGCCCCGTCCAGTGAGGGCCACTCCCGTGTGCCCCGGTGTCGTGGCGGCGATGGCCGAGGCCGAGGCGCTGTTCGAGGCGCACACGGCGGCCGAGCTGCGGGCGGTGGAGCGGCGGCTGCGCGCCGGCATCGAGCAGAAGCGGGAGGAGCTGCGGCAGATGGTGGGCGAGCGCTACCGCGACCTCATCGAGGCGGCCGACACCATCGCCGAGATGCGGCGGAGCGCCGAGCGCCTGCTGGGCGCCGTGAGGGGGCTGCAGCGGGGCGGCACCGCCCGGCCCGGCCCCGCCGCCACGGTGAGGGGCAGCGGGGCGGCCACGGAACCCCTCAGGGCCTCTTTCCCCCTTGGACCCGTTCTTTTCCCCCCACCCCATCTCCCTGCCTGGCCCCTTCTCCCACCTTCATCTCCTCCTCTGCATCCTTTCTTCTCTCCACCCATCCCGTATTTTTGCCCCTCTTTACCTTCTTGTCTACCTCCTCATCCTCTTTTCCCCCCCGTGTGCCCCCTCCAGGTTCACCCACCGGCTCACCAGAGTTTCTATGGGGCTGCAGCTCAGCTGAAGTTGCTGCTGGAGGTTCCCGAGCAGGTCTGGGGGGCGGTGGAGGGCGGCCGCTACCTGCCCGCGGCCCGGCTCCACCTGCTCGGGGCTCACCTGCGCCGCCAGCTGCAGCTCGACACCCCCCGAGCCCGCTCCAGCGCCGTGCTCGCCCGCTTCCCCATCCTGCTGCGGCAGGTGGCGGCGGCCAGCCACCTCAGGTGGGCCGGGAACGGGCACGGGAAGGGCTGGGTGAGGTGGGGGCAACCCCTGGCAGAGCCCCCTTCTCAGGTTACACAGAGAAGTTTTGGCTGTCCCATCCCTGGAAGTGTCCCAGTGCCCCATCCTGGAAGGGGGATGAGATTTGGAGCAGGTTGGTTTAGGGATTTGGAAGGGCCAGGTGAAGAGGGGATGAGGCTCTGGCACAGGTTACACAGAGAAGTTTTGGCTGTCCCATCCCTGGAGGTGTCCCACTGCCCCATCCTGGTGGGATGGTGGATGAGATTTGCGTGATTTAGGGATTGGGAAGTGCTCGATGCTGAAGTTCCCTTCCAGCCTGAACCACTCCCTGCCAGTGGGACTTGCTCAGCCCAGGGAAGGCAGGACAGAAATCAGCTGCAGCCAGGTGGGAGGATAATTCTTCACCTGTGCCAGGAGGCTCTGCCTGAGGCAGCTGCACCTGGATCCCACAGGAGAGCCCGGGGCAGGTGCCAGGCTGGGAGCACCGTGCCCCAGGAGTGCCCTGGAAAGCTGGCAGGCAGGCACAGAGGGAGGTGAGGGAATCTCCCATGGCCAGCAGCACATCCTGGGGGCTCCGTCAGGTAACGGGACAGGACTGACAGGGATTTAGGGAGACCCTTTCCAGCCCAAACCATTCCCTGAGCCTGGCACAAAAACCATCTCCCCAGTCCTGTGCTAGCCAGATACCAGAGGGAAGAGCCCCGCTTTGGCAGCCAGCACACGGTGGCTCGGGCAGTGACTCCCAGCTGGTTCCTGTGGCAGATCCACCATCCTGCAGGAGAGCAAGGCCCTGCTGCGCTGCCCCACGGGCTCGGAGCAGGCGGTGGCAGAAGCCCTGTGTGCCATCATGCTGCTGGAGGACAGCTCCCCACGGCAGGCCCTGGCTGACTTCCTGCTGGCCAGGAAAATGGCCATCCAGCAGCTGCTGAACCAGCCCCACCACGGTCAGTGCCACGGGCAGGAGCCTGCCCCACAGCAGCGAGGGGACGGTCCCAGAAACGGGAGCATGGGGGATTCCCATAAATTGGGAAGATGGGAGATTCCCATAAATCGGCAAGTTGGGAGATTGCCATAAATTGGGAAGATGGTGAATGGGAAGATGGGAGATTCCCATAAATTGGGAAGGTGGGAGATTCCCATAAATGAGAAGATGATGAGTGGGAAGATGGGAGATTCCCATAAATTGGGAAATTGGGAGATTCCCATCAATTGGGAAGATGATGAGTGGGAAGATGGGAGATTCCCATAAATTGGGAAGGTGGGAGATTGCCATAAATGAGAAGATGATGAGTGGGAAGATGGGAGATTGCCATAAATTGGGAAGATGATGAGTGGGAAGATGGGGATTCCCATAAATTGGGAAGGTGGGAGATTCCCATAAATTGGGAAGATGGTGAATGGGAAGATGGGACATTCCCATAAATGAGAAGATGGTGAATGGGAAGATGGGAGATTCCCATAAATGAGAAGATGGTAAATAGGAAGATAGGTGATTCCCATAAATCTCATGGTGGCAGGGACACTGCAAAACAGCACAAAAATGACCAGTTCTCAGGGGCTTAGGCCAAGCTGAGTTGTACTGGGGAAGCAGGTGGGGCATGAGGCCGAGTCCTTTGCCCTCCAGCCCTTCCTGGAAGGGATCCCAGTGCCACTGAGCTGTGCTGAGGGGCTGCCCTGGCTCAGAGTCCCCTCTCTGCAGGCGCAGGTATCAAAGCCCAGGTGTGTTCCCTGATGGAGCTGCTCACCACCACGCTGTACCAGGCCCACGCTCTGTTCTACACCGTGCCCGAGGGGGTGGCCCCGGAGCCAGCCCTGCCCTGTGGGCTGCTCTTCTCCACCCTGGAGAGCAGCACGGGCCAGAACCCCGCAGGTGAGGCCTGCACCTGCCCAGGTGTGCGGGCAGGAGAGGAGGGTGCCCCGTGCTGGGCTGAGCCCTGGCTGTGGTTGCAGGGAGAGGAGGGGTGCTGGAGGAGGATCTGAAGCTGAGCAGCTGGTTCAAGTACCTGCCCGAGTCCGTGGTGGAATTCCAGCCGGCCCTGCGGACCCTGGCACACCCCATCAGCCAGGAGTACCTCAGGGAGACCCTGCAGCAGTGGATCAACATGTGAGTGGGACAGGGCAATCCCAGCCTGGCTGCCTTCCTCCTCATCCCCTCATCCTCCTCATCCTTCACCGTGACTGAAGCAGCCAGAGGCAGCACAGCACACCCAGCAGCCTGTGCCAAGGCCTCACCCTGCTCACAGGGGTGAAACTTTGCCTCCAGGTGCAGTGAAGACATCAGGACAGGGGTCAGGACGCTGCTGGTGTACGTGAAGAGCATGAAGGGGCTGGCAGGGATCCGTGATGCCGTGTGGGAGCTGCTGTCCAGCGAGTCCAGCAGCCACAACTGGGAGGCCGTGTGCCGGCGCCTGCTGGGCAGGCCTGTGTCCTTCTGGGAGGAGCTGCTGCAGGAGCTCTTCCTGCACAGGCTGCAGGTGGGTGCTGAGCCCTGGGGAGCCTTGCTCTGCACCCCCAGGTGTTGTCTCACCCAGCTCACAGTGCACTGAGGGTGTGTTTTAGTGGCACACTGAAATTGGTTTTTTCTCCTGGTTCCGTTGCAGACTCTGACCAAAGAAGGCTTCGACTCCATTTCAGACAGCTCCAAGCAGCTGCTGGCTGCAGCCTTGCAGGAGCTGGAAGTGAAAGGTGGCAGCGGTGCCCTGAGCAAGCAGATCCAGCTGGAACACAACGTGGCCCTGTTCCTGTGGTCGGAGAGCCCCGGGGACCTGCCCGGGGATGCGGCATGGGTCAGCGTGGGGCAGCGCGGGCCCTTCGCCCGGAGCGGGCTGGCCATGAAGGCACAGGCGCTCACACCGTGCGTGCAGAGCTTCTGCTCCACGCTGGACTCCAAGCTGAAGGCCAGGCTGGAGGATGTCCTGTCCTACCTCCCTGGGGACGACACTGTCCCCAAGGAGCCACCACACTCTGCCTTCGACCGCTTCGCCGACGCCGGCACCGTGCAGGAGCTGCTGCGCGAGCGCTGCGTCTCCTGCGTCCAGCACCTCCTGGGCTGCGTCCAGGAGCAGCTCCAGAGTGCCCAGAGCCAGCTGGATGCCCCTGGGGATGCCAGGCTCAACGCCGTGCTCTTCATGGCCAGGCTGTGCCAGGCCCTGCCCGAGCTGTGCCCTCACCTGCAGCGCTGCGTGCTGGGCCGGGCGGGCGGCGCCGAGCCCAAGGAGCCGCGCTCTGCCAAGAAACTGGGCAAGGGCAAGGCCCAGGAAGTGTCCCCCGAGCTGGCCAAGTGGCAGGGGGTGAAGGCAGAGCTCCTGCAGCAGAGCCTGGTGGCTTATCAGCTCTGGAGCTCGGCTGTCACCAAAGTAAGGAGCAGTTTCCCTCCTCAGAGGTGGTTTTGGGGAGGGTTCCCTCGCTGGGGCTGCCCAGAGCTCCCTGTGCTGCTGCCCGCTCACAGGGGTGGCTCCAGGGCCTTGGTGTCCATGAGGGTCACTCTGGAGGTGCAGGGGTGCAGCAGGTCTCAGGCTGGCTGCCCTTGGCCCTGTTAGAGTGTCCTGTGATCGGGCCTTTCATTGTTGTGCTCCAGGGTCTGGTTCAGTGCTTCACCCACACGTTGCTGCTGGACACAGCTGGCTCTGTCCTGGCCACGGCCACCAACTGGGATGAGATTGAAATCCAGGAGGAGACCGAGTCTGGGAGCAGCGTGACGTCCAAGATCCGGCTGCCTGTGCAGGTATGAGGGACAGCCTGTGGGAGGAGCCCAGCACTGGCTCCAGAACCACTTGCTGAGCTGCTGGGGAGGGCGTTTGGTGTCACCAGCGGAGGATAAACACTCTGTGGTGCTCTCTGAGACACTCACCTCGTGAGGACAGAGGTCAGAGGAAGGAAATAGGTCATTGTCACTGTTTATCTCTGTGAGTAGGGTTGGCCCAGATCCTGTAAAACTGAGCCAGAGGAGGACTTAGGCCTGGTTTAAACACAAAGCTCCCAGGAGAGGGATTCCATGGAAGTTGGATGCATTGGAGGACAGGGCTGCAGCAGTGGGACTGTGGAATCCTGAGGGAACTGAGGCTTCCCAAGGGTGTGGTGGTGGCACAGGAAGGGCCTCACAGGGACACAGCAGGTGACAGAGGGGAGGAGGGCCAGGCCTGGAGTGAGTTCTGTGTTTGCACAGCACGGGAGGGGCTGGACAGGGAAATGCAGTGAGCCTTATCCAGTGAATTCTGTTATCTGAGGGGAAAAACAGCAGGGTGAGAATGCAGGAGGTGAGGGAGGAACAGCCCCAGGGAGTGGGTGGGCAGAAGATTAACAGGCAATTCTCTTCTCACTGCTCTCAGTGTCTGGTAAAGTCTTTTGGGGGCTTTGGGAGCTGCTGTAACCCAAAATCTGAGGTGTCAGTAACCCAGCACCTGTGGGGCAGAGCTTTGTGGCTGCTGAGGAAGTGGGACATTCCCACCAGCCCGCTGAAGGGATGTGGAGGGGAATGGAGTTTACAGAGCAGCTGCAAATCAAGTCTGTTCTCCTGCCCAGCCCTCGTGGCACGTGCAGTGCCTGCTGTTCAGCCTGTGCCAGGAGGTGAACAGGGTTGGTGGGCACACCCTGCCCAAGGTGACCCTGCAGGAGCTGCTCAGGAGCTGCATGGCAGAGGTGCTGGCTGCCTATGGAAAGCTGGTGGAGCAGAAGCAGGAGAAGGTACCTGGGTGTGGGATGGGAGGGAGAAGGTGCCTGGGAATGCAGGGACACATCCAGCTCCTGGAACAGAAAAATTACAGCATTACAGTGCCTGTCCCGACAGCTGGAAAGGGAACAACACCCTTACACTCACCCTGCCTCCCCCACAGCTGAGGCAGACACCAGATTTCACACTCTGGTTGTGCCTTGGTGCCCTCAAATGTTGCTCCTTGGGCAGCCTGCCCTGTGCCAGGGAGGAGCCCCATTCCTGCCTGTCCTGTTTGCAGAGGCCAGACAGCTTCCCCCTGACCCAGAGCAGGGCTCTGCAGTTACTCTACGACCTGAGGTACCTCAGCATCATCCTGACAGCCAAGAGTGAGGACACAAAACCCAGCAGGATCAAGCAGGACTCTGGGTATGGCACATTTTGGGGTTCACATCCTCCAGCAGGGCTTTGGGGGGCCCTGAACCAGTGCAAGCTCCAAGCTCTGACACTGCACAAACACTGAGCTCACCCTCAGAACAGAGGAGAGCTGGGGTTCTGTGGCCAGGGGCTGATTCCCCTCCTTGTGTCCACAGGATACCCTCAGAGGGTGCCCCTGGACAGAGCAGTTGAGCTTCCAGCCAAGAGTTAAAGCCTTGGGGGGTACCACGGGGAGCAGTTCCTGCTGCTGGGGTTGTGTAAGAGCTGGAAAGCCTTGGGGCAGCTGCTGTTGCGCTGAGTAATTCCTGTTGTGCTCAGTCACCCCAGACAGGAAATCCCTGGCTGCTTCAGAGCTGGCATCACCAGGATGTCACCCCTGACAGGAGCTCTCTGCTCTGCCCGCAGGATCGAGAAGGTCATCGACTTCCTGGAGGGACACATCGATCCCTTTGACCTGGATGTCTTCACCCCACACCTGAACAGCAACCTGAACCGCCTGGTGCAGAGAACCTCGGTAGGGAGCAGGGCTGGAGCAGCAGAACTGCACAATGCCTTCAGCAGGGCAGCTGGGCTGCCTTTAAACTGCTCAGTGCCTCAAGATAAGCACTGGCACTTGTCTGAAAGGGGAAGAGCGTTCAGTGCCAGCCGAAGATAAGAGGAGCTGGCTGAGCCGGCTGCACGGCCCCGCTGTGGGGCTGCCTGAACTTTATCTAACAGGATTCACTGGAGCCTGTGCCACACTAATTGGGTTAAGTGGTGCTGAAACAGGCCTGGGACTCAGCTGTGGGAATAATTAAACACCAGAGTTAAGAGGGGGGAGAGAGGCACTTACTGTTCACACTCAGGGCTGATGGTGTGCCAGTGGACTCACCACGTACTGTGGGGTCAGCTCTGCAGGAACCCCAGATCCAAGCAGTTCCTGGTGCCTTCCAGCTTCTTCTCCACAAACCCTGGTGCCTTCCAGCTTCTCCACCCCAAATCCTGGTGCCTTCCAGCTCCTCTTCCCCAAATCCTGCTGCTTTCCAGCTCCTCTTCCCCAAATCCTGGTCCCTTTCTCAAATCCTGGTGCTTTTCAGCTCCTCTTCCCCAAATCCTGGTGCTTTCCAGCTCCTCTTCCCCAAATCCTGGTGCTTTCCAGCTTCTCTTCCCCAGATCCTGCTACTTTCCAGCTCCTCTTCCCCAAATCCTGGTACTTTCCAGCTCCTCTTCCCCAAATCCAAGTCTCTCCCGGTGCCTTGCAGGTTCTCTTTGGCCTCCTGACTGGGACAGAGAACCAGTACACGAGCAGGGGCGGCGCTCAGAGCTCGCAGGAGCTCCACAACATCCTGCCCTTAGCATCCAGCCAGATCAGGTGAGGCAGCCAGCTCTTCCAGGCATCCTCCTGCCTCTGGGAAGCTGCTCTGGAATTTGCTGCTTCCCACATTTCTTTCTTCCATTTCTTAAGGTTTGGACTCCTGCCACTGAGCATGTCGAGCTCACGGAAGAGCAAGACCACTGCCAGGAGCACAGAAAGAGTCCAGGTTGGTGTTTGAACTGAGCTGTACAATCAGGAATATTTTCCCAGTATTCATTGTCCCCCTGACACTGGAGTTTATGGGCAAAGAAGAAAGCAGCCAAACATTATTTCACCTGATTTTTATTTTCAGTAAAATGATCCCTTACGGCAGCACAGCAGGGAATGGGGTGGATTTTTCTCCAGGAGCCTCCAAAACCCCACCCACCCTTTGCCCCTGTGGTTTTGGGGCCACGGCTCTGTGGCAGGCAAAAACCACAGCAGAGGCAGTGAGGGCTCACATGGATGAGGGCAATGCATCAGAGCTCATTAAAGAGGGCTGCAGGAAAGGCTGAGGGACAGTGGCTAATGCTTGAACTCCTTTGCAGTGGGATGCTGCCCTGTAACCCCGAGGAGGCCTGGCCAGGTACCCCAGCTGTGTGAGGAGTGTCCTGCCGCTGAGCCAATCTTTCTGTTGCTCCATTTCCCCCAGTTTAAAACATCTGCTTAGATGGAGCTCTGTGTGCTGGGTGAGAGCCAAGGAACACCTCACTGCTGTGGGAAACAGCAATTAATGTTTCCTTTACTTATTACCAGCCTAATCTATCCCTGGTGGTCTTGGCAACTGGGACAAGTTGTTGGGTTGGGAAGAGCCAAGACAAAGAGGTCAAGGCCTGGTTTTACCAGTGTCATTTGAGATGATGTTCAATTTGCAGCTCTCCTCCTCCATTTCTCGGAGCCCTTAAGGACCAGACCCAGCAGAAGGGGTGTTTAAAAGCCCCGACCTTCCCAGCAAAGGTATTCCTTACCTCTCAGAGCTCAGCTGGACTAGAGCATAGCAGTGTGCAGTGATGTCTGGCTTGTCCTGTCACTCCCCTCAGCTCTGTGCTGTGCTCAGCACACCGTGTCCTGTGCTAGCCACACTTGCCAGGATCCCTGACAGATGCTTGCTCCTCCTTCAATGCTAAAACTCTTCTGGAGAGGTTAAAATCTGCAGTTCTCCAAGAACAGCTCCTGCAAGGGCACCAGCCGTGCTTCTACCACGCTGTGATCCCTTGTTCTGAGGGTTTTGATGAGTGTTCCTTGGGCTTTTGTGAGCATTGAGTGACATCTGCCAAGTGCCTGTTGCTACCAGCAGCGAGGTGTGTGTCTGTCACTCCCGCAGCGGTGACACCGCGCTGGCTGCGTGCCCTGTGCTGCTGAGGGGACAGAGGGAGCCCCAGGGCTGCTGTGACAGTCAGAGTCACTTTTGTGTTCCCAAAGGGCCAGGCTGCAGCTGCTGTGCTGCCCAGGGAGGACGAGGCACGGCCGGGCTCGCTGTTCCGGCAGCTCCTCACCGACGACGAGGACGCGGCGGCCCCGTCCCTCTTCAAGCTGGGCTGGCTCTCGGGCATGACCAAGTGAGGCAGCAAGCAATAAAACTGCTCTGGGTGTTTGTCTTCACTGAGACGTGTCTGTCTGTCCCCTCGGTGACACCTCTGGGATTGTCGGTGCTTCGCATCCTCAGAGCAGGGCGTGGCACGGGAAGCAGGCACAGCTCGGATTGTCCTTGTCCCCTGGCTGCTGCAACAGAGGTGGAGCTGCTCTTTCACCTCCTATCCTCACATTGTTAAAGTCAAATTAAAGGGAAAAAAAAAGCCAAAACAACCTACACACTAACAGAAACCAAAACATTTCACAGCTGGGAAGGGGTGCTGGAGCAGGGTAAGACACCTGTGTCCTCCAGGCACCACCACCCTGCTCTGAGAGGCCCCTGCAGCACCTGCCCGACCTGTCCTGCTCTAATTTCACATTTCCCTTCCAGTCCTGCAGCAGTGAAGCTCATGAGAGAAGCCTCACCACCCTGAGCTGGGTGGGAGCTCACAGGCCTAAGCACCTGCACTTGCTGCTCCTATTCTCACTAACTCTAAATGCTCAAAAAATTATGTTGCCAAATCCTTTTTTAACTAGTTTATTGAAATTAAAAAAAGACTTATAAAACTGAAGAGGAACGCTTAAGAGAACTTTACAGAAAGCAACAACTTGCTAACAAACAGATTAGGCAGTCGATTGGAATTGGACAGTTTGCAATCCTATAACACACATGTGGACTCCTCAGTCTCCTCTTGCCACGTACTTTAGAACCACCCCAAAAAGAATCCTATAAAAATTGCTTCAAAGCCCCTTTTGCATTGCAATAGTGCAGCAAACCACAAGTAAACAATCTCCTGTTAACCTGTTATTTCAAATATAGACTGAAAAGGCAACAGGCAATTTTGTGCAATTCCATTTTAACAAACTTTGAAGTTGAAATATCAAATCTACACAGTGCTGTCCCTTCACAGAAGGCAGGGAGCTGCTGGGTCATCATGTAGGGAGGCGTCCCCGGCTCTGTAGGCTGTGGAAGTGGGCTTCCTTCAGGATCTGGTTGATGTGGAAGTAAGGACCTTGGCTTAGTGCAGACTGCTCGTGGAAGGGCTGGGAGGAGACAGGGCTGGATCCTGCAATCCTGGGGTTGAGGCTGGACTCTGCTCTGTCGGGGCTGTTGATGCTGCTGCTGCTACAGCTGCTGCTGCTGCTGCTCCCGCTGTCACTGCTGGAGGACTGGGACACACAGAGGGTGAACAGCAACATCAGACACTTCTTCCTCAGCCCACAGAAGCAAAGCTTTAGGATAAACCCCTCCCTTCCACATCTGCAGCCCGATGGACTGATTAAATCCACCTTGGCACGGACAGGTTGTTGTTGCCCACACCGGTGTCACAGAGCCGGAGGGACAAGCCTTCACCCGGGGTTCAGTGACCTCCAGGGTGTTGGATTTCAATCCTCCCCAGTTAAACCCCTCAGCTCTGCCCCAAGCCCACGTTTGCACTAGTGAATTTTGCTGGGGTGATCCGAGAATTGGAAAATAAAGAACATTCCCAGGGAGCTGCAGTGTCAGTGCAGGCAGGGCAGGGTTGGCACTTGTGCTCTAGCACAGCTTTGAGGGGAGCACCATGCAAAGCACTTTCCTACAAGGCAACCCTAAAGTGAGATCTGAAGCATCCAAAGCAAGAGGCTGTGAGAAACAAATGCACAGAACACCCACTTCAAGTCTTTGAACACCCTACCATCAAGGACTCTTCTCCCAATGAAGCACTCCATGGCAGTGTTAGCTGCAAGTGTTCCACAGCAATTCCACACCAATTTACTTGACATGACAGTGAAAGAGCAACAGGCACTGAGGAATTGCTCATGCAGGAAAAAGAACTCAGCACTGACTGGGATAAGAGGCCAGGGCTCATTTGCCAGCATTTAGGACAACCACATTTCATGGGAATGGCTGGAAGAGCATTTGCCATCATCATAAGGGATTCAAAGACATAAAACACCATTTGAAGGGCTGCTAAGGAAAGGTTCCATTAGTTCCAGTTTTAGTTTGTGTGATCTGCTGGTCAGGACCTGCAAATATTTGGGTGAGTCAATCAGCAAGTGGCTACTCTGCCACCCCATAAATTATTCATAAAAGCAGACAGAGCAGCTAAAAAAAAATCGATATTTTTGTAAGGATTAAGCCACACAAGTCACAGCTTTGTGGCCACATCAGAAGAGGACAAATTTCACTAAATCCTCAGGGATTTACCAGTCAGCACCACTTCAAGGGCTTCACCGGAGTAAATCAGGAATGGTGCAAACTGCACCCAGTGTGTGTGTGTGTAAATATGGAATGGTGCAAACTGCACCCAGCATGTTTGGTGAAAATCAGGAATGGTGCAAACTGCACCCAGCAGTGTGTGTGTGTGTGTAAATCAGGAATGGTGCAAACTGCACCAAGCAGTGTGTGTGTAAATCAGGAATGGTGCAAACTGCACCCAGCAATGTGTGGAGTAAATCAAGAATGGTGCAAACTGCACCCAGCAGTGTGTGCAGTGCCCAGGGAGGCACTGTGGATGCTTGGGTGGAACACAACCCTCCCCCCGGCCCTGATCCGCCATCGATCCTGACCATCCAACCCTGACAAATTCCTTTGTTTTGCTAAGCACCAAAAATGCTTCAGCTCTGTGGGAGCACAGCAAGCCAAGCCAAGGGCCCCGGGCTGCAAGAGGGGAGAAAAACACACAGCGGGGTCATTCCCCAGGGAGCACGGACGGAACCACGGGAGCAAGCAGCTCCTCTGCCCACATCGAGAGAGGGAGGGAGAGAGCCCCGGCAGGACAGGGAGGAGCAGGGGTGGTGCTGGGCAGCGCAGCTGCTGTTGCAGAGCAGCACAAAGAGTCACACGCGATGCTGAGGGGTCACAGCAGCCTCGGAGAGAAACCCACCGCACAGGACACTTTGTTTCCTTTTAGTCTGCGCTCCTTAGTGAGCTTCGTTACAGCCACCTTCTGCAAATCAAGGTAAAAATCCAAATGAGAACCTGGCCTGGCTTGCTGCTCACGTTTCACATCTCAACAAACATTTTCCAGCTGTTAGTAGTGAGTATTTTGTGCATCTCAAAGCTGGCAGCGTGTCCTGGGACGTGCTTCTGACACCTCAGGCTGGTGACAGATGGGCTTTGTCAGAGCCTCTTTATTTCCAGTTCTCTAAGGCAAAGGTTCACTAGCACTGGCACCCCTTCATCATTGCCCACATCACATGGAACACCTACCATGTCCCCGGGCTGTGGTGCACATTCTGAAACGCATTTGGACTACAATCAGACAAGAAAAGAATCCTTAAAGTCATCAAGTCAGCAAGACAGGCATCAACAAAGCTTTACAGGGCCAAAGGAAGGCAGCCCAGTGATATCTATGAATACTTTAGTTATCAAAAGGGCATCTTCAAGGTTTACTGGGCTCATTCACCCTTAGCATCACACTTCAAGTTTTCAAACAAACAAATGTCCTGTTAAATGTGCAGATCTGGGACAATCCCTTGGGACAGGAACTGGAGAAAGAGCTACTCAACCCCTGCCTCTCTCAATGCCTTCCAAGAGCAGTTTAACAGAGCCACGATCTGGTTTTAGTCAGAACTGAAGAGCAGCCCTTCCCTGGACAGTGGGGGACAAGAACTTTGATTTGATCTGTGCCAAGAACCCGGTGGTGTTTCAATCCTGCCCAGGACAAAGAGGAACTGTGAGAAATTGGGGTTTGCAGAAGTTGTTCAGGAAGGAAAGGGTCAGCCAGAACACTCAGACTCGCTTCCTTCCCTGGGAAAACCAGAGCAAAGGGTTTGCACTGGTGATTCCCCACGCTGCAGAGCTCAGCTGGGAACCTCAGCCCTTGGAGGGCAAACATCAGCATCGCCCTTGGAGGATCCACTGCAACCTGGCCTTGGAGGATCCAGCCTGCATTCCCCTTGGAGGACCTCAGCATTCCCTTGGAGGATCCACTGCAACCTCAGCATTCCCTTGGAGGATCCACTGCAACCTCAGCCTTGCCCTTGGAGGATCCACTGCAACCTCAGCATGCCCTTGGAGGATCCACTGCAACCTCAGCCTTGCCCTTGGAGGATCCACTGCAACCTCAGCATTCCCTTGGAGGATCCATTATAACCTCAGCATTCCCTTGGAGGATCCACTGCAACCTCAGCACTGCCCTTGGAGGATCCACTGCAACCTCAGCACTGCCCTTGGAGGATCCACTGCCCTTGGAGGATCCACTGCACCTCAGCACTGCAGGATCCATTATGGAGGATCCCCATTATAACCTCACCTTGGAGCACATTCCCTTGGAGGCCCTTGGAGAGGATCCACTGCAACCTCAGCCTTGCCCTTGGAGGATCCATTATAACCTCAGCATTCCCTTGGAGGATCCATTATAACCTCAGCATTCCCTTGGAGGATCCATTATAACCTCAGCATTCCCTTGGAGGATCCATTATAACCTCAGCATTCCTTGGAGGATCCACTGCAACCTCTCCTGCCTTGACCTGGGGACAAGCAATGGATTTCCAGCCCAGTACAGGGCAAACAACACAGCGGAGCTCCTGGAAAAGGGAGGACAGGCTGAACAGGAAGGGAAATTCCGTGGCCAAGGCTCTGCCTCGCTAATGTTTAACCCTGGCTGGAGCTGCAGCCCCGGGGCTGTGCCTGGCCATGGACTGAGCCCAGGACAGAGGTTTCTGTCACCCTCAGGGTGGCTGTCACCTGTGAGTGGCTGCTCCAGGAGCACCAGGAATGGCACATCCTTACAGCAGCTGGCCAAAAAGCAGCACTGATGGAGAGTGAAGAGAATCTGATTCCATCCTGTGGAAGTTGGAAGTGCTGCCTGTCCTGGGTGAAAGGACAATGCAGAGGGAGAAAACAGCAAATCCTTTGGAACTGGATGTGATGTGGATGAGCAAAGTCAGGGACTGAGGGGTAACACCACAGAACAGCCCAGGTTTGAACTGCCACTGAGGAAAAACCTCCCTTCACCTCATTCTCCAGAACAAAATGTGCAAGACAAAAATAATGGGAAAAAATCCTGGCAAAAAACACTGCTTGATTGCCATCAGGTTTAAAACACAGCCTGATTGCCATCCTGGGGCTGTGTTCTCAAAGAGGCCTCACTCTGCAAGAGGGAACAGTCAGTTTGAACCAAAGCAGCCCAGAGGAATCAGGACTTTGGGTAATGTTTCACAAAAAGCAGGTTTGCAACGCCCTGTGATGAAAAGCAACTCTCCTGTGCTCTTGGAAGTCACAAATTGCTCCCACTCCCCCTTTCCCAGGCAATATCCCAAATCCAGGGGGGATTTTAACCAGCTAGAGGTGTCTTTGCACACAGCAAAGTGTCAGGGAACTAAATCCGAGTGCTGCAAAGTGGCTGAGAGTTTCCAAGCAGCACCAATCGGAAGCACTCGTGCACAATGAGCACGAGAATTCCTCCCTTTGCCACAGGAAGTCCTTAACCAAATGTTGGAATAATACAGATTTAATCTCGTGGCTTGAATTTCTGGGCATGCTCAGTTTGATGGGATCTGACAAGAAAACAAGCCAAAAAAACAAAAAGCAAAAATGCTCCATTCATCAGGAGAAAACATTGGGAATTCTGTTCTGTGCTGTTTGAGAAGCTGTGCCCACATTCCTCAGCAGGGAGAGCTCCTCCCTGCCTCAATGTGTTAAAACCAGGCTTTACCAGGCACATTACATGCAAGAAGCAGAGTCCCTGTTAGGCTGAGCTGTGACCTTGCCTGCGCTGTTCCCTGGCAGGAACCAGGCCAGGGCTGCTGTCGCCCGTGTGTGGCACTGCCAGCCCTGCCCCAACACCAGGTGCTCACACTCCACTCTGGCACTCACCATCCGGGGGTTTTCCTGATTTCCTTATTTTCGTTAGTCCCACTGCAATCCCTGGTTCCACACTAAATCCGTCCTCCTCCCGCCACAGAGCTGCTTTAGCTTTAACTACCCTACACACACGGAGGGCTCTGACCTGTGGGACAACGGTTCGGGGTCAGCTGGCACAAACCAGGCTGCTGCTCCCCAGCAAACCCCAAAATGCAAAGTTTCCCTCCTGAAAACACAGCAGCTTTCACCCCAGGGGATTCCTCTGTGAGGGACAGCAGCTCTCAGAGCATTTCCAGCAGTCTTCTGTCACATCATCTACTTGGCCAGGTTAAGAGAGAGTTTCCCTCACAACAGGAATGCAGAAATACCCATTTCCAGATTACAAAAGAGCTCCAAGCTACACGGCAACTAAATATTTACTGAGAATTACAACTAAAAGTTGAATATTGAGCTAATTCCTCACAACAGGAATATAGAAATATCCATCTCAAACCATTTCCAGATTATAAAAGAGTTCCAAGTTACACAGCAGCTAAATATTTTCTGCAAAGTACAATCAACAATTGAATAATTGACTTAATTCTGTAATAATTCAGACTGTAATTGCTCATTACAATCCACCTTCAAAGTGAGGAGGCTCTAAAAAACCGAGGATATTTCCAAAACTTTCAAAGAAATTAATTTCATTAACTTCAGAGAGGGAGCCTGTGCTCTGCACCCTTTTTCCATGAATGTTTTACAACACAAGGACGTGGCTCACAGTGAATTTTCAGGTGATTCACCCAGGTGACATCTCAGAAAATCTGGCAGCAGTTGGGAAATCAGCAATTTTTTTTTTTTTAAAAAAAAAAAATTCAAATTGCACTGAGAGAACACATGTCTGGTGAGGGGTAAGACAACAAGAGAGTTTATGCCACATCCAGAAAAAAAAAAGAGGAAAATATGAGAAAAAAACCAATGAGTTTTGAGTTTATCTTGCTTAAACTGAGCAGCTCTGTCAGAGCATTTTTTGCACATCAGGTAAGGCCTGCCTGGAATGTGTTTTGTCTTTCTCCCACAAATAATCACCTCACTGTGAGGAAAGGCAAAGCTGATGGGCAGGCAGAGTGAGCACAGGGAGAGCCCCTCAGCTCTGGGCACAGCTCAGCACAAACCTAAACCAAAAAGCTGGGAATTCTTTCCCTGGGTGCTGCAAGGCAGGATTTGAAATTTCTTCCCAAAAATATTCAGGCCAGGGACAGGCAGGCTCACTGGAAATGCTGATTTCCAAACTGATCTCAGTCTCTGATGTCACCAAGCCAAACCTCACGACCTCAAACACAAACTATGAAATAAAAATGAAACAAAAAGCACAGATATTCCAGCTGCTGTTGAAATGCAGCCTGGTTTGGCTGGGAAGGCTCTCACCTCAGTGTCCCACGAGTCCTGCAGGACAGAGTTCCTGGTGCTACGTTTGCTCTGGGGAACGTGACCATCCTCTTCATTGCCATTCCTCCTCCTCTTCCTGCAGGGGAGAAGAAATCATCAGCTCACTGCTCCACTCCTGTTTGTCCTCTGAAGGCCCCCAAAAAGGGCAGGGACACCTGATAAATGAATGCAGGATGTCCCCAAGCCCCCTGAGGTGCTGTGGGCTCCCGCATTCCCCAGAGAAAAGGATCCTGCTCCTCACAAGATGTTTCCAATAACTTCAGGGGATGTGGATTAAAACCATCCTTCTAAATAAACTCATTTAACAACTGCCAGCCTTGCAGATGTGAAAATAATCCCTGGGCTCAGAGCGACACCTGACAGGCTGGGGACAGCCCTGGCACGAGTGGCACAGAGCACATCTTCAATTATTCACCTGCTCTCACCACCCCACAAGGACTCTTCAGCCTCTCCCCTCCTCTGACAGTGTTTGGAGTCACATTCCAAAGCAATCACATTTCCCAGGTGGAAAGGAGGTTTTGTCAGGAAACATCTTGTGGAAAACAAACTCTTCCCTGTCCCTGATGTATTTCCCACCCTCTCATGGCACCTTGCACTGTCTGGCACGGTGGGTGCTGGTTTTAACCCGATTTTTATCCAGATCTTTGCGGGCATCGAGGCAAAGCAGAGTTTGGAGGAGGACAAAGGGGTGGGGGCAGCGCTGATATTCCCAGATTCCAGGAGATAAAGGGAACACCTCAAAGACCAGGCTGGACAGGAGCTGGGACAACCCGGGGCAGTGGGAGGTGTCCCTGCCCGTGGCAGGGGTGGCACTGGATGGGACTGAAGGTCACTCCCAGCCCACGACTGGTGATTCTGTGCCACCAACACAGCAGCTGCTCCCCAGCAGCCTCCCAGAATTCCCACACAAACATCAAACGATTCCTCCCCACCCTACAAACACGACGAGTCAGCCAGGATCCAAAAAACCACGGGATGGAGCCGTTTTGGTGCGCCTAAAATTAACCCGTGCTCGAATGAGTCAAAACACACTCGAGGGAGGTATTTAGAGGTATTTATAACCGGCTCCTTTCTGTGCAGCAGGCTCTGGCCCACGCCTACAGCCCGGAGCTGCCTCCCTGCTCCCCATCCCCGGCACGGCAGGCACCGAACGCTGTCCGTCTGTCCGGGATCGCTCCTTGGGGAAGGGATTCTCCTCTGGAGCCTCTGGCTCCTTCCTTCCCCAACCCCTGCAGCGACCTCGGCAGCTCGGATGGGGCTTGGGGTACCCTGGGCGTCCGCGCCCACGGAAGGGGGAGCACGGGACGGGCTTTGGGGTCCCTTCCACGCCATTCCCCGACTCCACGATCCCCCACAGCCCCTTAGCTCCCACCTGCCCCACGATCCCTCAGCTTCCTCCCCCACATCCCTTGGTAGGGGGAACACGGGACGGGCTTTGGGGTCCCGTCCACCTCATTCCCCGACTCCACGATCCCCCACAGCCCCCCAGTTTCCTCCCCCACATCCCATGGCAGGGGTGACACAGGAGAGGCTTTGGGATCCGTGGTAGGGGTGGCACAGGAGGGGCTTTGGGGTCCGTGGTAGGGAGAGCACGGGACGGGCTTTGGGGTCCCTTCCACCCCATTCCCCGACTCCACGATCCCCCATAACAACCTCCCAGCGCCCACCCGCCCCACGATCCCTCAGCTTCCCTCCCCCGCATCCCCTCACTCTCCGGAGCGCCCCCAGCCTCTCTGAACCCCGCAGCCCCACCGAACCCCCCGAGCGCTCGGGGCCCGCTCTCCCCTTCCCCTTCCCCTCAGCGCGGCCGCTCCTTCCCCCCCTCAGGCCTCGCCGCCCTCACCCACCTCTGTCTCGCTCCCCGCTCGCTCGGCAGCGGCTGCCGGCAGCTCATGGCGGGCGGGAGCGCGGCGGGGCGGGCGGAGGGGCCGCGCTGAGCGGGACAGGCCGCGCTGAGGGGGGGAGGCCGCGCTGAGGGGCGGCAGCGCGGCCCTGCCCGGCCCCGACCGCCGCTTCCGCCGCTTCCGCCGCCTCGCCCCCGTGACGTCACGGCGTGCGCCGGGGCGGGGCCCGGGACATTGTGACGTCACAGCGCCGCCGCGCGGGCGGGCATTGTGACGTCACCGGGGCGGTTCCGGTACCGGTGGTAATGGCGGCGGGGACGGAGCTGTGCCCGCACTGCGGGCGGCCCTTCAAGCGGCTCCGCGCGCACCTCCCGCACTGCAAGGCCGCGCCGGCAGCACCGGCAGCGAGCCCCGGGCCGGGCCCTGGCAGCGCCGCGCGGCCCGTCCCGAGCAGTGACCGCGGTTCAGGGGCCCGCCGGAGCCCCGCCAGCGCACCGGGAGCGGCGCCGGGATCGACCCCTCAGCCCTCCGCCGCCAGCGGCAGCGCCCCGGAGCCGAGCCCAGCGCCGCGTCCCCGGCCCCCGGTAGCGACCCCGGCGCCGTGCAGGACGTGGCCCGCAGCCTGGACCTGCACCCCGAGGAGGTGGAGGATGTGCCCCAGAGGCTGCAGGAGGGGGTGAAGGTGGTGATCCAGAAGCACCGAGCCAGGGTGGTCCGGGAGAAGGAGCCGCGGAGCCGCGGGGAACGGACGGAGCCCGGCCCCGCTCCCCGCAAATCTGCCCCGAAATCCCGGAGCAAGGAGCCGCCGAGCCAGGGAGCGGCGGGGACCGCGAGCTCCAAGGGAGGAAAAAGCAGCTCAAAGGCGACAAAGACACTGCGAGAGCCCGCTGAGAGCAGCAGCAGCCCCGGTGACCTCGTCCAGAAGAAGGGAACAGCCAAACCCCGGGCAGAAGGGGAGCGGGTGCCGCTGGAAGCTGGGGTGGGATCTGAACCCCCCGTGTGTGCCCGGAGCCCCCAGCTGGCACCGGCGGAGCCCATCGGAGCTCCCGGCCAGGGGACAGGGAACAGCTGGGGAACGGGGGAGGAGCCTGGGGTGAGCACAGCCCCGGGGCTGGCTCTGCAAACCGAGCCCACCGTGAGCCCGGGCACAGCCCCGGGGCTGGCTCTGCAAACCGAGCCCCAACCGAGCCCGGGGCTGGCTCTGCCCCACACACTCCAAACCCGGCCCATCCCAGGGCTGGCTCTGCCCCTCACACCCCAAACCAAGCCCAAACCCAGCCCAGGTCTGCCCCAAACTCCCAAACCCAGTCCAGCCCGGGGCTGGCTCTGCCCCTCACACCCCAAACCCAGCTCCTCTGCTCAGCCCGGGGCTTGGAGTGGTTTCCAGAATTGTATCCCGAGTCGGGAGGGCTGAGGATTTTTCCAGGGAATCATTTCCACGAGGATGTGAGGATCACGGTGGAGACAGCCAGGGGTGGATTGGCACAGGGGCAGCAAGGTAACGAAAATCTCCCTGCTGGGATGGCAGAGGGAATGGGAAAGGAAGGGCAGGGAATGCTGGCCTTGCCCAGGGAAGGATCCAGGAGAATCCAAGGAGCTTTAACTGGGCCCCCTCCAGCCTGCAAAGCCAATGGGTGATGTTTTTATGGAGTCTTGGGCTGATGGAGCCCAAACTCTGTGGGAGGGGTGGTTCCCTCTCCTTTTCCCAGCCCAAATGGCACATCCCATCCCATGCCAGCTCCCCTGGCAGCACAGAGCCCTCGTGGCTGTGACCAGGCTGTGTCACCCTGCAGGTCCCCTGTCCAAGAGGCCCCTGATGGAGGTGAGGCTGGGCGAGCTGCACGCCTGGATCAGCACCTGCAGCTTCTCTGCCCAGGGGCTGCTGGGAGCAGTGCAGAGAGGTGAGAATTCCTGGTTTCTGGGGCAGATCCATCCCACTTCCCTGATTTCCTTTGCTGGGCCAAGGAGTCAGCCTGGATCTTTACAGAGCACAAATCATGGAGTGATGGAAGGGACCAGAAGGATGATCCAGTGCCATTCCCTGCCCTCCACTGTCCCAGGTGGCTCCAAGCCCCATCCAGCCTGGCCTTGGGCACTGCCAGGGACCCAGGGGCAGCCAGAGCTCCTCTGGGCACCCTGTGCCAGGGCCTGCCCACCCTCACAGGGAACAATTCCTTCCCATCCATCATCCCATCAATCCCTGCCCTCTGGCACTGGAATAAACAAACTCCCCCAACATTTTGGCTCTGTAAAGTTGCAGGGAAGCAGTGAATTCCCAAGAGCAGCCCATGATTTATCCCTCTCCTTTCTCTCCCAACAGCCTGGGGCAGTTATTGTGCCAAGTACATCCACGTGAAGCAGGGGGGACCTGCTGGAATCTCCATGCTCCTGGCTGGGTACTGCCTGCTCAGCTATGGCTGGAACTATCAGCACTTCAGTAAGGCTCCCTGTTTCAGGAATTGTTCCTTTTGCAGCACTTGGAAGGTCTGTTTAGCATCCCTGTTAATTAAAGCTCTGAAATAATTAAATTATTTAAACACTCCCCATTTAACACCAGAGCTCAGAGAGCAGGATTCTCTAGGTGGGCAGAGGAATTTGGTTGATAAAAGTGCTGATAGCAGTTGCTGACTCACAGCTTCTCCCTGGAGAGCGCCAGGACTGTCAGGAGCACTTGGAAAAGCCCACACGGGGCAGAGGGAGGAGAAGTTCCAGCAGGAGCTGCATTATCTGACAGATCACAAGGGATTTGCTGCTGTTGGTGGTTCCCTGGCAGCACAGAGACAGAGAAGCTGCCTTGGGCTGGAGCCTCAAACAGATCCCTGAGCTGACCCTGGAATTTTTTTTTTTGTTCTTCCAGAGCGGCACCGCTGGAGAAATATACCACTGAAGGAGCTGGAGCAGCGGGGAACAGCCCCAGCTCCTGGGGAGGCAGCAGAGCAGCCAGGAGCAGGATCCCAGCAGGAATTCCCAGCAGCAGGGGCCTGGCTGGGGCTGGAGCTGAGGAGGAGCTGCTGTGCAGGTCGGCTTGTGTGGCACAGAGGTGACAGGGACAGCCTGTGCTCACCCCTCCGTGGTCAGGCAGCTTTAACAGTGAAAGGAGAAAGCTTTGGAGGCACCTGCGGGATCTGTGGGCACAGGAGAGCTCCTGGAGGCTGCAGAGTCCCAGATCCCTTGTTTGGCACAGGGGACAGCACCTTGTCCTGAGCTGTCATTGGAGATTATTTGACAATTCTGCTTTAGCTGAGTGGATTTCAACCCCAAGAACCATTCCCTTTGAATTCAGAGCTGTGCCTGGCCCAGCCCAGTTTGAACTGGTGGGACTGGCCAGGACCTGTGTGAAGGCACTGGAGCAGCAGCTCAGACCACAACACCCCAATTCTGGGGAACAAAACTCCATGGGATGAGCTGTTGTGCCCAAAGGGCAAACCCATGCCTGCAGCGGGCAAACCAGGGCAGCCAGGAGTGCTAGTTGGAGCCTGCCATTCCCAGACATGTCTGGGAAAGGGTTGCTCATGTTCCAGGCATGAAGGGCAAAAAAAAAAAAAAAGCCAAGAATTAAAAGTCTGAGCTCTTTATTCTGCAGAGTGCAGTAGTGCCGTGACAGAGGTGCTGCACCAAAAACTCTCTCACCAGCAATAAAAACCTGTGTGGGCTTTCCTTTCCTGCTTGGGTTGTGATCTCACACGTGGTGCTTTGTGCCCCCTTCCCAAGGGATGAGCACATCCCCACCCTCCCTGTGCCCAGGATCCTGGCCCCAGCCAGTCCTGCAGCCCTTCACACCTTGGCAATGCTGCTGCTGCCCAGCCTGCCCTCAGCCAGCAGTGCCAGGGGAGCAACCAGCTGTGCCAGGCCCTGATTTTATTCCATGCAGTGATTTCTGTGCTGCCTGTGCCAGCTGTGAGGCTGGTGCTGGCAGACCCCTGCTGGCTGTCCTTGCCCAGCAGCTGCCCCGTGCCGTGCCCGTGGTGTCCCTGGTGTCCTCCTCCTCCTCCCCTGAGCTGTGTGGAGCACTGGAGTCACTTTCCCAGCAGCATTTCCAGCTGAGTCCTCCTGCTCTGGCTGGCACAGGAGCGGCTGATCCTCTCTGGGGGGGCACAGGGAAGGGGTTTGTGCTGGATCAGCCCCTGCCACGTCCCCATGTGTTCATTTTGATCCCATTCCCAAAGGAATGGGGGGTCATGGAAACAGCACCCCAAGAGTTCCAGCTACACCAAACCTCTGAGCCATGGGGATTTGTTGTTCCCAGTGGTATTACCTCTGAAATCCCTTCCCCTGCTGGTTCCCACCCCAGCTCCAAATGCCACAGAGGAAAAGACACATTTCCAGTCAGAGGCTCTGAGAATCCCACAGCACCTGCTGCCCCCATCCTCCCCCAAGGTGAAACCACTGCCCCAGCCCTCCCATTGCCCAAAATCTCTCACCTTGGAGCAGGTGCCTCCTTCCAGCAGGCTCTGAGGGCAGCCCCTGGTGTCCCACAGGTGCTGGGTGCCGCGTGCAGGTGGCTCCTTGGCTGGCACGTGCTCACCTCCCCTGTCCTCTGCAGCAGCCAGATCCCTCTGTACCAGCCCCCATGGGCATCCAGCTCCCTGGGGGAAAGGGGGCACGGGGAGGGCAGTTGGCATCTGCTGCCCCACAGGAGCTGGGGCATCACCCCCCGTGGGCACAGGGACAGCAGCTTCACCTTGGATGGGTCCGTGCTGCTCGGCATCAGCCCGGCCTTGAGGCTGCAGGGGACACAGAGGACAGGCAGTTACTGCTTGGGGTGTGCCCAGACCCTCCTGAGGCTCCCACAGCCCCTCAGGGGCACCTCCATGGGGACCAGGGCTGTCCCCAGAGCCTCCTGAGACACCACAGCCCCTCAGGGATGTCCAGGAGTTGGTACAGACACCTCCATGGGGACCAGGGCTGCCCCCAAACCCCCCCAATGCTCCCAGAGCCCTTCAGGGCTGTCCCCAAACCCCCCTGAGGCTCCCCCAGCCCCTCAGGGATGTCCCCAACCCCTTGAGGCTCCCCCCTCAGGGCTGTCCCTGCCCTGCCCTGCCCCCTGCTGTCAGCAGCACAGCTCAGGTGTGGGGTTTGGTTAATTCAGACCTTTGTGTCCTTGTCCCTGACCCTGCAAGGGCCACGGCCACCTCAGAAGGGATTTCACCCCCCCAAACCACGTTCCAAGCCCCCCCCCCAGTACGTACTGCACGAATTTGCACTTGGGTCCCTCGGGGCAGAAGCCCACCAGGTAGTTGGCACATCACCCTCCTCGTGTGCTTGTACTTGCACAGGGACCTGCCAGGCAGAGGGGACACTCACAGGGACACGAGATTGTGAGAGCTCTGCTCTCCCTGCAGCCCTGAGCCCCAAATCCACCCGCTTGGGTTGTGGGCCAGCCCCATCCCTGCTGGGCACCCCTGCCCATCCTGGCTGGGCACCCCTGCCCATCCCGGCCCTGTAGCCATGATATTTGCTGAAAACTCCTTTCCTTAGGATTTCTCCTCCTGAGAAGCTGAGAGGCCTCAGGAACAAAATGCAAACATTGATTATCTGGTGACTGGGGTGCAACAGGTGCATCTGGGGTTGGTCTCATGCTGTTGCTTCTAATTAATGCCCAATCACAGTCAGCTGGCTCAGACTCTGTCCGAGCCACAAACCTTTGTTATTCATTCTTTTTCTATTCTTAGCCAGCCTTTCTGATGAAATCCTTTCTTCTATTCCTTTAGTATAGTTTGAATGTAATATATAGCATAAAATAATAAATCAGCCTTCTGAAACATGGAGTCAGCTCCTCGTCTCTTCCCTCCTCCTGGGACCCCTGCAACACCATCACACTGCCCCATCCCTGCTGGGCACCCCTGCCCGCCCTGCCCAGCCCCAGCTCACCCGTGCCAGCAGAAGCCTCGGTCGTACCAGGGGCAGCCCCCGGTGCTGGCGGCGGCCCCACGTGCAGGAAGGGACAGTCCTTGCTGCTGCGGGAACAAGGCGGGACACAAGGACAATGCGGAGGGGATGGGACAATGCCGGATGGGCTGAATGAGAGGAATTGGGTGCCTGGGACAGCCAGGTTCGGCTGGGGTGGGATGGGGCGGGGACAGCGACCCTGCCTGGACAGCACAGTGACACTTCTTCCCGCAGGCAGGAGGTGGCATCAGCTGCTCGCTCAGGCCAGCCCCGAGGGATGGCAGAGGGCTGGGAAGGGGCTCAGGGGATTTCCAGCCCCGCACCTACCGAACTTGAGTAGAAATCCACTCAGCACTTGGGGGCATCGTAGTCGTGCAGGAGGGCTGTCGCCCTTCTTGCAGGGCCCTCGCAGGGCAGGCTTGGCCCAGCCCGGGGGTGGCACTAGACACCGGGACACTTGGGAATGGCCCTGCACCTGGGACCCTGTCAGCCTGTCCCCAATGTCCCTGCACACCTGGGACAAGCCCTGTCAGCCTGTCCCCAATGTCACTGCACACCTGGGACAGCCCTGTCAGCCTGTCCCCATGGTCACTGCACACCTGGGACAGCCCTGTCAGCCTGTCCCAGTGGCCACTGCACACCTGGGACAGCCTGTCCCCATTGCCCCTGCACACCTGGGACAGCCCCTCCTGTCAGCCTGTCCCTATTGCCCTGCACACCTGGGGGAGGCCGCGCTGAGGGCGGCAGCGCGGCCTGCCCGGCCCCGACCGCCGCTTCGCCGCTTCCGCCGCCTCGCCCCCGTGACGTCGGCGTGCGCCGGGGCGGGGCCAGGGGATATTGTGACGTCACAGCGCCGCGCGGCGGCATTGTGACGTCACCGCGACGATACCGGTACCGGCGGGTAATGGCGGCGGGGACGGAGCTGTGCCCGCACTGCGGGCGGCCCTTCAACGGCTCCGCGCGCACCTCCCGCACTGCAGGGGCCGCGCCGGCAGCACCGGCAGCGAGCTCCGGGCCGGGCCCCGGCGCCGCGCGGCCCGTCGAGCAGTGACCGCGGGTTCAGGGGCCCGCCGGAGCCCCGCCAGTCACCCGGAGCGGCGCCGGGATCGACCCCTCAGCCCTCCGCCGCCAGCGGCAGCGCCCCGAGCCGAGCCCAGCGCCGCGTCCCCGCCCGGCCCCGGTAGCGACCCCGGCGCCGTGCAGGACGTGGCCTGCAGCCTGGACCTGCACCCCGGAGGAGGTGGAGGATGCCCCAGAGGCTGCAGGAGGGGTGAAGGTGGTGATCCAGAAGCACCGAGCCAGGGTGGTCCGGGAGAAGGAGTTGCGGAGCCGCAGGGAAACGGACGGAGCCCGGCCCCGCTCCCCGCAAATCTGCCCCGAAATCCCGGAGCAAGGAGCCGCCGAGCCAGGGAGCGGCGGGGACCGCGAGCTCCAAGGGAGGAAAAAGCGGCTCAAAGGCGACAAAGACACTGCGAGAGCCCGCTGAGAGCAGCAGCAGCCCCGCTGACCTCGTCCAGAAGAAGGGAACAGCCAAACCCCGGGCAGGAGGGGAGCGGGTGCCGCTGGAAGCTGGGGTGGGATCTGAACCCCCCGTGTGTGCCCGGAGCCCCCAGCTGGCACCGGCGGAGCCCATCGGAGCTCCCGGCCAGGGGACAGCCGGGAACGAGCTGGGGCTGCGGGGGGAGGCAGTGCCCGAGCCCACTGAAGCACAGCCCAGCACAGCCCCCGGCTGAGCCCAGGCAAATCGAGCCTGAATTGAGCCTGGGGCTGGGGCTGCCCCACACTCCAAACCCGGCCCATCCCAGGGCTGGCTCTGCCCCCACTCCCAAACCAAGCCCCAAACCCAGCCCAGCTCTGCCCCAAACTCCCCAAACCCAGCCCAGCCGGGGCTGGCTTCGCCTCACACCCCAAACCCAGCCTCTGCTCAGCCCGGGGCTTGGAGTGGTTTCAGAACTGTATCCCGGAGTCGGGAGGGCTGAGGATTTTTCCAGGGAATCATTTCCACGAGGATGTGAGGATCACGGTGGAGACAGCCAGGGGTGGATTGGCACAGGGGCAGCAAGGTAATCTAAAAATCTCCTGCTGGGATGGCAGAGGGAATGGGAAAGGAGGGCAGGGAATGCTGGCCTTGCCCAGGAAGGATCCAGGAGAATCCAGGAGCTTTAACTGGGCCCCTCCAGCCTGCAAAGCCAATGGGTGATGATTTTATGGAGTCTTGGGCTGATGGAGCCCAAACTCTGTGGGAGGGGTGGTTCCCTCCTTTTCCCAGCCCAAATGGCACATCCCATCCCATGCCAGCTCCCCCTGGCAGCACAGAGCCCTCGTGGCTGTGACCAGGCTGTGTCACCCTGCAGGTCCCCTGTCCAAGAGGCCCCTGATGGAGGTGAGGCTGGGCGAGCTGCACGCCTGGATCAGCACCTGCAGCTTCTCTGCCCAGGGGCTGCTGGGAGCAGTGCAGAGGTGAGAATTCCTGGTTTCTGGGGCAGATCCATCCCACTTCCCTGATTTCCTTTGCTGGGCCAAGGAGCCAGCCTGGATCTTTACAGAGCACAAATCATGGAGTGATGGAAGGGACCAGAAGGATGATCCAGTGCCATTCCCTGCCCTCCACTGTCCCAGGTGGCTCCAAGCCCCATCCAGCCTGGCCTTGGGCACTGCCAGGGACCCAGGGGCAGCCAGAGCTCCTCTGGGCACCCTGTGCCAGGGCCTGCCCACCCTCACAGGGAACAATTCCTTCCCATCCATCAGCCCATCAATCCCTGCCCTCTGGCACTGGAATAAACAAACACCCCCAACATTTTGGCTCTGTAAAGTTGCAGGGAAGCAGTGAATTCCCAAGAGCAGCCCATGATTTATCCCTCTCCTTTCTCTCCCAACAGCCTGGGGCAGTTATTGTGCCAAGTACATCCACGTGAAGCAGGGGGGACCTGCTGGAATCTCCATGCTCCTGGCTGGGTACTGCCTGCTCAGCTATGGCTGGAACTATCAGCACTTCAGTAAGGCTCCCTGTTTCAGGAATTCTTCCTTTTGCAGCACTTGGAAAGTCTGTTTGGCATCCCTGTTAATTAAAGCTCTGAAATAATTAAATTATTTAAACACTCCCCATTTAACACCAGAGCTCAGAGAGCAGGATTCTCTAGGTGGGCAGAGGAATTTGGTTGATAAAAGTGCTGATAGCAGTTGCTGACTCACAGCTTCTCCCTGGAGAGCACCAGGACTGTCAGGAGCACTTGGAAAAGCCCACACGGGGCAGAGGGAGGAGAAGTTCCAGCAGGAGCTGCATTTCTGACAGATCACAAGGGATTTGCTGCTGTTGGGTGGTTCCCCTGGCAGCACAGAGACAGAGAAGCTGCCCTTGGGCTGGAGCCCTCAAACAGATCCCTGAGCTGACCCTGGAATTTTTTCCTTTTTGTTCTTCCAGAGCGGCACCGCTGGAGAAAATACCACTGAAGGAGCTGGAGCAGCAGGCAGGGAACAGCCCCAGCTCCTGGGGAGGCAGCAGAGCAGCCAGGAGCAGGATCCCAGCAGGAATTCCCAGCAGCAGGGGCCTGGCTGGGGCTGGAGCTGAGGAGGAGCTGCTGTGCAGGTCGGCTTGTGTGGCACAGAGGCGACAGGGACAGCCTGTGCTCACCCCTCCGTGGTCAGGCAGCTTTAACAGTGAAAGGAGAAAGCTTTGGAGGCACCTGAGGGATCTGTGGGCACAGGAGAGCTCCTGGAGGCTGCAGAGTCCCAGATCCCTTGTTTGGCACAGGGGACAGCACCTTGTCCTGAGCTGTCATTGGAGATTATTTGACAATTCTGCTTTAGCTGAGTGGATTTCAACCCCAAGAACCATTCTCTTTAAATTCAGAGCTGTGCCTGGCCCAGCCCAGTTTGTACTGGTGGGACTGGCCAGGACCTGTGTGAAGGCACTGGAGCAGCAGCTCAGACCACAACACCCCAATTCTGGGGAACAAAACTCCATGGGATGAGCTGTTGTGCCCAAAGGGCAAACCCATGCCTGCAGCAGGCAAACCAGGGCAGCCAGGAGTGCTAGTTGGAGCCTGCCATTCCCAGACATGTCTGGGAAAGGGTTGCTCATGTTCCAGGCATGAAGGGCAAAAAAAAAAAAAAAAAAAAGCCAAGAATTAAAAGTCTGAGCTCTTTATTCTGCAGAGTGCAGTAGTGCCGTGACAGAGGTGCTGCACCAAAAACTCTCTCACCAGCAATAAAAACCTGTGTGGGCTTTCCTTTCCTGCTTGGGTTGTGATCTCACACGTGGTGCTTTGTGCCCCCTTCCCAAGGGATGAGCACATCCCCACCCTCCCTGTGCCCAGGATCCTGGCCCCAGCCAGTCCTGCAGCCCTTCACACCTTGGCAATGCTGCTGCTGCCCAGCCTGCCCTCAGCCAGCAGTGCCAGGGGAGCAGCCAGCTGTGCCAGGCCCTGATTTTTATTCCATGCAGTGATTTCTGTGCTGCCTGTGCCAGCTGTGAGCTGGTGCTGGGCAGACCCTGCTGGCTGTCCTTGCCCAGCAGCTGCCCCGGTGCCGTGCCCGTGGTGTCCCTGGTGTCCTCCTCCTCCTCCCCTGAGCTGTGTGGAGCACTGGAGTCACTTTCCCAGCAGCATTTCCAGCTGAGTCCTCCTGCTCTGGCTGGCACAGGGAGCGGCTGATCCTCTCTGGGGGGGCACAGGGAAGGGGTTTGTGCTGGATCAGCCCCTGCCACGTCCCCATGTGTTCATTTTGATCCCATTCCCAAAGGAATGGGGTCATGGAAACAGCACCCCAAGAGTTCCAGCTACACCAAACCTCTGAGCCGCGGGGATTTGTTGTTCCCAGTGGGTATTACCTCTGAAATCCCTTCCCCTGCTGGTTCCCACCCCAGCTCCAAATGCCACAGAGGAAAAGACACATTTCCAGTCAGAGAGGCTCTGAGAATCCCCACAGCACCTGCTGCCCCCCATCCTCCCCCCAAGGTGAAACCACTGCTCCCAGCCCTCCCATTGCCCAAAATCTCTCACCTTGGAGCAGGTGCCTCCTTCCAGCAGGCTCTGAGGGCAGCCCCTGGTGTCCCACAGGTCCTGGGTGCCGCGTGCAGGTGGCTCCTTGGCTGGCACGTGCTCACCTCCCCTGTCCTCTGCAGCAGCCAGATCCCTCTGTACCAGCCCCCATGGGCATCCAGCTCCCTGGGGGAAAGGGGGCACGGGGAGGGCAGTTGGCATCTGCTGCCCCACAGGAGCTGGGGCATCACCCCCCGTGGGCACAGGGACAGCAGCTTCACCTTGGATGGGTCCGTGCTGCTCGGCATCAGCCCGGCCTTGAGGCTGCAGGGGACACAGAGGACAGGCAGTTACTGCTTGGGGTGTGCCCAGACCCTCCTGAGGCTCCCACAGCCCCTCAGGGCTGACACCCCCTCAGGGATGTCCAGGAGTTGGTACAGACACCTCCATGGGGACCAGGGCTGCCCCCAAACCCCCCCAATGCTCCCAGAGCCCTTCAGGGCTGTCCCCAAACCCCCCTGAGGCTCCCCCAGCCCCTCAGGGATGTCCCCAAACCCCCCTGAGGCTCCCCCAGCCCCTCAGGGCTGTCCCCTGCCCACCCACCCCTGCCCCTGCTGTCAGCAGCACAGCTCAGGTGTGGGGTTTGGTTAATTCAGACCCTTTGTGTCCTTGTCCCTGACCCTGCAAGGGCCACGGCCACCTCAGAAGGGATTTCACCCCCCCAAACCACGTTCCAAGCCCCCCCCCCAGTACGTACTGCACGAATTTGCACTTGGGTCCCTCGGGGCAGAAGCCCACCAGGTAGTTGGCACACATCACCCTCCTCGTGTGCTTGTACTTGCACAGGGGACCTGCCAGGCAGAGGGGACACTCACAGGGACACGAGATTGTGAGAGCTCTGCTCTCCCTGCAGCCCTGAGCCCAAATCCACCCGCTTGGGTTGTGGGCACCAGCCCCATCCCTGCTGGGCACCCCCTGCCCATCCTGGCTGGGCACCCCCTGCCCATCCCGGCCCTGTAGCCATGATATTTGCTGAAAACTCCTTTCCTTAGGATTTCTCCTCCTGAGAAGCTGAGAGGCCTCAGGAACAAAATGCAAACATTGATTATCTGCGACTGTGGAGTGCAACAGGTGCATCTGGGGTTGAGCTCATGCTGTTGCTTCTAATTAATGCCCAATCACAGTCAGCTGGCTCAGACTCTGTCCGAGCCACAAACCTTTGTTATTCATTCCTTCTTTTTCTATTCTTAGCCAGCCTTCTGATGAAATCCTTTCTTCTATTCCTTTAGTATAGTTTGAATGTAATATATACCATAAAATAATAAATCAAGCCTTCTGAAACATGGAGTCAGCTCCTCGTCTCTTCCCTCATCCTGGGACCCCTGCAAACACCATCACACTGCCCCATCCCCGCTGGGCACCCCCTGCCCGCCCTGCCCAGCCCCAGCTCACCGTGCCAGCAGAAGCCTCGGTCGTACCAGGGGCAGCCCCCGGTGCTGGCGGCGGCCCCCACGTGCAGGAAGGGACAGTCCTTGCTGCTGCACTCCCCTGCGGGAACAAGGCGTGCGACACTCGGGACAATGGGGATGAACCCCGCCAGGATGGGCTGGATGAACGAGAGGAATTGGGGTGCCCAGGGACAGCCAGGTTCGGCTGGGGTGGGATGGGGCGGGGGGACAGCGACCCTGCCTGATTGACACAGTGACACTTCTTCCCGCAGGCAGGAGGTGGCATCAGCCGCTCGCTCCAGGCCAGCCCCGAGGGATGGCAGAGGGCTGGGAAGGGGCTCCCGGGGATGCCCAGCCCCGCACCTACCGAACTTGGAGTAGAAATAGCACTCGGGCACCCGGGTGGCATCGTAGTCGTGCAGGAAGTCGCAGCTGTCGCCCTTCTTGCAGAGCCCTCGCAGCCAATGCTTGCACACGGCGGGCTTGGCCCCGCCGGGCCGGGGGTGGCCCTGCACACCTGGGACAGCCCTGTCAGCCTGTCCCCAATGTCACTGCACACCTGGGACAGCCCTGTCAGCCTGTCCCCAATGTCACTGCACACCTGGGACAGCCCTGTCAGCCTGTCCCCAATGTCACTGCACACCTGGGACAGCCCTGTCAGCCCGTCCCCATGGCCCCTGCACACCTGGGACAGCCCTGTCAGCCTGTCCCCAGTGTCACTGCACACCTGGGACAGCCCTGGCACTGCCAGCCTGTCCCCATTGCCCCTGCACACCTGGGACAGCCCTGTCAGCCTGTCCCCATTGCCCCTGCACACCTGGGACAGCCCTGTCAGCCTGTCCCCAATGTCACTGCACACCTGGGACAGCCCTAACACTGCCAGCCTGTCCCCAGTGTCCCTGCACACCTGAGACAGCCCTGGCACTGCCAGCCTGTCCCCAGTGTCCCTGCACACCCGAGACAGCCCTGGCACTGCCAGCTTGTCCCCACAGCCCCAGGTTGGGGAGGGCTTCACCCCCAGTGCTGTCCCCACAGGGACATCGGGGACCCTGGCAGCTCCCCAACAGCTTTGCCAGCTGCATCCCCGAGGGAGCAATGCCCAAAGCCAGGACAAAAACCAGCCAGGTGTTGTGGGAGGGCAGCAAGAGGAGAACCCCAAAAGCTCCCAGAGCCCCAGCACCCTCCAAAATCGCCACAGCCCTGTCCCAAACTTACTGTCCACGCCCGGGAAGGGCAGGGGCCGAGCTCTGAGCCCCTCCACACCAGCCTCCGAGTCAAAGCTGATCTTCTCCACACCAGCCACCAGCTCCTGCATCATCCCTGCTGCGGGAAGAGCCCAGCAGGGGAAGGGGAAGAGGCAAAGGAAGAGGCAGGGACACTCCCCAAGGAAAACCCAGCTCTCCAAAGGGAGCTCCAAGCTCTGGAGGTCCCTGCAGCCACCCTGGGCCCCAGCAAAACCCTCCTCTTCCTCCTCCTCCTCCCCAGGCAGAGCAGAACCAGCCCCAGCAGCCCTGGAGCGCTGCATTTAGAGGGGGGAGTTGCCCACATCTGATCCCAATTTGCAGCCCTGATTGCCTGGTGCTGAGGCTGGGGGGCTCAGCTCCCCTCCCCTCTCAGCCTCCCCGCTCCCACATCTGCTTCTCCTCCAGGCCAGGGGCTGGGGCTGGCTGGGAGCTGGGTTAACCCCTCACTCGGAGGCCTTACATGGAGACAGACACGGCCAGAGTGCTGGGGTGGAGCGCTCCAGCAGCACGGGGTGGGTGCCGGCTGTGCTTTGGGGTGCTCTGGGCACAGCGGCACCAGCCCCTGCCCTGCTCCCCAGGGCTTGGCAAGACAGACCCACAGCCCTGGGCACCTGGAAGGGGCCGCTAGGGTAAATCAAAGGCGGCTCCGATGGAGGGGAGAGAGAATGATGTGTCTGACTCCATCATCAGAAGGCTCATTAATCACTTTATTGTACCGTACTATGTACGTTGTATCTGAACTGAATCTGCCCTGCACTCACTCTTGATCAGAACTGCTCACCCTGCACTCATCTCTGATTCTCTCCTGACCGTCAGTGACTGTCCTGACACACCCACACACACCTGGGCCTGATGGGCCAAGGGAGCAAAACATCCTCCCTTTGGGGAAACCACCTCCACATTGCGTTCTACCTCAGCACAACACAGGCACAGCAAGCAAGATAAGAATTGTCTTCTCCTCCTTCTCTGCTTGTCTCGCAGCCTCTCTCTGTTCAGAGGCCACGTGAATACCACAGGCCACACCTTGCACCCCAACAAATCATGGAGTGGTTTCTTGTGGAATGCTCCCTAGATCCCTCCTTGCTCCATCCTCAGGCAGGGACCCCTCCACTGGGCTGCCCAGCAGCCCCTTCCACCCCTGAGGGCACTTCAGCCCCAAGAACCATTCCCTTTAACTTCAGAGCTGCGCCTGGCCCAGCCCAGTTTGTTCTCACCCAGTTTGTACTGGTGGGACTGGCCAGGACCTGTGTGAAGGCCCTGGAGCAGCAGCTCAGACCACGACACCCCAGTTCTGGGGAACAAAACTCCATGGGATGAGCTGTTGTGCCCAAAGGGCAAACCCTTTGCCATGAAATCTATGGGGCTTTCACGAGTGCCAGGCACATTCTGGGCATAGCCAGGGCTCTGTGGGTTTGCTGGAGCCCACCTGGAGCAGGATTTATCCCTGGATTTATCCCAGAGCTCCATCCCTGCTCAGCGCCCGGGGCTGCCACGGCCCGTGGAGCCCTGCTCCCATTCTGTCACTTGCCATCAGAGCACTGGACCAGCACTGTCACAGCGCTGCCCGTGGGTGCTGCAGGGCGCTGGGCACCCACTGCCCACCCTGCAGCCGCGTGGGACACCCTGGGTGCCACCAATGTCACTGTGCCCACCCCAGGGGTGTGACAGATGGCACTGTGCCCACCCCTGTGCCCACCCACAGCGCTGCCCGTGGGTGCTGCCGGGTGCTGGCACCCACTGCCCACCCTGCAGCCACGTGGAACACCCTGGTGCCACCAATGTCACTGTGCCCACCCTGGGGTGTGACAGATGGCACTGTGCCCACCCCTGTGCCCACCCACAGCGCTGCCCGTGGGTGCTGCCAGGTGCTGGGCACCCACTGCCCACCCTGCAGCCCTGTGGGACACCCTGGTGCCTCCCCTGTGACGGTGTTCACAGGGGTTCCAGGATGAGGGAAGAGATGAGGATCTGACTCCATGTTCCAGAAGGCTTGATTTATTATTTTATGGTATATATCATATTAAAACTATACTAAAAGAATAGAAGAAAGGATTTCATCAGAAGGCTGGCTAAGAATAGAAAAGAAAGAATGATAACAAAGGTTTGTGGTGTGGACTCTCTGTCTGAGCCAGCTGACTGTGATTGGCCATTAATTAGAAACAACCCCATGAGACCAATCCCAGATGCACCTGTTGCATCCCACAGCAGCAGATAACCATTGTTTACATTTTGTTCCTGAGGCCTTTCAGCTTCTCAGGAGGAAAAATCCCAAGGAAAGGATTTTCCATAAAAGATGCCTGCAACACGGGGTGTGAGAAACGTCACTGTGCCCACCCCAGGCCTGTGGCAGATGTCACTGTGCCCACCCCAGGGCTGTGACAAATGTCACTGTGCCCACCCCGAGGCTTTGGTGGAGGCTGGGGGTGCAGCCCGGCTGCCTGTGGCCGGTGCTGGGTGGGCACTGGCGGTGCCGGTGTCGCTGCCCAGCGGCCCAGCACACGTGGCACTGTCGCTGTGCCCGTGTCCTGGCCGTGCTCACGCTCAGCAGCCCCGCTCGCACTTTCTGCCCCATCAGCTCGCGGCACCGCGGCGCTGCCGAGGCCCAGCCTGGAGCCGACAGGCGTCACAAAGATCAGGGCGGCCGAGTGACGGTGACAGTGGCAGGCGGCCCGGCCCGTTGCGGTGTCACCGCAGGGCTGCTCCCCGCCCCACAGCCCCGGGGGGCACTGCCAAGCCCAGGGACCGAACCCCGCTGCTTTGTGCCACGGCACCGCTAAGGGACAAGAGGAGCCACCGGTGACCCCCCAGGTGACAGTGACGCCCCAGGTGACAGTGACCGGGGTCATTGGCTCAGGGGATGGCACATGGGACCCTGGCACAGTGACCAGGGCAGAGGCAGCCCGCTGAGCTCAGAGCCTCCAGCTGCAGCTGCTGTTGTTCTCCCTGTCCCGGACAATGGCCCAATGTCCCCTGGCCAGGGTGACAGGACAGGACCCCATTGTGTCCCCGCAGCGTTGGCCCGCTCCCCTGGCTTCTCCAGGGAGATGCATTTGGGTGGACAGGGGCATCCAGCCCCTCCCAGGCCTGGGAGATGTTTGGGGGGATAAACCATTCCCTCTCTCCAGCGAGGAGGATGGCGCTCGGGGAAAGGCTGTGGGGCCATTCCTGGCGCCTTTCCCCCTCTCAGCCCAGCTCCATCCAAGGGGCTGGACGGGGAGGTCACTCCCAGCACTGGCACAGCCCCATTTCTCCTGCGGGAAGCTGGCTGTGGGATCACAGCGACTCCTGCTCGCTCTGCTGGCATCATCCAGGGCCAGGGCAGCCCCGCAGGGCCGGGAGCCCCCAGGAGGGCACCCCTTGGCCCCCAGCCCGTGGGAGCAGGGACAGCCAGTCCTGCCCCCTCCCAGGCTGCAGGGAGCGGGGCTGGGGGAGGCGAGGGCAGCGTTGGCAGAGGCAGCCCTTGGCAGGAGCTGCCTGGCCCGAGGGTCCCAGCCCCGAGCCAGATCCGGCCAGCAGGGGCTCTCCTGCTTCCTCAGGACGCGGGCAGAGAAAGCTCGGCCCCGGCAGGTGCCCACACTGCAGCCAGGGATGGGCAGAGGGCTGGGGGCAGCACAGGGACACTGGAGCTGCTCGGGCAGCGGGCTCCCCCCACGTGTCACCCCTCAGGAACTCAGGCCACTGCGGTCACTCACTACCATTTCCTTTTATTCCTTGCATTTGTACATACACGGTGTAAAAGCTCCTGTTCCAGCCGCCTGCTCCCGCCACTGCCCCAGCCCCACCGGGATCCCGGTGCCTTCCAGGAGCTCCTCCCACAGGGGACAGACCCACACTTCCATCAGCATCCCTGCAGCTGGCTGGGAGCACCCCCGTGACCCCCAGGCTGGTTGGAGAGTCAGACAGCTGGGATGGAACCATCCATCCATCCATCCATCCATCCATCCATCCATCCATCCATCCGAGGGATGGGGAGTGAGCCCCTGCCACGGCACTGGGAGGCTCCTGGTCTGCAGACAAACGTTTTTCCATCCCAAAAAACCCAGGAAGCTGGAGCTGCCCATAGTCCCAGGCCACCTCTGAGCTCCAGAGCCAAGTTCTTCCTCACGGGAAATCTTCCCTCAGTTAAAACCAAAAGAGAGTAGAGAAAGGTTAAGTACAAATCAGAAAACAGTAAAAACTGTACGGTGGAAAATATATATATATTACTAAAAGGGCAAAAACTCCAAAGGCTCATCTTCTTGGTCCTAAATCGCTTTACACGGGCAGGGGGGGGCAGGAGAAAGGAGCTAATATCCAAAGTCCAACAGAAAGAACCGAAATCGAGTCTGCTTCCCCCTCCCAGGAGGCGCTGGAGCTGCCCGGGGCTGTCAGGAACGGCCCCGGCCCCGGGAGCAGAGCTCTGTCCTGCCGCAGCACACGGAGGGAGCGAGGCAGGAGCCGAGTCCTCCCCTGTGCCACCTCTTGGCGTGTCCAGCCCTGTGTCCAAGCAAGCTCAGTGAGAACCAGACCCTGGGCCCGGCCCTCCTCTATACCCGGATCTCGTCGTCATCCTCGTCGGCGAACGAGAACTCCTTGTCGGGGCGTTTCGGGGCCGCTCCCCGCTGGCTCGGCGGCCTGGGGACGGGGCTGCGCTCCGAGGGGCAGCTGGACACGGGGCTGCTGTCCCTGGGGCTGCGGCCACCGGCGCCACGGGCCGGGCTCTGGCTCGGCGGGGCCGCCAGCGGGGAGCCAGGCGGGGCGGGCTCCCCTTCCTCCTCCTCCTCCTCCTCCTCCCTCGCGGCTCTCCTCCGCCTCGGCATCTTCGTCCTGCTCCCACTGATCCTTATCCATGATGCTCAGCACGTCGCCGAGCATGGAGGGCCCCAGGTCGATGTGGAAGGACATGATGGACTCGGCGTGCTTCAAGCCCGCGCCGCCCTTGGCCAGCCCCACGGGCAGGTCCGTGATGTCCCCGAAGTCGCGCTCGTCCAGGCCGGGGCTCAGCGGCCCCGCGGCCGCTCCGTTGGGGCGCTGCTGCTCCTCGGGGCTCCCCTCCTCGGGCAGCTTCTTCACGGGGCTGGACGAGAGGCTCTTGGGCAGCTGCCCCGCGCTCCTGTCCACGTCCTTCTCGTTGAGCTGCGGCAGGGACACGGCGTTCTTGACGAAGAGCGCCGAGTCGCGCAGCGAGCCCAGCATGTCCCGCCGGTCCCCGCGCGTCACCGACTGCGAGCGCTTGCTGCTGCGGAAGCGCCGCGACAGCAGGCCCGGCTTGGAGGCTCCAGGCTCGTCTCCCGCCTCCGGGACGGGCTCCCCGGCCTTGCTGGTGAGGAAGGAGGTGTCCCCGAAGGCGTCGCCGGCGCGCCCCACGTGCATGGTGTGGCGGAAGTCCCCCAGGGGAGCGCTGATCATCTCGGCCGTCAGGTCGGCCCGCGAGCGGCGCTTGGAGTGCGCCGAGTTGGACACGAGCTGCTTGAGGATGGGCATGGTGGCACCCAGGGGAGGCTGTGCCACGCTGGGTCCCGCGTCCGGCGCTCACAGGTGGGGCTGCGCAGCCGGGATGTCACCAGCGGTGGGTCACTCCTAGGGGAGAGGAGGGAGGGACATGGTCAGGCTTCGAGGATCCCACCAAGCTGCAAAAGGTGACTCTGTGCCCACCAGCTGCTTGGGCCTCCTGGGAACTGGCTCCATGCAGGGCATCATTCCACGTAGGACACATCCTTAGACCCCTCTGAGCTCCTCACACCCCCAGACCCAGCCCTGGAGCAGAGAGACCCTCAGGAGATCCCACCAAGCTGCAAAGCGGGACCCTGTGCCCACCAGCTGCTTGGCTCTCCCAGGAACTGGCTCCATGCAGGGCATCATTCCACGTGGGACACATCCCCAGACCCCTCTGAGCTCCCCATGCCCCTGGAGCAGAGAGACCCTCAGGAGATCCCACCAAGCTGCAGAATGGGATCCTGTGCCCCACCAGCTTGGCTCTCCCGGGAATTGGCTCCATGAAGGGCATCACTCCACACAGGACACACCCTCTGAGCTCCTCACACCCCCAGACCCACCCCCGGAGCACAGAGACCCTCAGGAGAAAGACCTGGGCACGGAGATCCCTCAGGATGATCCCTGACTCTGTGCCCCCCATGAATGGGCACCACGGGCACCCTGTGTCCCTCCCCGTGCAGCCCCAGCCCTCCGGAGCGGGGCACAGCAGCTCCAGCCTCTGCGAGCAGCACGCTGAGAAGATGCCTGGGATTTTTTTTTTTTTTTTTCTAATTGGAAGAAAGCGGGGAGGAGCAGACGCCAGGAGGAATTGGAAACAGACGGCAGGAAGTGTGTGAGGAGGGCGTAGAGCCCCCGGGAGGCACCGCCAGCCGAGCAGGGGGACGGGGGGACCAGCACGGGGACCCCTCCACGCTCGGCAGGATGGGGACATGGGGACAGTGCTGTGCTGCCGCCCTGGAGCCCCCAAAACGCTCGGAGTGTGACCTTCCCCACCCTCCCCAGCGGTCTCATGGTCACCGCTGTGACTCAGAGGTGACAGAAATGACGAGGGCTCTGCCCTGACCGCAATGGCAACGGGCACAACCGGGCACGTCCCTCCTTCCCTCGGCCACCCCGGGGCCACCAGGCCACCCGTCCAACCCAGGCACGCCGTGAGGGGACAAGGACAGCGAGCGTGCGGCCTCGTCCTGTGGCGCCAGGCAGCCCCAGGTGGCCCCGGGAGAGGCAGCCGGGGAGGAAGGGCCCGTGGCCGCCCTCTTCCTCCCCGCGGGCACCGCCGGCGACACCGCGCCCCGTGACACGCACGGGGAAGGGACACGGACGTGTGGCCGCGGAACGAGCCGTGCACAGCTGGCATCGCCCACGGGCAGCGATGGCCCCAGCACAGCCCGGTCCTGCCCGGCTGGACACCGCCAGCAGCACCCGCCCCAGGGGTGCCAGCACGGCCAGGGGACACCTCCGTCCCCTTCCCTCCCCAGAGCCAGGCTGTGACACCCCGCTGTCCCCCAGAGGAGCGGAGCCAGGCTGTGACACCCCGCTGTCCCCCAGAGGAGCAGAGCCAGGCTGTGACACCCCGCTGTCCCCCAGAGGAGCAGAGCCAGGCTGTGACACCCCGCTGTCCCCCAGAGGAGCGGAGCCAGGCTGTGACACCCCGCTGTCCCCCAGAGGAGCAGAGCCAGGCTGTGACACCCCGCTGTCCCCCAGAGGAGCAGAGCCAGGCTGTGACACCCCGCTGTCCCCCAGAGGAGCAGAGCCAGGCTGTGACACCCCGCTGTCCCCCAGAGGAGCAGAGCCAGGCTGTGACACCCCGCTGTGCCCCAGAGGAGCAGAGCCAGGCTGTGACACCCCGCTGTCCCCCAGAGGAGCAGCAGGAGCACAGGCAGGGCAGGACGGACTCTGGCCCCACGCTGGGGCAAAGTCCCCTGCCCAACCCTCCCGTGCCTGGCTCCCGGATGGGCCTGGCCAGGGCAGGAGTGCCCCGTGGCATGGCACTGGTGGCACACGGTCTCATTCCCTGCACCAGCACAGGGAGGCACAGCCTGAGCCCCCAGGGGGATGATGGCACACGGGGGACCAGCTGGGGAGCCCCCAGCTCACCCCCAGCAGCAGGAGAAGCCACCAAGGTGCCACACTTCCTTCCCTGCACCAGCCCAGGGAGGCACAGCCTGAACCAGAGAGGTGGCGAGGCTCAGCCTGAGCCCCCAGGGGGATGATGGCACATGGGGGACCAGCAGGGGAGCCCCCAGCTCACCCCCAGCAGCAGGAGAAGCCACCCAGCAGCCACACCTCCTTCCCTGCACCTCAAACCAGGAGCCAGGGGAATTCCTTCCTGCTCAGCCCATCCCAGCAGAGAGGAGCAGCTCTCTGGGCCCCCGCTGCCCCTCTGGGATCTCCCTCACGCGTGTGCATGGCACGAACGCTTTCCCCTTCCAAGGTCTCCTTCCAGGCCAGCATTCCTGCAGCCTCTGCTTTCCCATAAAACAAACATTCCCGGCGAGCTCCCCAGCTGGGCCAGGCAACCGTGCTGCTGATTTAGGCCATCTGGGGACTGTCCCTCCCCTGTATTTAGATTTCGGGGCCAAGTTCAGCATTTGTGAGATACTTTGCAAAGGGGCCACCGGGAGGTTGGAGCGGTCCCAGGCGGGCCAGCAGCGCTCCATCACCCTCACAGCCTCCCCTAAACGCCGCAGCCTTCACAGCAGCCCAAATCTCCCCCCGTCCCTCGATGCTTCGCTCCCGGCTCGCCCCGAGAGGCGATGGCAGCACAGATGGACAGTGCTGCCCACACAGCCCGGCCTGGGGAGCTGGACACAGAGCCCTTTTCTCCTCCTGTCGCTCGGGGAGAGCGGATCCTGTGACATTCCCGCTGCTGCTGGTGCTTTCACAAAGGAAACCAGGCCAGGGAGGCATCGCTGCCTTTCCAGCCACACACCAGGGGAAGCTGCTGGTAACCCGAGAGACTTCACAGGCACCTGGCAGCACTGCCCAGAGCAGAGCCAAGCCCCAGCAGGGCTTTGGGGCAAGGGGAGGGGACAGGACCTGCACAGACGGCTCCAGGACGAGAGGGATAACTGGTACTGACAGCCCTGCGCTGCCTCCCACCTGCCCTGTGGCTCTGGGGAGTGAGAACCTGAGGTGCCCAGGGACACGACTGTCCCTGTAAATGACTGTCTGCTTGTAGGACAGTGCAGAACTGGGACAGCCCTGGCCAGGCCCACGTGCCCTGACGGTGCAGGCTTCCCACGAGACCCCCCCCCCCGCTCCATCCTCTCCATCTCACCCCGCTCAGCATCAGTCACCCGTGGGGACCAAGTGAAAGTGGCTCAGAGAAGGAGGCCAGTGAGTGAGTGCACACAGGAGAAACGCCAAGTCCAGCCACATTCCCGTGCATCCTGCCCCCAGCTCTTCCTGCTCACAGGCTGGGAAAGCCAAGCTGGGAGAGCCAAGCTGGGAAAGCCAAGCTGGGAAAGCCTCCTGGCCGGCCCAGCCGGCTCCAAACGAGCTCCCCAGCTTCCCCAAGCAGAGCCCCCCGGGCAGCACCCCGAGATCAGAGCGCGCTCTCCCCGCCCTGCCAGCGCCGGGGCAGGGGCTGTGCCGGACCGGTCGGGTCCCCCACACTGCCCAGGGCCAGGGAGAGCCCCACACACGGGCCAGGGAGGCCACCCCGCCCGCTGAGCCCCGCTCTGGGTGCGCTGCCCCTCGGGGATCCTTTGATCCTTTGATGTTGGAGCCTGGCAGGCGGCAGCCGGAGACAGGGCACGGGTCACACCCCGCCACCGCCGGCCCAGGAGGGGACACAGCCGCTGTCACACCCTCGGATCGGCTCCCCGGCGGCTCTTCCCAGGGCCCGGGGGCAGGCGGTGCTGGCGGTGACCGCCCCCGCCCCGGCGCGGTGACAGGTCTGGTCCTGTCCCTGGCACCGGGACGCCGCTGCAGCGCAACCCCGGGATGCACCGAGCGGCCTCTGGAAGTGGAAAAGGCCCTGGCAGCGAGCTGCAGAGCCGGGGATGGGGAGATGGCACCCGGGGAGCGAGGAGAAGCTTGGCTCCCACCGGCACACGGATCAGCACCAGGCTGGGAACTCACCGCCGGTGCCAAAAGCAGAGAAGCGCTCCCGGAGGGGACTGCCAAGAGCCAGGAGGTAGCCAGAGTTCAGCGAGGAACCGCTGGCAGGACACGCCAGAACACGCACAGGGCCATAAATCCTCCAGCTCCGGGGCCACGAACCAGCCCGCGGCTCCGCAGGGCCAGGAGGGGACTTTTCCGGGGGGGAAAGGTTATCTCGGTTATCTCAGTTATCTCCTCGCTGGCCTGGCTCTGTATCTCTGCCACAGGGGCTGCCACAGCATCCCGGGGCTCAACAGACCTCCCGACCTGCGCCGGGCTCCGGATTCCTGCGGTTTCGCTGGGCTGGACGGGAAGTTAGCAGGGATCCCACGGCTCCCTACCTGCCGGGGGCCCGGAGCGCGGCTCGGGGGGCCCTGCGCGGCTGTTCCTGCTCGGGACAAAACGCAGCGAACAAAGGCAGCGAGCGGCACGGTCAGCACAACGCCGGCGGCGGCGGGGCTGGAGCGGGGGCCGGGCATGGAGCCCCGCGGCCGCTCACGGAGCCGGGGATCGGGGGTCGGGGTCCGGGCCAGGCTCGCTCTGCACCCCCAAACAGGCTGAGCCTCCTCGGTGCTAAAGCTCAGCTGGACTCGCTCCACGGTTTCCGAGGGAGCTGCGTCCAAAACAGATTTGTTTACTGCGTGCCCAGGCTGGGGAACGAGCCCCGTCCCGGCTGCAGAGACGGCACGCTGTGCCTCAGTTTCCCCCCAGAGCCCGTTAACGATCCCTTTAGAACTGCTCTCCTGCTCTATAGATCCCAACTCCCTTTGGAACAGCCTCCCCGATCCATAGATTCGGCGCTTGGAAACATCCATACTCCACGCTGCTGCTGCTGCTGCCAAAGCGGGGTCAAACCGGGGCGGCGTGGGACGAGTCCAGCGCCCCGCGAGCGCTCGCTGCCCACGGCCCCGCGGTTCCGCGGGCACCGGAGCGGCTCCGGGAGCCAGCACTGGGGCACTGCCGCTCTCCGGGCACCCCTGGCAGCGGTGCGTGCCGCGCAGGGACGGGCGGCAGGGCGGAGCTGCGGTCAGCCGGGACCCCTGTCCGGGCGTACCGGGGAAAGAACGGGACGGGGATTTCGGGCGGCTCTGACTCAGCACCCGCCGGCGCCCAGCCCCGGGTGCCGCTGGAGCCGCTCCAGCCGCCGAGGATCCACCTTCCCGACACGGGCCGCGGGCAGCCGCCGCCCCGCTCCGACCACCGCCACCCCCGCGCGGGGCTCGGCGGAGCGAACGGGCGCCGACGGCCGCTGGGGCGGGGTGCGCTGAGCCGAGCCGGTGCCCCGCGCTGGGCAAACAGCGCTCCGCATCCTGTTAACCCCTTCAGCCACCCGCGCCGCGCACCGGCCCCACGGCCCCGCGGGGAATGAGGCGGGGGGTCCCGGCCGCTCCTCCGCCCGGTACCGGAGCGCGGCAGCGCCGGGGACCCCGCCCGCCGGACAATAGCCGAGCTGAGCGCGGCGGGATCCCGCCACGCCGGGACGAGCCGGGCCGGGCCGGGCCGGACCTGGCCGAGCGGGGCCGAGTCCCGCCCGGCCGCCGCGGCCCCCGGAGCCCCCGGTGTTCCCCCCTCCCGTACCTGCTCGCCCGGGCCCCGCCGCCGCCGCCGGTCCATGGCCGCGCCGCGCCGGAACGGAGCACCCCCCCCCACCACGGCGATGACATCATCGCCCCGCCCGGACCAATGGCACAGCGCCACGTCACGGGGCGGTCCCACGCTCTCCATTCAAACACGAGTGGGCCGGGGGGGGGCGGAACCCTGGGCCCCGCCCGGGGCGTCCCGGGGTGCGGGGACCGGGACCGGGGAGAGGTCAGGAGTGGGGGCTCGGCGCCCCCGGGGGATGGAGGGGCCGGCGGGGCCGGGGGCTCACAGGTCCTTCCCCACCGGGGGTCACGAGTGGGATCCCCACGGGCAGAGCGCGGAGCTGGCCGCACCCCTGGGTGACCGACTCTCATTAATTACGGGGAATTAAGAACCGCGCTGAGGTGCCAGGAGGAGGCGGCTTCACCCGCAGGGCAGCGGCGATGTCCCCGTTCCACTCGTGACCGTGACACCCACGAGGCTGCTCCCACATCCCTGCACTGCCCCATCTCCCTGTCCCCAGCCAGTCCCGCTGCTCGATCCCTTTTGGGGGGGGGCGCTGGGGTCCTCCAGGCCGTGGGTGGGTGGGACACGATGGCAGGGGGGCCGTGGTCACCCCTGGTGCCCAGCGTGGGCGCTGGTACGGGCTCCGCATCCCCCGGGGCTGGGCTCCGCATTCCCCGGGCTGGGCTCCGCATTCCCCGGGCTGGGCTCCGCATCTCCCGGGTTGGGCTCCGCATCTCCCGGGTTGGGCTCCGCATCTCCCGGGTTGGGCTCCGCATCTCCCGGGTTGGGCTCCGCATCCCCCGGGCTGGGCTCCACGGCCCCCGGGCTGGGCTCCACGGTCCCCAGGATGGGCTCCACATCTCCCGGGATGGGCTCCACGGCCCCTGGGATGGGCTCCACGGCCCCCGGGATGGGCTCCACGGCCACCGCGGCCCCCCCAGCACCGGCGGTGAATGCCGAGCTCATCCCAGCCCCACTGCCAGGGAGAGTGCTGCGCTGCACAGCCGCTGCTCGCTCGTTCTCTCGCTCGCTCGAGCGGATTAAGAGCAGACCTTTGTGGGAGAAAAGGGGCGGGAGAGCCCAGATTATCCCGAACCTGCCTAATGCAGCGTTTCTTGGCTCCGCGGAGGGAGGCGGGGGGTGGCGAGCGGGTGCTGGGATGCTCTGGCCACGCCGCTCGTGGGGTGTCGGTGCTGTGGGGTCCGGAGGTTTCTCGTGTCCCCGGTGCCGGAGCTCCGGTCCCCGATCCCGTTGTGACAGCGCCGGGCACTGGGGCGGCTCGGGTGGGGCTGGCACTTCCCTAGGTCGGAAGGAAGCGGTGCCACCGCGGAGCTGGGCAGCGAGATGCTGGCATTGGCAGCAGGGCACAGCTCTGCCCCCAGCCCGGCTGAGCAGCACCATCCCGCTCACATCTGCGTCTCCATCCTGGGCTGTGCTGCTTCCTCCGGTGCCGCTTTCACGGCCCGTTTTATTGGCAAATTTCATTTTCCTTGCTCTCCGTACAGAGAAGCAAAGGAGGCAGGCGAGGAGGGGCCACGTCCGGATGCTGGAGCGGGTTTTCGGTAGGTGAGGAAGAGGAGGAGGCTTTGCCGCGGCCCCCGGGGCATCCAGAGCCTCTCACGTGAGACGAAGTGGGCCCTGGCACGGAGCCGGGAGCCCGTGCAGCGCTGCTCGCCTCACCTGCCGCTGTCACGGCAGCGTGGGGATGGATGGATGGCTGAGACAGCGCAGTCGGCGAGGATTAACATCACCCGGCTGGTGCGAGCCGCCGGGCTGGCCTGGCCTGGCCTGGCCTGGGAAGAGCAGGCACTCACTCGACTTGAAAAACTGCCTGGGACAGACAGACAGACACACAGACAGACAGACAGACAGACCGACCCCTGCCCTGGGGTGCCGGCAGAGCCCCGCGGCTGCAGCCGAGCCTGCGGAGGGAGCCCGCATCGCTCCCGCCCTTCCTCAGCCACCGCCGGCTCCTTTCGCTGCCTCCCAGCAGCTTTTGAAAGCGGAGAAGAAAATAAAGAAAAGGCTTGGAAAGCACTTTGGAAAGCGGGGCAGGGAGCAGCGCCCGGGCAGCCCCGTCCCCTCCTGTTTCCAGCTGCTGCCAGCTTTGTGTGCCGGCACTGCCGGGCCAGCGGGGAACCCCCCGAGCTGGGGATCACTGTCCGGACACCCCCGGGGTGCCAGGACAAAGCACTGCCCCCACAGGACCCCCAGATCCCCCCAGCCCCGGGGGATGGTGCTGGCTGCTGCCAGAGACACCCCCAGTAACGCCATGGACACCCCCAGTAACCCCACAGAAACCCCCGGTAACTCCAGAGACACCCCCAGTAACCCCCCCAGTACAAACACTCCACAAACACCCCCCCAGTAACCCCAGACACCCCAGTAACCCCCAGCAACACTCCACAAAAACCCCCAGTAACCCATGGACAACCCCCAGAAAACCCCAGTAATGGACAGCCCTCCCAGTAACCCCATGGACACCCCCCAGTAACCCCATAGACACCCCCCAGTAACCCCATGGACACCCCAGTAACCCCAGTAACCCCAGACACCCCCAGCAACCCCACAGAAACCCCCCCAGTAACCCCATGGACACCCCCAGTAACCCCATGGACACCCTCCCAGTAACCCCATAGACACCCCCCAGTAACCCCATGGACACTCCCATTAACCCCACAGCCACCCCCAGTAACCCCTCCAGTACAAACACTCCACAAACACCCTCCCAGTAACCGCACAGACACCCCCAGAGCCAGGGGGGTCCAGCCCCTTCCCCACAGCGTTCAGGGCTGAGCAGGTGCCCGGAGGGTCCTGGCAGGACGCTCTGCCCCTCCCTGCTGGCACCTGGGCCAGGTGGGCACCGTGGGCAGCAGGTTCCCCGTGCAGCCTCTCCCCCTGCCCAGCTGGAGCCCTCTCCTGGCTGGCAGTGCCAGGGAATGGGGATGGTTTTCCCCCAGGATGCCATCCCCCTGGCTCTCCCAGTGCTGCTGCTTTCCCAGCCTGGAACTCGGTGATATTCCCAGCCCCTTCCAACCCCAAACCTTTCCATGGTCCCACCTGGAGCGTGGCTCCTGCAGCGCCCATGGAAAGCCCTGCCCTGGCACAGGGACCCCGGCAGGGGGGTGCCCCAGGCACAGGCCAGGGCAGGGGGCACAGACCCGGCTCCGTGCTCTGCTCTGCTCTCCTCTCCTGCCAGCCTGGCACCGAGCAGTGCCCGGGGCGCAGGTGTGGCAGGAGGGGCTGTCCCTGTCCCCAGGGCAAGGGAAAGGTGGGGACGTGACACACTTGGCTCCGTCCCAGCAGCCGGCAGGGAACCGGAGATGTCAGGAGGACAGAGAGAGCCCAGGCTGCGGGGCCGCTTCTAAAATAAATAAATTAAAACAAATCTCGGATTTCAGCGCGGCTTGATCGGTCACAACCCTGATTTTGGGCACATCAGCCGGGAGAAGGGAACAGCTCCTGCTCCAGTGCTGCCCCATCCACCTGGGGCACCTGGGGCACCTGGTGTCCCCTGTGCCCCCCTTGGCTGTGCCCTGCTCTGCCCTCGGGAATGCCACAAGGCAGGAGCGGTGCCCGGGAGAAACGTCAGGGATGGTTTGGTCTGCGGGGAGGGATCGGTAATGACAGCTCAGCCCAGGGAGCGGGAATGGGAACACCGGGAATGGGAATGGGAATGGGAATGGGAATGGGAACACTGGGAATGGGAACAGGAAAGGGAATGGGAATGGGAATGGGAATGGGAATGGGAGTGGGAATGGGAACACTGGGAATGGGAACAGGAATGGGAGTGGGAATGGGAATGGGAGTGGGGATGGGAGTGGGAATGGGAACACTGGGAATGGGAACAGGAATGGGAGTGGGAATGGGAATGGGAGTGGGGATGGGAGTGGGAATGGGAACACTGGGAATGGGAACAGGAATGGGAGTGGGAATGGGAATGGTAACACTGAGAATGGGAACAGGAATGGGAATGGGAATGGGAATGGGAATGGGAATGGGAATGGGAATGGGAATGGGAATGGGAGTGGGAATAGGAATGGGAACAGGAATGGGAATAGGAATGGGAATGGTAACACTGGGAATGGGAACAGGAATGGGAATGGGAACACTGGGAATGGGAACAGGAATGGGAATGGGAACGGGAATGGGAGTGGGAATGGGAATGGGAGTGGGGATAGGAATGGGAACAGGAATGGGAATGGTAACAGGAGTGGCAATAGGAGTGAGAATGGGAATGGGAATGGGAGTGAGAATGGGAATGGGAAAGGGAGTGGGAACAGGAATGGGAACACTGGGAATGGGAGCAGGAATTGGAGTGGGAACGGGAACAGGAATGGGAATGGGAACAGGAATGGGAATGGGAATGGGAATGGGAATGGGAACAGGAAAGGAATGGGAACAGGAGTGAGAACGGGGATGGGAATGGGAATGGGAAAGGGAGTGGGAACAGGAATGGGAACACTGGGAATGGGAATGGGAGCAGGAATCAAAGTGGAAATGGCAACAGGAATAGGAATGGGAACAGGAACAGAAGTGGGATCGGGCGGCTCTCCCCTGCCTGGAGCGGCTGGGAATGGTGGGGAGGGAATTTGGGAAGAGCTGGTTGGAAGTGGAGATGGGAGAGAGGTGGCTTCCCCTGCCAGCCTGGCTGGTTCCACACCCTCTGTTCCATGGGGAAACTGAGGCAGCACAGCTGAGCAAGAGCTCCCAGCAGTGCCACAGGCACCCAGCCCACCCTGCTGTGCCCACAGCGGGCCCTGCCATGGTGGGAGGTGGGATCCCCCCCTTCCCTGGGTGCTGCATCCCTCAGAGGGCTCAGAGGGCTCCTCCTGCCCTCGCCACCATCACCCCTGGCACCCCTGGCACCCCGGGCACAGCCACAGCATCACCTCAGGGCACGGCGCCAGCACCAAACCTGCCACAGGTGTGGCTGCACCCTCGGGCACCTCCTGCAGCCAGGGACCAGGGCAGGTGAGCCAGGCCTGGGCAGGGCTTGTCCTGGTGCTGGGAAGCACAGGAGATCCCTCAGGGATGGGATCCAGGGATCCAGGCCTGTACCCCCCAGTCCTGGGATGGAGATGGTGTGGGGAGCACAGGAGATCCCTCAGTGATGGGAACGTGCAGGACACGGCCACCACAGCCCCCTGCACCCTTCCAGGCTGTACCCAGCACCTCGGGCACCCCTTGCCCAGATCCTCCCCGGTGCCACGGGGCTGCCACAGGCCCAGAGGGACAGCAGGACACACGGACACATGGCCTTGGGCCTTTCATGGCAGAGCAAGGTGACAGAGAGGGGACACGCTTGTCCTCAGGCTGTTTATTGGCATCTCCCTCGGCTCAGGGTGCCCTGGCCCTGCCAGGCTGGTGCTGGCTCACCCATAGGCACTGCAGGGGCTGGGCTGGGCTGTGCAGACACCCCCAAAACAGCCACAGGCCCCCCTGGGCATCAACACCCCCAACACCCTCAGCCCTCTGCACAAAACCCCATTAAAAAGCCCCAAACCACCAGAAATGCCAAGGGGAGGCTCCAGCTGCCCCATCCGAGTCCTCCCCAGAGCCCCGAGGCGCAGAGCTGGGGGGCTGAGCACCACGTGCACCCCACGGGGGCTGTCCTGGGGTTCCAGTCCTGGCTTCTCCTGCTCTGGGGGCTGTGCTGGGCCAGGCACCAAGGAGGGCACCAATGAATCGTCCCCTGGCATCCTTCTGGGGGGTCCAGAGTGGGGGGTTCAAGTCCAGAGCTTTGAGGCCAGCAGAGCTCCCCTGGCCCTGCCTCTGTGTCTCTGCTTGTCCCCACGTCCTGGGGGAGCCAGGGGCGGAGGGGCCGGGGTTTGGCACAGCAGGAGCCCCTTCCCCAGCCCCGGCACCCACCGGGGCCCAGCAGCAGCTCCGGGGCGGCCCCAGGGGTGCCAGGGGCGATGTGGGGGCACCAGGGGCGATGTGGGGGCACCAGGGGTGATGTGGGGTGCGCCCCGAGCCCCCTGCCCCACCTCCCAGGAGTCTGTGACACACAAGCTTTGGCCAAGGAGGGGCCCTGGGTTTGCTCCCCAGCTGCAGGGACGGCGCTTGGCATCAGCAGAAACCCCGGAGCCTGGGGCTGCTCCTTCCTCCTCCTCCTCCTCTTCTTTTTCCTTTTCTCTTAATTCTTGGAGCTTTTCTTTAATTTCTTTTTTTTTTTCTTCTTTTTTCCTAATTTTTTCCCCCCTGCCTCTCCTATTTCGTTTGTTGGGTTTTTCTTCTTTTTCTCCTGTTGAAGCATCAAACGAAGGAGGAGAAGCCGGCGATGGGGGCCCTGGAGCCGGGGGCCAGGCTGCTGGGCGGGCGGTACAGGGTCCCGGGCTGGCTGCTGGGGGCGTTGCCGGGGGTCTGCGGGGTGGGAGTCCGGCTGCCCTTGGGGCGGAACAGGCTGCCCTGCTGCGTGGAGGCGCTGTTGGGCAGCGGGGCGTGCTCGGGCTCGCCCGAGTCGCTCTCGGTATAGCTGTAAGCCTGGGCACGGGAGATGCCCTTCTGCTGCCGCCGCCAGGAGTTGTAGTAGGTGGGGTCGCTGATGTAGTGGTTGACGAAGGAATGCGCCTTCTGGTGCCCGGGGTCCACCTCGTACTCGCTGTCACTGCCCTGGAAAAGAGCACGGGGAAGCTGTGGGAGCTCAGCGCATCGCTTGGGATGCTCTGAGTCACCGAGAGAACCCTTGGGAGGCTCAGGGGTCCTGGAATGTTGCAAAAAGCGCCTGGCGGCTTGATTTGGATCCTTCTAGGGATGTGCCACCTGTGTGTGGGGATCTGGGAATCTCTCAAGTTTAAATGGCGCAGGGATGACACATTTACAGAATGCAGCTTTTGGGATTTTGGTAGGGGGGTTTGTGGAGGCAGGATGGAGGATTCAGGCCTGGCCTCGTGGTTTTTTTCTCCTTCTTCTTGCCATCCATCTTCTGTGTGATGTGGGCACTTTGGATTGGTTCGTGGTGAAGGGGCACTGCCTAACAAGGGTGAAAGGCATTGGGGATAAAAGGTAAATTTGCTGTCTGTAGTTGTCACTATAAGAAGGCACAGCCGCCCTGTGGGTGCTCAGAGTGCCTGTGGCTGCCTTGCTGGCCAGATCCCGGCCGGGCAGAGAGAAAGCTTTGTAGATAAGAGATAACAAACAACCCAAAGACCGAACAACCGAGGAGCCCGGTCTCGTCCTTTCGAGCGTGGGCTGCCCACGAACCATCCTCTGCGTGTCCGCAGAGACAGACAGACAGCCGAGCGGACAGGTGCCGTGGTCAGGTGGGGAGACTGTTGCTTTGGGTTTTTAAGATTTTCTAACCTTTTTGATGTTGGCTTTTTTGCAGTGAACTTTAGCACACACTTTTGTCACAGACATCTCTTCATTGAAATCCTTTCATTAAGAATTTTTCCTGCTGAGAAGCTGAGAAGCTCCAGCAACAAAATGTAAGCAATGGTTATCTGCTGCTGTGGGATGCAACAGGTGCATCTGTGATCAGCCCATCCTTGATGTTTACAATTAATGGCCAACCACAGCCCAGTTAGCTTGGACTCTCTGTCCGAGACACAAACCTTTGTTATTCATTCCTTTCTACTCTTAGCCAGCCTTCTCAGATGAACCTTTTCCTTCTATTCTTTAGTATAGTTTTAATGTAATATATATCACAAAATAATAAATCAAGCCTTCTGAACATGGAGTCAACATTCTCGTCTCTTCCCTCACCTGAAAACACCTGTGACCTCTGTCACACACTTTCTGTAAATAACTCATTGTTTTGCATTCTTTATGGAGGAAGAGAAAGCTGATGGACTGTTGTCAGAACTCAGCGCATCCCTCTGGGTGTCCGGAGTTGCCAGGACCCCGTCGGGGGGCTCGGAGACCCTGGCACACAGCCCAGAGCACCTGGGGATTTGATTTTGACCCCTGGAGCAAGTTACCAGCTATGTATGAGGATGTGAAACTCACACAGGTTTGAATGGTGTAATAACAAAATGATCACAGGGTGAAAATGCAGATTTTTAGGATTTTTGGTATGGGGGTAATGGGGCTGCCCAGGAAGGTTTGGAGTGCCCAAGGAAGGGCTGGACGTGGCACTCAGAGCTCTGGCCTGGGGACAAGGTGGGCATGGGGCACAGCTGGGGCTCGGTGATCTCAGAGGTCTTTTCCAGCCTGAATAACTCTGTGATTTCCAGTGCTTTCCTGGTGCTTTCCCAGCGCTCTTTTGGGAACGCAGGCAAGCACATCCCCAAAGTATTTGCATCCCGAAAGCATTTCAAGGCCAATATTTAAAGGCCGGGACGGCTGCAGCACCGCTGGGGGGGTTTCTGCCTCTCGCTAAAACAAAATAAAACCTCACACAAAAGGTTCCCGAGCGCTGGCGAGGCCGCGCTGCCCCCGGCGCTGGCGGGGAGGGTGTTTTGGCCTCTGCCGGTAATTGGATTCAGCTTCTCCGGCGGCGCACAAAGGGCCCATTGAGGGCGCTGGGAACTGCCCCGCGCCAGCGCCAGCTCCCGCAGCTCTTCACAGCTCCTCAAAAGCCACTCGAGCCCCGCTCGGGCCGCAGCGAGAGGAGCCGGCATCTGCCAAGGGAACAGCCGGTGCGGGCAGGGCCGGGGGGGCAGCCTGGGCACGGTCCCCCCTGCTCGGGAAACAGCCTGGGCACGGTCCCCTCCTCCTCGGGGACAGCCTGGGCACGGTCCCCTTCTCCTTGGGGGCAGCCTGGGCACGGTCCCCTTCTCCTCGAGGGCAGCCTGGGCACGGTCCCCTTCTCCTCGGGGACAGCCTGGGCACGGTCCCCTTCTCCTCGGGGACAGCCTGGGCTCGGTCCCCTTCTCCTTGGGGGCAGCCTGGGCACGGTCCCCTCCTGCTCGGGGACAGCCCTGGGCACGGTCCCCTTCTCCTCGGGGACAGCCTGGGCACGGTCCCCCCCGCCCCGGGGATAGCCTGGGCACGGTCCCCTTCTCCTCGGGGACAGCCTGGGCACGGTCCCCTTCTGCTCGGGGACAGCCTGGGCACGGTCCCCTTCTCCTCGGGGACAGCCTGGGCACGGTCCCCTCCTGATCGGGGACAGCCTGGGCACGGTCCCCTTCTCCTCGGGGACAGCCTGGGCACTGTCCCCTCCCGATCGGGGACAGCCCTGGGCACGGTCCCCTTCTCGGGGACAGCCTGGGCACGGTCCCTCCTGCTCTCGGGGCAGCCTGGGCACGGTCCCTCCTGCTCGGGGACAGCCTCAGGGACAGCGGGGGCAGCCTGGGCACGGTCCCCTCCTGCTCGGGGGCAGCCTGGGCACGGTCCCCTTCTCCTCGGGGGCAGCCTGGGCACGGTCCCCTTCTCCTCGGGGACAGCCCTGGGCACGGTCCCCTTCTCCTCGGGGACAGCCTGGGCACGGTCCCCTCTTGCTCGGGGACAGCCTGGGCACGGTCCCCTTCTCCCCGGGGACAGCCTGGGCACGGTCCCCTTCTCCTCGGGGACAACCCTGGGCACGGTCCCCCCCTGCTCGGGGGCAGCCTGGGCACGGTCCCCTCCTGCTCGGGGACAGCCCTGGGGACGGTCCCCTCCTCCTCAGGGACAGCCTGGGCACGGTCCCCCCCTCCTCGGGGACAGCCTGGGCACGGTCCCCTTCTCCTCGGGGACAGCCCTGGGCACGGTCCCCTCCTCGGGGACAGCCTGGGCACGGTCCCCTTCTCCTCGGGGGCAGCCTGGGCACGGTCCCCTCCTCCTCGGGGACAGCCTGGGCACGGTCCCCTCCTGCTCGGGGACAGCCCTGGGGACACACAGGAGCGTTCCCCGGGTGTCAGCCCCTCGGGGTCCATCCCGGGGGTGACGGTCCTGTGGCCTCCACAGCTGCCCGTGGCCCCGGGACTAGACAAAGGTGGCATTTTGTGGAGTTGGCAGAGCCGCGGGCGTTGCCACCAGCGACCGGGCATCGGGACAGCCCCCGGCGACCTGCCGTGCCCTGCGGCCTGTCCCCAGCAGCCCCGGGAGCCCCCCGCAGTGCCGCATCCCCAGCGGAGGGGCCGGGGGCTGTGCCAGCTCCCAAAGCGGGCCCTGCGGCACCGGGATGCGGGCATGGGGCGGGAGCAGCGGGCAGCTCCCAAAGCGGGCAGAGGAACGGGCTGGAGCTCAGGGAGGGCTCCCAGCACCCTCCACACCTCCCCACCGGGTCCCTGTGCCCGTGCGCGGCCCCGGGGCTCACCTGGGAGTCGGAGACCTCGGAGGGTTTCTCGGTCAGGCTGCTGCTCTCGGCGGGGATCAGGTCGTTGTACTTGGTCACGTCCTCGTCCGAGTAGTGCAGGCTGCCGGGGCTGGGCCGCGGTGGGGACCTCGGGGACACGCAGAGGGGTGGTCAGCGTGGGACACCTCCGCTCGGGGCTGGGGCACTTGGGGACAACCCCGGGGATCCATAGGGATCGCCCTCAGCTGTGCCAACCCATCCCAAAACCCCAATGGACTTTCAGGGGGGACACTGAGCAGATCAGGGGATCCAGGCCCTCCTCACCGCGTGGCAGAGCAGGGATGCCCAAAGGCGCTCCCCCTGCCCGGTGAGGGGCTCTGGGGGTCCCTACCGGGTGTAGATGCCGTTCTTCCTGCAGAAGGAGTTCTTGACCGAGAGGCGGCGGTTGTTGAGCTCCAGGGCGGGGAAGCTGCCCTCATCCAGGCTCACCATCTCCCCGTGGCTCAGGGCGGCCGCCTTGGAGCTGTTCCCTGCGGGATGGGGCGCTCAGCCTCGCCCAGCCCCTGGGCAGGGAGCACAGCACGGCCGGGGGGCTGGGGATGGCACCGGGGATGGCACCGGGGGCCTGGGGATGGAGATGGCACCGGGGATGGCACCAGGGGCTGGGGATGACCTTGGGGGCTGGGGATGGGCTCTGGGGGGCTGGGGATGGCCCTGTGTTGGGGTTGTGATGGTTCCAGAGTCACCAGGGCGTGGGCACAGCCAGGAGGTGCCAGCCCTGCCCTGGCTCAGCCCCCTGCCCTGCCCCGGTGCCCCCAGCTCCCCTCTCTGAGCCGTTTGTTTAACGAGGAGCTCTGGATTTTCCCCACAATTGGAGCCCTTGACAGAGCTAAGAAAACAGAGCTGTGTTTGGCTAATCCCAGTGACCTCTGCGAGCCCCCCGGGCTGTTCTGCCTGCGCAGCTGTCTGTGGGACAAACCCTCCATCTCATCCCGGGCTCTCCCAGCGCGCTCTGGGACACCGCAGCACCGCTGTGGGCTGGCACTGGGGCTCTGCAGGAGCTGCTCCCAAGGTGGGCAGGAGGGCGGGATCCCCCCACTCCAACCAGAGCCCAAAGGCAGGGAGAGACTGTCACCGACATCTTTTGTGGAAAATCCTTTCTTAGGATTTCTTTCTTCTGAGAGCTGCAGTTTCAGCCACAAATGCAAACAATGGTTACCTGCTGCTGTGGAATGCAACAGGCGCACCTGTGATTTGCCTTCTATGGATGTTTGGATTTATTGACCAGTCATGGCAGAGCTGGCTCTCCCTCTCTGTCAGGGCCAGCTGCTTTGTTTTCATTCTTTTCTATTCTATTCTTAGCCTTAGCCTTCTGAGAACTTCTTCCTTCATCTCTCTGTAGTATAGTTATAATGTAATATATATATATAATATAATAAATCAAGGCTTCTAATCATGGAGTCAACCTTCTCGTCTCCTCTTCATCCTGCAACCCTTGCTTCCCCAAGCAACAACAAGAGACCCCAGGAGGCTCCCCCGGGAGCAGGAGGGTCCTGTCACCCCCCCAGCACACCCCCTGGCTCACCTGAGTCCGACTTCTTGGAGTACTTCTTGCTCTGGCCGCGGATGATGAGCACGAAGACGAGGAGGAGGATGAAGATGAGCCCCACCAGGGCGATGACCACCAGGAACCACCACTCCTCATAGAACGGGTTGGTTTTCTGGGCTGGGGCACAGCAGGGAGGGTCAGAGGGGGGCAGGGACATGGGGACAGCCCTCTGCAGAGCACAGGGTCACTTGGGGAGGCCTGGATCCCCGGAAAGGGAGGGGGATTTGGAAAAGGGGTGCTGGCAGTGGGATTGGGGCTCTGTAGGAGCCAGGGCTGGGGTTCAGCGATGGCCACAAGAGCAGAGCAACAGCAGCACCGTCCCTGTGGCACAGGGGGCCCTGGAACGCACCTGACACGGAGGGAGAAGGGGTGCTGGGGGTCCCGTAGCCATAGTCGTTCACGGCAATGACTCGGAAGTCGTAGCTGACCCCCTGCTTGAGGATGTCCATGCTGAAGGTGTAGGAGGTCACCTCCTTGGGGATGTCTTTGATGAGGATGTCCCAGAGCCCCTCATCTGCAAGAGACAACGGGGCTGGGATTTAGGGCTGGGGTTTTGGGGCTGGCTCTGCAGGACACCCCAGGGCCAGGGTGCTGTCCCTCCATCCACCAGCGCTGCAGGCACTGCCCTTGCCATCAGCCCCGCTCAGCAGCGTTTTCCTCACAGACACTGGGTCCTAGCACCCAACCTAGGTCAGCACTCCTTGCCTCAGTTTCCCCTCTCCTGACCGTCACCATCATATTTTCTGGAAAAATCCCTTTGCCAGGATTTCTCTCCTAGGAAAATGAGAAGCATCAGAGAAAAATGAAAACAATCATTATCTGCTTGCTTCTCCTGTGTTTTGCTGCCTTGGAATGTGTTTGGAGATTGTTTATCTAACAGGTGGTTGTTTGATTGGTTTCATGTGAATTGTTTTGACTCAATGGCCAATCACGGTCAGGCTGTGTCAGGACTCCTTCCAGAGTCACGAGTTTTCATTATTAATCTTTGTAGCCTTCTGTCTGTATCCTTTCTCTATTCTTTAGTACAGATTTAATATCGCATTCTTCAATATAATATAGATAATAAAATAATAAATCAGCCTTCTAAGAACATGGAGTCAGATTCCTCATTTCTTCCTTCGTCCTGGGGACCCAGCGCACACCACCCCTGACCCCACCTGAGCAAATACCTCAGGTGGGGACGGAGCAGAGGCAGCAGTGGTACCTGAGGGCCGCGCCTCGATGACGTATCTGGTGATGGGACCTTGGCCAGGGTCCCCACTGGACCAGTGGATGGTGATGGCCGAGCCATAGCGGGAGATGAAGGGTTCTCCAGGGGGGCCAGGGGCACCTGGGGGCCGGAGCACAGCTGGAGACAGGGGCACAAACTGGCCCAGAGCCGGGCCAACCTCCTCCATCTCCTCGCCCCACGTGCCCCCAGTTGTCCCCTGTACCTTCCCCGGGCCCCGTGGTGATGTTGGCCTCGACGTCCGGCCCGTAGGCGAAGGTTTTGGCGCGGATTCGGAAGCGGTAGGTGACGCCCTCAGCCAGGTCCTTGACCTTCATCCACAGCGGGCTGCTCCCCTTCACATCCACCGTGACAATCTTGCTGACCCCTGCAGGGACAGAGGCTGAGCCGGGTCCCCCCCAGGCCTGCCCGCTGCCCCCGGCCGTGCCCTCACCATCCACGGGCGTGCAGGGCTCGTAGACCAGCCTGTAGCCCTCGAGGACGCCGTTGGGCAGCGGGGGTGGCTCCCAGGACACGTTCACCGATGTGGTGGTCAGCTCGCTGAAGCGGATGGAGCCGGGAGCGCTGGGGGCTGCCAGGGGACAGGGGGACAGGGCCAGCTCAGCGCTCCAGGGGACAGCACCAGCCAGCCCCTGTCCCTGCCTCCACCCTAGTGCTGACCGATCACCAGCGCACACCCCCGGGCCCCATCCCTGCTCCGGCAAAGATTTCATGGGGCAATGAGTCTCCTCCCAAAACCTCCATCCCCTCAAGCCTCAGCTTAAACATTCATCTGCGTGCCACCCCACCCCACAAACCCGCTGGGGTGAGCCCAGGGATGCTCTGCTCGGGATTGCAGCATGAATCCCTGGAGCTGGACCCATGCAGACACATCCCCAGGGAGCCCAGGGGCAGGGGGAGCCGTGCCACGGGCCCCACCTGCCTGCTGTGTCCGCGCCTTCACGGGGACGCTGCGGGGCCCGTCGCCCGCGGCGTTGAAGGCGGCCACGCTGACCCAGTAGGAGGTGTAGCCCGTCAGGTTCTTCAGCTTCACGCCGGTCTCGGGCAGGAAAAGGGTCTTGACCCTGGTGCTCTGGTTCTGCCGCTGCTCCTCCCAGAAGTGGATCTGCGGGACGGGCCGTGGGGAGCGGGATGGGGCACGGGGCTGACCCAGCTCGGCTTCCCTGAGCCCCCAAATGTCCCAGCCCCGGCTCCAGTGGGAACAGAGGGGACACCAGGCTGTGCCGGGCATCAGGCACGGCTGGCATCGCCAGGGCGCGCTGAGATGGCCTGCGAGCCGTGCCTGATTCCCGCGGGATGGGGACAAGCAGGAGGAATCGCGATGGATGGGACTGGGAGGTGTCTGGAGCGCGGGCTGGGAACCGTGGCTGCATCCTAGTGAATCCCAACAGCACCTGGGCTGTATCCCGACACATCCCAGCTCTATCCCAATGTGCATCCTGACACATCCCTGTGCATCCCGACTGCACCTGGGCTGCAGGACATATCCCAGCTCTATCCCAACATATCCCTGTGCATCCTGACTGCACCTGGGCTGCATCCCGACACATCCCTGCTCTATCCCGACACATTCCCGTGCATCCCGACACATCCCTGCTCTATCCCGGTGCATCCTGACGCATCCCTGTGAATCCCAACTGCACCTGGGCTATATCCCGACACATCCCTGTGCATCCTGACTGCACCTGAGCTGCATGCCGATATATCCTTGCTCTATCCCAACACATCCCCGTGCATCCCGACACATCCCTGCTTCATCCCAACACATCCCTTCTCTATCCCGACACATCCCAGCTCTATCCTGACACGTCCCGGCTCTATCCCACTGCATCCCGACACATCCCGGCTGTACTCCGACAAATCCCAGCTGTATCCCGGCAAATCCCAGCTGTATCCCGGCAAATCCCAGCTGTATCCCGGCACATCCCAGCTGCATCCCGGCACATCCCGGCTCTCTCCCGACACATCCCGGTCGCATTCCAGGGCCGACGGCGCCATCTGCTGCCCCGCCGCCGCTCGGCACCGGGATGGGACCCCCGGCATCTCCCCGGGACCCCAACATCCTCCCAGAGCCCCTTCCCCGAAACCACAGCACCCCCAGTGCCGCCCACCCCGTGCCCCCCAGGGGCTCAGCCCAGAGCCCCCCGGGCGGGTGGCAGCCCCCAGGGGACAGGAGGTACCTTGTAGCCCTGGATGTCGCCGTTCTGGCTCTCCACTGGCGGCGGCTCCCAGGTGACATCCAGCTGCGTGGCCGTCACCGCCTGCACGGCCACGTTGCGGGGCGCTGCGGTGGGCACTGCGCCGAGGGAGGGCACGGGGTCACTGCGCCCGTTCGGGGTCCCAGCGCACCCGAGCCCCTTCCTGCAGCCCCCAGCAGGGGCAGACCCTGCCGGGACCCACCTGCTTCCCCCACGAACACCTCCTGGGGCGGGCTGGGGGGTCCCTCGCCCACGGCGTTGTAGACGCTCATACGGATCTCGTAGCGCCGGTGCTTGCTCAGGTCTGGGGGACAAAGGGTGAGTGGGACCCTCCCCTGGATGGGGCTACCCCCGGGGGACCTGGCAGAGCCCCCCTGGTTGGGCAGAAGGGGGTGTCCCCAAGGAGCAGCTGGATGGGACAGGCAGAGGGGTTCCAGCTGGCCCTGCAGTGCAGGGACACACAGGGGTGGCACTGGGGGACACAAGGGGAAGGTGGGAGACACACAGGGGTGCACTGGGGGACACAGGGGTGGCACTCGGGGACACACAGGGGTGGCACTGAGGAACATACAGAGGTGGCACTGGGGGACACACAGGGGGAGGTGGAGGACACACAGGGGTGGCACTGGGGGACACACAGGGGAAGGTGGGGGACACACAGAGGTGGCACTGAGGGACACACACGGGTGGCACTGGGGGACACACAGAGGTGGCACTGGGGACACAGGGGTGGCACTGGGGGACACACAGAGGTGGCACTGAGGGACATACAGAGGTGGCACTGGGGACACAGGGGTGGCACTTGGGGGACACAGAGGTGGCACTGGGGGACACACAGGGGTGGCACTGGGGGACACACAGAGGGAGGTGGGGAACACACAGGGGTGGCACTTGGGGGACACACAGGGGGAGGTGACACACAGGGGCGGCACTGGGGGACACACAGAGGTGGCGGACACACAGGGTGGCACTGGGGGACACACAGGGGGTGGTGACTTACTGTCCAGCTCGTACTGGGTGAGGGACACCTCGCTGAGGTTGTGCACGGCATAGGCGGCTGGGCAGGAGAACAGGGGGCGTTAGTGCAGGGCACGGGGGGCTCCTGCCTCTGAGCCCCCACCCCACCACGGGCCAGGGCTCCCCGGAAATGGCCCTGGCACCTCCGGGTGCCAACGGGGCTGTGACAGCACTGAGGAGCCTTTCCATCCTCCAGCCCCGTCCCCTGGGTGCCACTAGCCAGGTTTGTGCATTGGGGTCCCCACAGAGGAGGCTCTGCTCTTGTCACTCGTGTCCCTGCTGCCACCAGGGGGGATGTGACCCTGTTGCCTGCAGGGGCTGGGGACACGCAGCAGGATGGCACGCAGAGGGTGTCACACAGCCCGTGTTAGGTGCGGACACCCCTGTGAGGCTCGGATTTGTGGACACAGTGGGACAGAGCCAGTGACAGCACAGAAGGGCTTTAGGGACCACAGACCTGCTGGCACAAGGGAGCTGGTGACAGCTCCGGGGGCACAGCCTGGCCCTGGCACCGGGGAGATGCTGTGGGTGCTGTACTGCCCGGATCCCAGCTGCCACCCCAGGCCACCCCAGGCCCTGTCCCGGGGGCACTCACGGGTGGCGCCGGGGTGGCCGAGGCCGCGCAGGGCGAAGCCCCTCAGGCTGTCGTGCAGCAGCTCCCGGTAGCGCAGCCGGAACCCCAGCAGGATGCCGTTGATCTTGTCCTCGGCCGGGGGCTGCAGGGCAGGCAGGGAAGGCAGTCAGGGGCTGCCCTGCTCCAGGGCTCCCTGCCACCCTGAGGTGCCGCCCTGGTGCCACTGCCCGGGCAGGGCGGAGGGGACGGTACCTGCCAGCGGATGAGCACCGACGTGGTGGTGTGGGGGGTGATGGAGAGGATGGTGGGAGCCTCCTCGGGGGCTGTGGGGGAGAAGAGGGTGGTGAGGCTCCGGAGAGGCCCAGGGCAAAGGAGGATTTGCTCCCTCGGGCACGGAAGCGCTGTCCCTGCCCCAGGAGGTGCTGACCCGCCTGCAGGGTGGTCAGGGACTCCGACTCCTCGCTGTACTCGCTGTCCCCGATGTCGTTGGTCGCCTTCACACGGAACTTGTAGGAGGTGAAGGGTTTCAGCCTGCAGGGAGCAGAGCGGGATGGGGACGGGGCAGCCAGGGGCTCACCCCCGAGCCACTCCCTCGCACCGCACCATCGCTCCCCAGCACTTCTCCCAGGATGGGGAAACTGAGGCACGGGGAAACCCCTCCCCCGGAGCATCCGCAGCCCCTCACCTGTCCACGACGAAGGCGGTGGCGTTGTGGCTGACGGGGGCGGAGTGCAGAGCCCATTCCCCGCCGGGCAGCTCGCGGCTCTGCACGGTGTAGTAGCGCACCGGGGACAGCCCGTCGCTGCCCGGCTCCCAGGACAGCAGCACGCTCCGCGCCCGCACCTCCTCCTGCTGCGCCAGCGGCTTCCCGGGGGGCTGCGGCCGGGCTGCGGGGGGCGAGGGGCTGGCAGCGCTGCGGGGGCACCGCCAGCCCCGCCCCCTGCCCCGGCCGGGACCCCCCATCCTTACCTCGCTTCTCGGTGGTGACCACCAGCGCCTCGGCCGGCTCGCCCCAGCCCTTGCGGCTCTGCGCGGTGACGCGGAACAGGTAGGTGGCCTCGGGCTGCAGGCCGGTGGCCGTGAACTGCCGGGCGCTGGCGTCCAGCACCTCCACGGCGGCCGCGCTCGCCGCCGAGGTGTTCAGGCGGTGGCTGACCTGGTAGGCTGCGGGGAGGGAGCGCAGTGGTGGCGCTGGGGAGGGGACACCAGCCTGGGCTCCTCCCCGTGCCGCCCCCTCCATCCCAGCCTGCTCACACCCAGCCCGGGACCAGCATTCGAGCAGGGAATTCCACCCCTGAGGGCTCCGAGATGCCCAGGGAGCTGCTCTCTGACAGTCCCTGTCCCCCAGGACCTCTGCATCCCTCTGCAGAGCATCCCTGAGAGCTCCCAGGTGCTCAGGGAGCTGCTCTCTGACAGTCCCTGCCCCACAGGACCTCTGCATCCCTCTGCAGAGCATCCCTGAGGGCTCCCAGGTGCCCAGGGGATCCCAGGGAGCTGCTCTCTGACAATCCCTGTCCCCCAGGACCTCTGCATCCCTCTGCAGAGCATCCCTGAGGGCTCCCAGGTGCTCATGGAGCTGCTCTCTGACAATCCCTGTCCCCAGGACCTCTGCATCCCTCTGCAGAGCATCCCAGGATGGCTCACTGTCACAGGCATCTTTTTATGAAAATCCTTTCCTTAAGATTTTTCCTCCTGAGAAGCTGAGAAGCCTCAGGAACAAAATGCAAACAATGGTTATCTGCTGCTGTGGAATGCATCTGGGATTGGTCTCATGTGGTTGTTTGTAATTAATGGCCAATCACAGCACAGCTGGCTCGGACAGAGAGTCTGGGACAGCTGCCTTTGTTATTCATTCTTTTCTATTCTTAGCCAGCTTTCTGATGAGAACTTTTTCTCCTATTCTTTCAGTATAGTTTTAATGTAATATATATCATAAAATAACAAATCAAGCCTCCTGAAATATGGAGCCAACATTCTCGTCTCTTCCGTCATTCAGAAACTCCTGTGAACACCGTCACAGCTCACCCTGGGCGCTGCCCACCTACCCAGGATGACGCCGTTGGGGGCTGCCGGCGGCTGCCAGATGAGCCTCACCAAGGTGGTCCTCACTTCAGGAAAGAGGAGCCCCACGGGGGGCCCGGGCACTGCAGGGGGACAGATCGGAGTCACTGGGGAGTGGGGAAAAGATCCCATGCCCTGGGAGCCCTGGGTGTCCTGGGCAGGGGGAGAGGGATCACCCAGAGAACAGGGATGGGATGGGATCAATCACACAGATAGGATGGGATCAATCAGCCAGGGATGGGATGGGATCAATCCCCCAGGGATGGATGGGATCAATCACCCAGAGAACAGGGATAGGGTGGGATCAATCACACAGATAGGATGGGATCAATCAGCCAGGGATGGGATGGCATGGGATCAATCACCCAGGGATGGATGGGATCAATCCCCCAGGGATGGATGGGATGGGATCAATCACACAGATAGGATGGGATCAATCACCCAGGGATGGATGGGATGGGATCAATCACCCAGGAATGGGATGGGATCAATCACACAGATAGGACGAGATCAATCAGCCAGGGATGGGATGGGATGGGATCAATCAGCCAGAGAACAGGGATGGGATGGGATCAATCACACAGATAGGACGGGATCAATCAGCCAGGGATGGGATGGGATCAATCACCCAGGAATGGGGTGGGATCAATCACCCAGGGATGGGGATGGGATGGGATGGGATCAATCACCCAGGGATGGGATGGGATCAATGACCCAGAGGTAGGATGGGATCAATCAGCCAGGCATGGGATGGGATGGGATCAATCAGCCAGGGATGGGATGGGATGGGATCAATCACCCAGGGATGGATGGGATGGGATCAATCAGCCAGGGATGGGATGGGATCAATCAGCCAGGGATGGGATGGGATGGGATCAATCACCCAGGGATGGGATGGGATGGGATCAATCAGCCAGGGATGGATGGGATGGGATCAATCAGCCAGGGATGGATGGGATCAATCAGCCAGGGATGGATGGGATGAGATGGGATCAATCACCCAGGGATGGGATGGGATGGGATCAATCACCCAGGGATGGATGGGATCAATCACCCAGGGATGTGATGGGATCAATCACCCAGGGATGGGATGGGATGGGATCAATCAACCAGAGATGGGATGGGATCAATCACACAGGGATGGGATGGGATGGGATGGGATCAATGACCCAGAGGTAGGACGGGATCAATCACCCAGGGATAGGGTGGGATCAATCACCCAAGGATGAGATGGGATCAATCACCCAGAGATGGGATGGGATCAATCACCCAGGGATAGGATGGGATCAATCACCCAGGGATGGGATGGGATGGGATGGGATGGGATGGGATCAGTCACCCATAGGTGATAGGGTGGGATTAATCACCCAGCCCACCCAGGTGCTGTCACCCACCATCATCCAGCGTCCTCTCGAGGACAGGAGGCCGGCTGGGGATGCCATCGCCCATCCTGGTGAAGGCCAGCACCCGGACCTCGTACAGGGTGTACTTGGCCAGCCCGGTGAGCTGGGCACTGTGGGAGGCATTGCCCTCTGCCAGCCAGAAGCGGGCACGGGCCTCCGAGCCCTTCTCCTTGTACAGCACCTGCAACACAGCCCGTGTGACACGGCCAGGCCCCCATCTCCTGGAGGTGGCACCGTTATGGTGATTCCCCCAGGGAAAATTGTGCTGCCCACGGGCAGGAGCTCACCTTGTAGCCCAGGATGAGCCCGTTGCAGTCAGCCTCAGGAATGTCACTCCATCGGACCAGCAGGCTGCTGGAGGAGGTGGCCACTGCTGACACATTGCTGGGGCCGGAGGAGGGCACTGGAGGGGGGCAACAGAGAGGGTCAGTGGCCGGATTGGCCGAGGTGGGTGCCCAGTGCCCAGGTGGGCAGTGGTACCTGGCCCCATTGGCCGAGGTGGGTGCCCAGTGCCCAGCTGGGCTCAGTACCTGGCCACACTGGCCGAGGTGGGTGCCCGGTGCCCAGGTGGGCAGCGGTACCTGGTCACACTGGCCGAGGTGGGTGCCCAGTGCCCAGGTTGGCTCAGTACCTGGCCCCATTGGCCAAGGTGGGTGCCCAGTGCCCAGGTGGTCAGCAGTACCTGGCCCCATTGGCCGAGGTGGGTGCCCAGTGCCCAGGTGGGCTCAGTACCTGACTCCCGGGTACGTCCCAGCACCGGGGGGCTCCAGGGCCCGGGGCCGATGGCGTTGAAGGCCTGGACCTGCACCCTGTACTCCGTCCACTCCTGCAGGTCCTCGATGGTGAACTCCCTCTCCACGCGGTCACGGATCAGCTGCAGCGCCGGCTGCCCCCGCCCGTCCGCCCGCGCGTACCGGATCCTGTACCCCACCGAGTCGGGGCTCCCGTTGTACTCCTGCTCCAGGAGGGGCTGCCAGGGACAGCCGCTGTCACTGCTGATGTCCCACAGCCCCCCCGGCTCCGTCCCCCTTCGGCCACGCAGGCACAGCCCCCCGGACCCCCCTCACCATCCAGCGCAGCCACAGGCTGGTCTCGCTGGCCGTCCTCAGGGTGACGTTGGCAGGGGCCATGTCTGGGGGGGCCTGGAGGGTCTGGATCCTCCTGGAGGGCAGGCTGGGGGGGCTGGTGCCCACGATGTTCACCTGCCGCATGCGGAAACTGAGGGAGCAGAGGAGAGGAGAGGAGAGGGGGTCACGGTGTGGGCCAAGAGGGCTGCAGTCCCCCGGGGGGGACAATGAGGTCACAGTGGGGGACCCAGGGATGGCACCGTGGCACCAGCCTGGCACTCACCTGTAGTAGGTGTAGGGCTTCAGGTTGGGCACCTCCATGGAGCGGGTGTCGGGCTCGTTGGCCAGCTGGTGCACGAGCCCCCACTCACCGGCCTCGCCGTTCTGGCCCACCTGTGGGGTGAGACAGAGCAGAAATTCTCCAGAGTAGAAATCCATTTTGATTTAGGTGAAATGTACATCTTCGGGTCTGTGGTTAGGAATTATAGCTATGGAGCCTGGCTGCAAGACCTAGGCTCAGGGAAACTGAGTCAGTGAAGGACAGAGATAAGGGAGGGGAGACAGGGGGTGATAAAGACAGACAGAGAGACTGCTGTGAGAGCAGCTCAACCTGACCCAGGAATCCTTTCTGATAAAGAAGAACTAGTGGGCAAATGTCACGTGAAATTCGTAAAAATGAATACGTATGAACCTATTGTGAAATTGTATGCATGTGTATTTGAGAGGGGGATAAAAAGGGACCTGAAGTTCCCAGAGGTACACATGTCTTTTAAGGAGAGCCATCTCCACATGCGTCCAGCGCTGTAATAAACATACCGGCTTTACAACTTTCACAAAGTTGTGGAGTTTTTGGGCTATCTCCGCCAAAAAAGGGGTGGCAGCGGGGTGAGCGGGGTGAGCTGCCCCCCACGTCACAGACATCTTTATGAAAAATCCTTTCCTTAGGATTTTCCCTCCTGAGAAGCTGTGAGGCTTCAGGAACAAAATGTAAACATTGATTTTCTGCTGCTGTGGAATGCAACAGGTGCATCTGGGATTGGTCTCATGTTGGATGTTTCTAATTAACGGCCAATCACAGCCCAGCTGGCTCAGACAGAGAACCAAGCCACAAACCTTTGTTATCATTCTTTTCTATTCTATTCTTAGCCAGCCTTCTGATGAAATCCTTTCTTCTATTCTTTTAGTATAGTTCTAATATAATATATATCATAAAATAATAAATCAAGCCTTCTGAAACACGGAGTCCACATTCTCATCTCTTCCCTCATCCTGGGACCCCAGCGAACACCACCACACCCCCAAACACCCCCCGAGCCCCTTCCCGAGCCCCCTGTACCTGTGCCTCCACCTGCCAGCGGGAGATGGAGGTTTTGCCATCGTAACCCGGGCGAAACTGGATGGTGACGGAGCGGGGGCCGATGTTGGAGATGCCCAGGTTGGTGGGGGCACCGGGGAGCTCTGTGGGCACAGCGCAGGGTGGGTGGCACCGGCCGCTCGCCCCCAGCACCGCACACAACCCTCCAGCACCCCAACACCGCCGTGCTCACCTGGGGGGACCCCCGAGGAGATGGTGGAGGAGGAGAGCTGTCCCTGTCCCTTGGAGGTCATGGCGGCCACCTCGATGGTGTAGGTGGTGAGGGCGGTGAGGCCGGTGACGCGGTACTCCAGGGTGACGTTGGGCAGGTAGTGTGTCACCCGCGTGTTGGTGCGGTTGTACTCCTCCCAGGAGATCCGGTACCCTGGAATGCAGCCCTGCGGCGTCACCCCTGCAGTGTCACCCCTGCATTGCCACCCCTGCAGTGTCACCCCTGCAGCACCCCTGCATTGTCCACCCATGCAGTGTCACCCCTGCAGTGTCACCCCTGCATTGCCATCCCTGCAGTGTCACTCCTGCAGTGTCACCCCTGCATTGCCCACCCATGCAGTGTCACCCCTGCATTGCCATCCCTGCAGTGTCACCCCTGCAGTGTCACCCCTGCATTGCCCACCCCTGCAGTGTCACCCCTGCAGTGTCACCCCTGCATTGCCCACCCCTGCAGCAGCACCCCTGCAGTGTCACCCCTGCATTGCCCACCCATGCAGTGTCAGCCCTGCAGTGTCACCCCTGCAGTGTCACCCCTGCAGTGTCACCCCTGCATTGCCCACCCCTGCAGTGTCATCCCTGCATTGCCCACCCCTGCAGTGTCACCCCTGTGGTGTCACCCTTGCGGTGTCACCCCTGCATTGCCATCCCTGCAGTGTCACCCCTGCAGTGTCACCCCTGCATTGCCATCCCTGCAGTGTCACCCCTGCAGTGTCACCCCTGCAGTGCCCCCCCTGCAGTGCCACCCCTGCAGTGTCACCCCTGCATCACCCACCCCAGGGGCTGCGTGGGGACAGGGGTGGGACAGGGCAGGTGGGTCACCCCTGGAGTGGGGGATGCCTCATCAGGAAAAGGACCATGAGGGGACTGCTGGGGGGACAGGGGTGGGACAGGGCAGGTGGGAAGAGGACAGGACAAAGGGGGGATGCCTCAGGGGAGGAAAAGGACACATGAGCGTGACTGCTGGGTGGCAACGGGACACAGGGGACAGTGCTGCAGAGTGGGAATGGGACAGGAAAAGGGGGAGGTGCTGTGGGGTGGGAAGAGGACAGGACGAAGGGGAGATGCTGTGGGGGAGGAAAAGGACACATGAGTGTGACTGCAGGGTGGCAGTGGGACACAGGGGACAGGAAAAGGGGAATGCTGTGGCGTGGGAAAGGCACCGATGGCAGAGCCGGTACCTGCTGCTGCTCCCTTACCCGTCAGGATCCCGTTCTTCTCCAGCGGCTCCTGCCAGCTGACCTTCAGGGACGTATCCAGGATGTCACTGAAGCTCAGGTGTCCCACGGGGCCAGGCACTGCCCAAAAACACCCGGACCCTCAACACCCAAGCTCAGAGCACCCTCGGCACCCACGGGACCCCCTTGGACGGAGCCGGGGGGCGGGCAGGGTCCGTGCCGGGCGGTGGGAGCCTCCCCGTACCGTCCTCGTGGGTGCGCACCAGCTGTGGGGGGCTGCGCGGGCCGTCCCCGGGCGTGGTGAAGCACAGCACCGAGGTCAGGTACTCGGCGAACTTGCGCAGCCCCGGCACGTAGCCCACGTGCACGCTGTCCTGGAAGTTGGGCCGCACCGTCACCACCGTGGCCTCGTCCTCGTGCTCCGGCTCCCAGGCGATGAGCTGCGGGGAGAAAGGGGGAAAAATCCTTCCCTTTAGGATTTTCTTTCCTTCAGAGAAGCCGCGAGGCCTCAGAGTCAAAATGTAAGTAATGGTTATCTGCTGCTGTGGAATGCAACAGGTGCATCCGTGATTGGGCCATCTCTGATGTTTATAATTAAGGGCTAATCAAGGACTGCTTTGTTTTCATTCTTTTCTATTCAATTCTTAGCCTTAGCCTTCTGAGAACTTCTTCCTTCTATCTCTTTTAGTATAATCATAATGTAAAATATATATAATATAATAAATCAAGCCTTCTAATCATAGAGTCAACCTTCTCGTCTCTCTCTTCACCTCAAAACCCCCGTGACCACAAGCAAGAGAAAGGAGCTGCCATGAAGGTTCTCCAGCGCCAAAAACACCACCTCCGGCCTCCTCTTATTAATTAGGCGTTGATTAACGATCAATTAAACAGCGCCGGCATCCAGCGCGCCCCGCACTGTTACGGAGCTGTGATTAACTCCATCGATAACAGGATCCCCCCCCTTGCCCGCATCCAGGGCATTTAATTGGTATTGTGCAAGATAGCCTCTAGCAACTTAATTAAACACTAATTAGGCCCTAAAAATACTAATCAAAAATACTAAGTGGCGTTTAATAGGAATGTTAAATATCCTGCTCGCTCTGGTTATCTCATTCAGCGGCAATTAAATTCCCGAACTTCTTTCGAGTGGATTAAAACACAAGTTTAATGTTTTAATTCAATTTCATTAATGTAAATTTGAATTAATTGCAATTTGGAATTAATTACTGAGCATGGGAGACTCTGAGCCCATGCAAGTGTTAAATAACAGTAAATATTATTTTAACAGTCAGGAGAGAGCCAATTAAAATCGGGAATTTCAGAGAGGAGGAGCCAAGAGTTTGTGAAGGTTGACCAAGTTTTCCCCACAAGCTGTTCCGGTTCTGGGAATCACCCTCACCTTGTAGCCCTGGTTGATGCCGTTGATGAACTGGGGGCTGGGGGGGTTCCAGGTGAAGCGGATGGTGGTGGAGTTGGTGGCCTCAGCCTGCACATTCCCTGGAGGCACCGTGGGCACTGCCAGGATGAAGGGACAGCTCACGGGCACAGCTCCACAAGGTCCCCTCCATCAGCTGGGTGCCAACCCCGGGTCACCCTTGCCCGGCACACCCCAGTCCCCCTGGGACATCCACACCCATCCTCCTGCCTCCCATCCCACCATCCCAATGGCACCTGATGCTGTCTCGGTGCCCACCAAGCCCCTTCCCACCCCTGATTGCCCCTGCCTACCTCCCTGCAGGGTCCACTCTGTCACCTTCATGCTGTAGACCCCCAGGCCAGCGCTGTTGTAGGCGGCCACCTCGATCTCATAGTTGGTCCAGATGATGAGGTCCTCCAGGAGGAGGTTGTTGACCTCGGCGTTGGTGATGTTCTTGAACTGGTACCCCACGGGCAGCCCGGCCAGGCAGTACCTGGGCACCGGGAGCCATCAGAGCTGCCCCTGTCCCCACCAACACCAGGTTTGGAGCCCTGGGCAGCCCAGCTGGCACCTACCGGATGATGTAGCCCTTGAGGACCCCGTTCTGGTGGCTCTCGGGGGGCGGCTGCCACTGGATCATGATGGACTGGTTGGTGCGGCCGCTGGCGATGACGTTCTGGGGGGGCGCCGAGGGCGGCTCCTCGGGCAGGGACACCCTGCAGGGACAGGGCAGGGTGAGCACCCGGGGCCACCAGCCCCCCCAGGACCCCCCCCCAGGCCGGGACTCACCTCTCCGTGTCCTTGCTGAACTGTCCCCTGCCCACGTCGTTCACGGCACACAGGCGGAACTGGTAGGAGCGAGCGGGGACCAAGCCCCGCACTGTCACTGATGTCACCTCGGGGTCCACGCTGGCCAGCAGCACGGTCCAGGGCGCGTCTGGGGGAAGAGGGGACAGCAGGGTGGGCACCTGGCCTGCAGGACACTGGGGTTCCCTGCCTGGCTGACCCATCCCGGGGTCCCCAAGCAGCATCCCCTGCAGCAGGGGTGACAATGGGGACTTGTCCCAGTGCCAGCGGTGCCAGGGGGGTGGCAGCAGCCCCTTACTGTTCTCGGAGACCTCCACGACGTAGCGGAGCAGGGGGCTGTTGCCGTCGAAGGGCTTGGCCCAGGTGAGGTTGATGGCGCGTTTCTCCTGCGGGCTCAGGGCGGCCACGGGGCTCTCGGGGGCGTGGGGGAGCTGCCTGGACAGGGGGGTCAGGCGGGGAAGGAGGGACAGGGGGCACAGCCCCAGGTGGGGGTGCTGGCAGGACGGGGGGTTCTCACCGGACACGGAGGTGGGCGCTGCGAGAGTCGTTGCCCCCGGCCGAGATCACCTTGCAGGTGTAGGTGCCGATGTCACCCGACCAGGTCTGGGAGATGTGCAGGGTGCCCACCTCGTCCAGGCGCACCCGGGGGCCGCTCTCGGGGCCCAGTGGAGCCCCGTCCTTCTCCCAGACGTACCTGTGCCAGGGGGAGCCAGGTGTGCTGGTGCCCCGCAGTCCCCAGCGAGCGCAGGGGACACGGGGCTCGCTGTCACAGGGCACCAGGTGGCACTGCAGGACCACCAGCGCGGGGATGAGGAAGGAGACCCCCATCTCCCTCCCCGGGACAGCACTGACAGCAGCCAGGTGGGCAAACCGGGGTGCCTGGACTCCCCAAACCTCTCCCTCACCTGACGTCCACGCTGGGGTCGTGGGTGACCCCGCAGCTCATGACAGCCTTGGTGCCCTTGATGACACTTTGGTCCTGCGGCGGGTCTGTGATACGTGTCCTTGCTGTGGGGGGACAAAGTGACCCAGCAGCACTGCAGGGGTGGCACCGGCGGGGACAGCCCCCGTTTGCACCCCCAAAACTCGGCACCCATCCCCGGAGAGCTCCATCCCAGAGCCGGGCAGGGTCCCTCCCTGGGCAGGGTCTCTCCTTCTCCTGGCCCACCATGAGCCCCTTACCCCAGACCACCAGGTCTGCAGAGGCCTCGTCCACGCCGCGGGAGTTGGTGGCCAGGCAGGTGTAGGTGCCAGCGTCGGGCAGGTGCGCGGGGCTCACCAGGAGGCTGCCCGACTCCAGCAGGGTGAAACGCGGCAGCTGCACCGAGCCGCTGGCCAGGACGCGCTCCCCTGCAGACACGCGGAGCCCGTCAGTGCCACGGCCACCAGGGCAGCGAGGACAGGCTCCGGGCTCCTCCCCAGCCCCGCACCTTTCTGCCAGGTGATGGCCGGGCGTGGCGCCCCCGAGGTCTCGCAGTTGAGGATGACGGCCATGCCATCGATCACCGTGCTGTCCTGGGGACCCCGCGTGATGTTGGGCGCGATGCCTGTGGGGCACATAGGTGCACAGCCCCCCTGAATCCCCTCCCTGTGCTGTGCCCAGCCCAGACCTCACCCAGGAGAGTTTCCTGGGCTCTCTGAGCTGTCTGTGGCCCACCACGGAGACATGGCACCCCCAGGGCAAGGTGGCACCTACTGGTCACGGCCAGGTACGTGGTGGTCTGCACCTCGCCGGCCGCGTTGCGGGCGAAGCACTGGAACATTCCGGTGTCATCGGGGAGCAGCCCGCTGATCTGCAGGCTGCCGTCCTCCAGCAGCTGGAAACGGGACAGCTTCTCCAGCTGCAGGAGGGCAGCGTCCTTGTACCAGGCCATCTCGGGAGGGGGGACACCTGCACGGGTACAGGCACGTCAGGCACGGGCTGGTGGCGGCGCACGGAGGGTGCCGGGGAGCAGCTCACCCTTGGCCTGGCAGGGGATGGACACCACCTTCTCCATCTCGGCCGTGATGTGCCTCTCCGGCTCCCTGATGAACTGCGGGGGCTCTGCCGAAGGAAGCAGCAAATGGGAATGGGGGCAGAGCCTCTCCCCAGGGTCCTTGGGATGACCTGTGCCCCTCCTGCCACCTCCCAGCACTGCCCCAGCTCATGGCACGCGTGGTCTGGGCTGCTCGTGGGCAGGAGCTCACCCAGCGTGGACAGGGAGTGCCAATGGACAGGAGATGATCCAGCATGGACAGGAGTCACGCACCATGGACAGGGAGTGCCAATGGACAGGAGATGATCCAGCATGGACAGGAGCTCACGCACCATGGACAGGGAGTGTCAATGGACAGGAGATAATCCAGCATGGACAGGAGCTCACGCACCATGGACAGGAGCTCACCCAGCACGGACAGGGAGTGCCAATGGACAGGAGATAATCCAACATGGACAGGAGCTCACGCACCATGGACAGGGAGTGTCAATGGACAGGAGATAATCCAGCATGGACAGGAGCTCACGCACCATGGACAGGAGCTCACCCAGCATGGACAGGGAGTGCCAATGGACAGGAGCTCACCCAGCATGGACAGGAGCTCACCCAGCATGGACAGGGAGTGCCAATGGGCAGGGACACACAGGGTACAGACACAGGGAAGTGCCCACGGACAGGAGCTCACCCAGCATGGACAGGAAGGTGCCAATGGGCAGAAGATCACCCAGCACGGACAGGGAGGTGCCAATAGGCAGAGGATCACCCAGCACAGACACAGGGAGGTGCCAATGGGCAGAAGATCACCCAGCAGGGGCAGAGAGGTGCCCACGGGCAGGAGCTCACCCAGCACGGACAGGGAGGTGCCAATAGGCAGAGGATCACCCAGCACAGACACAGGGAGGTGCCAATGGGCAGAAGATCACCCAGAAGGGGCAGAGAGGTGCCCACGGGCAGGAGCTCACCCAGCACAGACACAAGGAGGTGCCCACGGGCACGACATCCCCCAGCACAGACAGGAGCTCACCCAGCACGGCCAGGAAGGCGCCGGCAGTGACGGCAGGGACGCTGCTGCTGCGCAGCACAGCCTGGCACTCGTAGAAGCCGCTGTCGCTCAGGGTGGGGTGCAGGATGGTCAGCCGCCGGCTGTAGTCGCTGATCCCGCTGGACACGGGCACCCCGTCCTTCTTCCAGATGATGTGCAGCTTGATCAGTGGCCTGGGGGGCCAGGGTGTGTCAGGAGCCAGCTCCAGCTTCCCTGGAGGATCCCACCCCCTCCATCCCGCAGGACTCAGGTGGGAAGGGACCTCCCTCCATCCCACAGGTCCCAGGAGTGTGGTGGGAAGGGGTTTAGGAGCACCCAGAACCCAAATCCCCCTTGGGCAATGCCAACAGGGAGATTCCCCGTCCTCCTCCCCACCCCAGGGCTCACCTGGCATTGGCCACACACTCCATGGTCACCTCCGAGGTCCCGGCCACCACGCTGGTGTTCTTGGGAGGGACAATGATGGTGGGTGCGATGGGATCAGCTGGGCCACCCACATCTGGGGAGAAGCAGGGCAGAGGGACAGCCGTGAGCACCCCCTGCCACCCCGGGGTGTCCCCAGAGAGGGCACCCAAATCCCCAGACTGGAGGAGACAAAGGTGACAGGGATCTGGCGGCTTTCCCAGCTGTCCCTAAGCTGTGTCCCCCTGTGGGAGCCCTGGCATGCCACCAGAGCCACCAGGCTGGTGGCAGCAGGGAGGAGGGAGCAGGGAGTCCGTAAAGCAAAATGATGGCAGCAATAAAAAACCCTCATGTAGGCGCTGTAAAAGCGCGATGGGCTCGAAAGCTGCTGATAGAGCTGAATCCATAAACAGGGCCTGGGATGTTTATGGAGCTCCAGGACGCCGAGGGACGGGAAACCAGATTGATGGGGATGGGAGACAGGCAGACAGACAGACAGGGATAACCTGTCCTAACCCTGTGGAGCAGCAGGAGGGGAGAGATGGGGAGAGCGTGACAGGACTGATGTCACCCCAGGTCGTGTCCCATGGTGTCACAGGCATCTTTTATCCTTTCCTTAGGATTTTTCCTCCTGAGAAGCTGAAAAGCCTCAGGAACAAAATGTAAACATTGATTATCTGCTGCTGTGGAATGCAATGGGTGCATCTGGGATTGGTCTCATGTGGTTGTTTCTAATTAATGGCCAATCACAGTCAGCTGGCTCAGACAGAGAGTCCGAGCCACAAACCTTTGTTATCATTCCTTCTTATTCTATTCTTAGCCAGCCTTCTGATGAAATCCTTTCTTCTATTCTTTTAGCATAGTTTTAATGTAATATATATCATAAAATAACAAATCAAGCCTTCTGAAACATGGAGTCAGATCCTTGTGTCTTCCCTCATCCTCAGACCCCTGTGAACACCGTGACACCGTGGGATGGGCTGTCACCACCCAAATGGGCTGGGGGACCCCAGGGGGACCCAAAGGGACCGGGGGGACAAAGCCACAGGGGTGGCCCCAGGCAGGAGCTGCTCCAGAGCACCAGGAGCTGACGGGGGGGGACACGGACAGGGGTCGGGGGGTGTCCATGGGGGGACACCGCAGCCCCCATTCCGCAGCCCATCCCGGGGCATGGCTGGATGCTGCTCTGCCCGTGACACAGCAGCGCCTGCAGCACGGCCACGAGCGCCTAAATAAATTCCGAGCCAGCCGAAGCGCTAAGTCAGCAGAAGCCGGAGCCACCGAAGAGATTTACTGCAAATTAAACCTGGGGGCGAGGCAGGGGCTGGGGGAGAGGGGGCCAGCGCCCCCCACACTCACTGGCCACCGTCAGGGTGATGGGCTGGCTCGTCTTGTTGTCGCCGTTCTTGTCATTGACCGCCTGCACGTAGTAACGCCCCCGTCCGGGCGATGTGCAGCTTGATCAGTGGCCTGGGGGCCAGGGTGTGTCAGGAGCCAGCTCCAGCTTCCCTGGAGGATCCCACCCCCTTCATCCCGCAGGACTCAGGTGGGAAGGGACCTCCCTCCAACCCACAGGTCCCAGGAGTGTGGTGGGAAGGGGTTTAGGGGCACCCAGCCCCCAAATCCCCCTTGGGCAATGCCAACAGGGAGATTCCCCGTCCTCATCCCCACCCCAGGGCTCACCTGGCGTTGGCCACACACTCCATGGTCACCTCCGAGGTCCCGGCCACCACGCTGGTGTTCTTGGGAGGGACAATGATGGTGGGTGCGATGGGATCAGCTGGGCCACCCACATCTGGGGAGAAGCAGGACAGAGGAACAGCCGTGAGCACCCCCTGCCACCCCGGGGTGTCCCCAGAGAGGGCACCCAAATCCCCAGACTGGAGGAGACAAAGGTGACAGGAATCTGGCGGCTTTCCCAGCTGTCCCTAAGCTGTGTCCCCCCGTGGGAGCCCTGGAACGCCACCAGGGCCACCAGGCTGGTGGCAGCAGGGAGGAGGGAGCAGGGAGTCCGTAAAGCAAAATGATGGCAGCAATAAAAAACCCTCATGTAGGCGCTGTAAAAGCGCGATGGGCTCGAAAGCTGCTGATAGAGCTGAATCCATAAACAGGGCCTGGGATGTTTATGGAGCTCCAGGACGCCGAGGGACGGGAAAACAGATTGATGGGGATGGGAGACAGGCAGACAGACAGACAGGGATAACCTGTCCTAACCCTGTGGAGCAGCAGGAGGGGAGAGATGGGGAGAGCGTGACAGGACTGATGTCACCCCAGGTCGTGTCCCATGGTGTCACAGGCATCTTTTATGAAAAATCCTTTCCTGAGGATTTTCCCTCCTGAGAAGCTGAAAAGCCTCAGGAACAAAATGTAAACAATGGTTATCTGCTGCTGTGGAATGCAACGGGTGCATCTGTGATTGGTCTCATGGGGTTGTTTCTAATTAATGGCCAATCACAGTCAGCTGGCTCAGACAGAGAGTCCGAGCCACAAACCTTTGTTATCATTCCTTCTTCTTGTATTCTTAGCTGGCCTTCTGATGAAATCCTTTCTTCTATTCTTTTAGCATAGTTTTAATGTAATATATATCATAAAATAATAAATCAAGCCTTCTGAAACATGGAGTCAGATCCTTGTGTCTTCCCTCATCCTCAGACCCCTGTGAACACCGTGACACCGTGGGATGGGCTGTCACCACCCAAATGGGCTGGGGGACCCCAGGGTGACCCAAAGGGACCGGGGGGACAAAGCCACAGGGGTGGCCCCAGGCAGGAGCTGCTCCAGAGCACCAGGAGCTGACAGGGGGGGACACGGACAGGGGTCGGGGGTGTCCATGGGGGGACACCGCAGCCCCCATTCCGCAGCCCATCCCGGGGCATGGCTGGATGCTGCTCTGCCCGTGACACAGCAGCGCCTGCAGCACGGCCACGAGCGCCTAAATAAATTCCGAGCCAGCCGAAGCGCTAAGTCAGCAGAAGCCGGAGCCACCGAAGAGATTTACTGCAAATTAAACCTGGGGGCGAGGCAGGGGCTGGGGGAGAGGGGGCCAGCGCCCCCCACACTCACTGGCCACCGTCAGGGTGATGGGCTGGCTCGTCTTGTTGTCGCCGTTCTTGTCATTGACCGCCTGCACGTAGTAACGCCCCGCGTCCGGCGCCACCGTGGACAGGATCACCAGCGTGTTCTCCAGCGTGATGGCTCTGGGAGGACAGCGTGGTGGGGCTGAACCCAGCGAGCTGGGACCCTCCCAGCCCGCCCAGCACCCGCCTGGGACCCCCAGCCTCCCCCCAGGATGAGGGGAACAAGCCCTGCACCCCTCGGTCCAAGCAGACCCCATGGGACAGTGCAGATTCTGAGGATTTCTCCTTTTTTTTCAGTTTTTACTTATTGGGACAATCTAATCTGCTGGAAACATAAAATGCTGTGGGGAATATGTTTTTTTTTTTAACCATTAAATATGAGATAAAGGAGTTTTATCTCCTCAATCCCGCTTTGCAAATCGAAAGGAGACCAGTTCAATTCCTGCATAATGGGGGTTACAAATTCAATTCCTGCCCAGGGCTCCGGCAGCACCGGGATCTGCCACAGCTCCGTGGGGACACCTGTGAGCCATGTTTGGCTCTCTCCCACCCTCTCCCCCGCCTTCCTCCCTCCTGCTTTCGTTTTTTGTGAAGAAATCCCCTTCTCTGGTGACAAACAGAGCCATTAGTCACCGGGCCTGTCCCTGGGCTTCAGCACGATGTTGGTTAAACATCCCTTAGTGTGGGGACAAGGGGAAATGCAGCCCCTGGGATGCTGGGGAGGGTTCCAGGGGGGTTCCAGGGGTGCTCACACGCGGCTGCTGGGGGAGATCTTCCGTCCATCGCGGAACCAGGTGACCTGGGGCTGCGGGAAGCTGGCGATGCGGGGCGCGGGGATGACGGCGGCCTCGCCGTGGGACACGCTCTGCTGCGTCTCGCCGTCCTCGAAGCTCCCCATGTCTGCAGAACAGGGCAGGGAACGTGCCAGGGGCTGGGGGGGAGCCCACGGGTGCAGAGCCGGGTCTGGGTGAGCAGCAGGATGGGGTTTGTGGGATGGGCTCCCATGGGATGGTGCAGAGGGGTGGTCCCGGTGCCCTCCAAGGCTGGCTCAGGGTGGGAATGGCTCAGATACCACGGGCTGGTCCTGGTCATTCATCCATCCATCCATCCATCCATCCATCCATCTATGGATTCCATCCATCCATCCATCCATCCATCCATCCATCCATCCATCCATCCATCCATCCATCCATCCATCCATCCATCCATCCATCCATCCATCTATGGATTCCATCCATCCATCCATCCATCCATCCATCCCTCATCCATCTATGGATTCCATCCATCCATCCATCCATCCATCCATCCATCCATCCATCCATCCCATCCATCCATCCATCCATCATCCATCCATCCATCCATCCATCATCCATCCATCCATCCATCCATCATCCATCCATCACCCCTGTGCTGGATGAGGGACCCCATCCAAGTGTCCCCACCACACACAGGCTGCAGCCACAGCAGGGAGAGCCCAGTCCCAGGGCTCCCCATCTTCTCTCTGCTCCCCATGGCATGTCCCTGTTGGTTGTTTCTAATTAATGGCCAATCACAGCCCAGCTGGCTCAGACTCTCTGTCCGAGCCACAAACCTTTGTTGTCATTCTTTCTTTTTCTGTTCTTAGCCAGCCTTCTGATGAAATCCTTTCTTCTATTCTTTTAGTATAGTTTTAATATAATATTAAAATAATAAAATATTAAAATAATAAAATAATAAATCAAGGCTTCTGAAACATGGAGTCAGCTCCTCCTCTCTTCCCTCAGCCTGACACCCCTGTGGACACGGTCACATGTCCCGGTGCCAGGAGCAGCCCAGCATGGCCCTGACTGCAGGGACAAGGTGTGGCACAGCTGCCTCCATCCCCCCTGCCATTCCCAGCCTGGCAGCATGGAGCAGCTGTGGGAGAACTGAGGGAAGCTGGGGGCATGGAGGAGGGGGGGTGGGACAGGGGATTTTTATTGACTTCCTTAATTGCTGTAATTAAAAACATGTAAAGAATCCTTTTTTAACGACTTTGCCATTATCATTAGTTGTTAGCACAGCTGCCTTATTAATTTCTCATTATCCTCCTGATTTGTCACTGCTCCTCAGGAGGCGTTTGAGGGATGGGATTGGGGATATCCCAGAGGCAAGGGGTGGCAGAGAAGGGCAGGTCCCGTCAGGGGACAGAGCCACCATCCCAGGCCTCAGCACTGCCATCTCCTCCTTAAATCTCAGCAGCATCATCCAGGGATGCTCCAGACATCCCTGCCAGTGCCACCCCAGGGATGCTCTGGATGTCCCTGCCAGTGTCACCCCAGGGATGCTCCGATGTCCCTGCCAGTGTCACCCCAGGGATGCTCCAATGTCCCTGCCAGTGTCACCCCAGGGATGCTCTGATGTCCCTGCCAGTGTCACCCCAAGTATGTTCCAATGACCCTGCCAGCATCACCCCAGGGATGCTCTGATGTCCCTGCCACTGTCACCCCAGGGATGTTCCAATGTCCCTGCCAGTGTCACCCAGGGATGCTCTGATGTCCCTGCCACTGTCACCCAGGGATGTTCCAATGTCCCTGCCAGTGTCACCCCAGGAATGCTCTGATGTTCCTGCCCTGTACCACCCCAGGGACGCTCTGATGTCCCTGCCAATGTCACCCAGGGATGCTCTGATGTCCCTGCCAGTGTCACCCCAGGGACACTCGGATGTCCCTGCCGGTGTCACCCCAGGGATGCTCCGATGTCCCTGCCAGTGTCACCCCAGGAATGCTCTGATGTCCCTGCCAGTGTCACCCCAGGGACGCTCTGGATGTCCCTGCCCACCCGCGGGATGCTGCAGGCTCCCACGTGCTGGCCACGGGTGGCACCCACACCAGAGCTGTGCCCCGCCGCCGGGAGCTGGGTGTCCCCGCGCGGTCCCCGTGGGGCAGGACTGTCACTTACAGGCCACCTGCACCTCGGTCTGGCGCTGCAGCAGCGCGCCCATGCGGTTGCGGACGATGCAGCGGTAGAAGCCGGCGTGGGTGCGGTCCAGCGAGGTGATCATGTACCTGCGGGAGGGGAACCAGCCGTGAGGGGACATCCGTGCCACTGCCACAGCCCCCCGATGCACCGCACGTGTGCCAGGAGCTCCTTTCCCCGAGGAGCTGCCGGAGGCGCACGCAGTACATGGAGGTGGTGGGAAGGGGTGGGGGACACCCCAGTGTCCCTCAGTGCCACACGGGGACTCGCGGCCACCCCCACCGCCCGTGCTTCCACTGGTGACTGTCACCCTCCCGCTCCAGGGGCTGCGTGTGACCCATCGCCACCAACGGGGACCCGGGCCCCGCTGTCCTGAGCCCGCCCCAGCCCCAGCAGTGACACCGCGACCTGCTGGTGTCACCCAGCCCGGACCTGAGAGCGGCCACACCCGGCACTGCTCCGATGAACCCCGGCTGACCCCCCGCCCTTATCGCTCCCGCTCCTGCTCTTATCAGCGGCCAGCGGCAGCAGCCGGTGAGAGATAAAGGAAATCACCACATCTCCTCTCCACCACCCCCCGAGCACCGCCGCGGTCCCCAGGGCGGGCCCTGCTGCCACCAGCGCTGTCCCCGGCCCTGGAGCTGCGGTTTCATCCCCCTGGAAGAGCCGGGGGAGCCTCCGGGGGCCGGGCAGGCGCTGCAGCCTCGCTGCCCCCGACTGGGAGCGCTGCGAGATAAAGCAGAGAGGGAATAAATAAAGCAAGCTCAGCCCTCCTCCCTGCCCAAAAAAAATCTAATCTTGCGTTAAAACCCGCCGCGGGCTCTTTCGGCAGAGCTTTGTTTGCTCTTCTGAGAGCCGAGAGTAAATTAAACTTTCATAAGACCTGAGGAGCGCCTTCCCTGCGCACGGCAGAGGGTGACAGCGACACAGGGCTGTCCCCTGGCCCGGCGGGACTGTCACCAAGCCGCGGTGACACCAGCCAGCCGCCCACCCACACAGCATGCTGGGGTCACCCGTCCCCGCGGGACGAGGAGGAGGAGGAGGAGGTGGAGGAAGGGTGCCCTTTGGGAACGAGACCTTGAGTGTCACGGCTGATATTTAAAAACGCTCCCCAGAGGCTTTAAATAAGATATTTCAATCGCACGGAGCTGTCAGGAAGGGCTGCAGACGCCAGGAGTAATGGGCCCGCTCTCCTTGCCGTGTCCTCGTTAATAAATCACACCGTGACTCCCGCGCGCGCGCACGCCCACGGAGGGATGGACGGACGGACGGACACACAGCAGCACAGGGACACGTGGGTCCCCAAACAGACCCGTGTCCCCTCCAGGTGGGGACAATGCAAAGCCACCAGTGCTGGCACAGCCCAAGGGACACAAACGGGGTCACAGGGAGCACCTTCAGCACGGCCCAGGCAGCGCAGTGTCCCATAGAGGTGTCCCCATGGGCAGGACACTTCCATGGGCACAGGGAGCCGTGTCCCCACGGGCAGGACACTCCATGGGCACAGGGAGCCGTGTCCCCACGGGCAGCACACTCCATGGGCACAGGGAGCCGTGTCCCCACGGGCAGCACACTCCATGGGCACAGGGAGCCGTGTCCCCAGCCCAGGACACTCCATGGGCACAGGGAGCCGTGTCCCCATGGGCAGGACACTCCATGGGCACAGGGAGCCGTGTCCCACGGGCAGGACACTCCATGGGCACAGGGAGCCGTGTCCCCAGCCCAGGACACTCCATGGGCACAGGGAGCCGTGTCCCCATGGGCAGGACACTCCATGGGCACAGGGAGCCGTGTCCCCATGGGCAGGACACTCCATGGGCACAGGGAGCCGTGTCCCCAGCCCAGGACACTCCATGGGCACTGGGAACCATGTCCCCAGCCATGGGCACAGGGAGCCATGTCCCCCCAGCCCAGGACACTCCATGGGCACAGGGAGCCATGTCCCCAGCCCAGGACACCCCAGCAGATCCAATTCAGGGGCCTGGTCCCCACACACGGAGCTGGAGGAGTTATTGAAGCAGCAGCACTCGCACACACACCTCAGCAGCTGAAAATAGCCCGGAGAAAGGAAATCAATTCCCGGCGCAGCCCAGCCCGCAGTCATCAACCAAACCGGCACAGACTTTGTTCTCCCCGCTCGCCTTCCACCGAGGCTTTCATCCAACAGCGCTCGGCTTCCATTTCCTTCCCGCATCGCGCCTGGCTGGGAGGGGACGGGGATTGATTTCACCCCCAATGTCACCCTCCTGTCACCCCTCACAGGGGATGCGCTGCAGGCAGGAGCGGGGGATGCCACCCCACCCCTCCAGTTTGTGCCACGGCTTCGTGGCCAGGAGCTCCGGGGACCTTTATTCCACGCGGGAAGGAGCTGCTCCAGCTGGGCCCGCTCCCGGTGGCTTTGTCCCCCCGGCTGGGTGGCTTTGTCCCCCCGCCCCCGCTCCAGCCGGGACCGGGGTGAAGCTGGCCCGGCTCCCGGCGCAGCCCTCGCTGCTGACTCCGCTGTTCCAGGGGTTTGTTTGGCTTCTCTGTGAAGACGGAGCTTGACAGGGCACGGTCCGCGGGGAGAGGCGAGCGCTGACCCTCCTGCCCCGGCAGGAAGCGGCTCCGTCCCGCTCAGCCCCGGGGTCGGGAGGGGGCTCCGCGGGCAGGAGCCCCGTGCCAGGGGAGCCGCGGGTCTGCAGCAGCGGCTTTGGCACCGGATCTGTCTGACAGACGGATGGCTGCTGGCTGGGAATGACAACCTGTCCGTCTGTCCATCCATTCATCTCGGTCCCTCAGCCGGGCAGGGCACAGCAGCGTGCCCAGCTCCTCGCCGTGCCCAGCTCCTCGCCGTGCCAACCCTCAGGACTGCCCATGTCCCTCTGGCACAGCCGTGCCCCAGCCCTGCCTGCTGCCCGTGGCTCTGTTATTGTAGGATTGTCCGTCTGTCCATCCATCCATCCATCCATCCATCCATCCATCCATCATCCATCCATCCATCCATCCATCCATCCATCCATCCATCCATCCATCCATCCATCCATCCATCCATCCATCCATCTCCAGTCCCTCTGGCCCAGCCATGTCCCAGCCCCAGCTGTTGCCGTGGCTCTGTTATTGTAGGGTTGTCCGTCCGTCCGTCCATCCATCCATCCATCCATCCATCCATCCATCCATCCATCCATCCATCCATCCATCCATTCCCAATCCCTCTGGCCCAGCTGTGCCCCAGCCCCGGCTGCCGCCGTGGCTCTGTTATTGTAGGGTTGTCCGTCCGTCCATCCATCCATCCATCCATCCATCCATCCATCCATCCATCCATCCATCCATCCATCCATCCATCCATCCATTCCCAATCCCTCTGGCCCAGCCGTGCCCCAGCCCCGGCTGCCGCCGTGGCTCTGTGTTATTGTAGGGCTGCTGAGGAGCGTGGGGCTGACGCTGCCGAATTATTCTTAGATTGAGGGGGTGGAGGAGGGCCGGGAAAAGCGGCAGCCAAAGGATTTGATCCATCAAATTGAAAGCCAGAAGAGCGCAGAAATCTGTGAGGTTCTTCCAGCGCCGCCCAGGAACAGCAACAGCTGGATCGGATTTGGGGTGGAAGCAGCACTGGCACAGTCCCCTTTGATTAATATCCTGCATAACGACTAATTAATTCTGGAGGGGACGCGTGTTTGAATAGTTACTGTGGGATAATGAAATGTCAAGTGAGCATTAAAACACACTTAGCAGAGGTTTAACGACTCGGAGCATCCGAGCGGTGTCCCGGCCCCTGCTCCGGGCCAGCGCTCGATGAGGCTGCGAGGCGCCCCTGGAGCTCCATCAGCCCCGCTTAGCTGGGCTATTGGATCTCAATTAGCTCCCGACTGGAACGGGTTCTCTCTGGATCCACGTGGCCGCTGCCTCTCCTCCTGCCCGGGAGTGCTTTCCCTCCCTCGGCCGTGGGAATTGGCAGCGCCGTAAATCGCTGCCTCAATTGGCCCTGCCAGAACAATGAGCCATTTAATAATTAATGCCTGCGTATTAATCAGCCTCCTTCCTGCAGAGCGGGGACGGAGCGAGCCTCGATCCGTGTTGCGGCATCCGGGGGGCTCTGGTGCATTGCTGAGCGCGGGCTTGGCCTCCTCCCAGCTCTGGGGGCTTCTCCTGCTCTGGCAGTCCCGGTCCTCTCCTCCTGAGCCCCTCCAGGATCCCAGCAGGGAGATCCCTTCGTGCCTCCTGCCCTCCGTGACACTGCTGTGCTTCACTGGCACCGCTGCCCTGTGCCCACAGCTCCTCATGCCAACGTTCAAGCGTCCCCGAAGTCCCAAACAAGGCACAGAGACAGGCAGGAGCCTCCCCAGCGCAAACATTCCCAGGAAAAACCACCCCCTCCATGCTGCCCACGCTCCTCCTGGGGCTTTGCCACCTGTGGTGGCACCAAAGGTGGCACAGGCCAGGCTGGAGCCACCAGAACCAGCAAAGCCCTGCGGGGCTCCCACCCAGCCTGGCTGCAACCCTTCCAATGTTCTTCAGCTGCCGTTAATTAACTCATTGCACGGTAATTAGCTCCCCAAGGCAGAGGGATGGGCTTCGCACCTGGGCTGGCAGAGAGCTGGGCCCACCAGAGCAGGGATGAGCTCCCAGCAGGACTCCAGGGGTGATCCATCCTGTTTGCCCCAGGCCTGGGATCTTCAGAGGCTCCTGGCTCCGTATTTCACATGATTTGGGGACAAACTCTGGGCATCAAACGTTTGGGATCCTCAGCAGGCCACAAAGGCACATCAGGGGACACCCCAAAACAGCCCAAGGGAGGAGCAGGGCTTGGAAGAGCCCCAAATCTGCCCCAAATCTCCGTGAGCCCACAAAGAAAGGAGATGGAGATGGATCAGAGGCACCACGTGCTGGAAAACCCACCCCAGGGCTGGCATGGGATGGCACGGGGAGGCTCAGCTGTGCCAGCCCTGCTTGGCAGAGGGGAGCTGGGGCCAAGCCAGCCCGAGTCAGAGATGGAATTACACGGCTCCGAGCTCCAGCAAAGGGGAGCTGGGCTCTTGAGAGGAGGCAGGGAATCCTTCAGTCGCTGCTGGACTCCTGCACCAGCTGTGGAGGCCCCGAGGGGAGGCACGAGGGCTGATTTAGGAGCCAGAGGATGCATCTGTACGGATGGGAGTCTGTCCAGAGGTAATCTATGTGTAAGGTAATTTCCAAAGGCAGCAGGACTCGATGCAGCCCTTAATAGGACAATCTCATGTGATAAATTACCAGCCCCAACTAATCTGCATGTTAAATTTCTTGTATGAGAAATAAATATCCTCAATTCACCAGAGAAGCTCTTCCCTTCCGAGGATTTCATTAAAGACATCAAGCTGCCTGATTTGCATGTTGTGATTCCTCATCCCAGCCGCTCCGGAGAGCCCGGCACGGGAGGGATCCCGGCGGCACAACCAGAGCTGGGCCAGGGCACCCAGCTGAGTGCGTGGGCACCCAGGCTGCTGTCACCCCACGGCCACCAGAGCGGGGTCCCTGTGGGGCCCCCAGAGCGGGAGGCAGCAGGGATCCCGTGGGAAAACGGCCTTGGATCCCATGGCAGCGGCAGGGAATGGAGGGAGGGGAGGGGAGGGCAGGTGGTCCCTGATCCCATCCCACCCACCAGGAATGTCCTTGGGATCACAGGGCTGTGGGAACACACAGAGCCAGGCTGATCCCTGAGCTCCCCAAAGCCCCAGGAATGCTCCCAAGGGAGGATGGCTCCATGTACCCAGAGCCAGGTGATTCCTGAGCCCCCGGGATGCTCCCAGGGGAGGATGGCTCCACAGACAGAGCCAGGCTGACCCCTGAGCCCCTCACAGCCCCAGGGATGCTCCCAAGGGACGATGACTCCATGTACACAGAGCCAGGCTGATCCTTGAGCCCCCGGGATGCTCCCAAGGGAGGATGGCTCCACACAAAGAGCCAGGTGATTCCTGAGCCCCTCACAGTCCCAGGGATGCTCCCAGGGGAGGATGGCTCCACACACCCAGAGCCAGGCTGATCCTTGAGCCCCCAAGATGCTCCCAAGGGAGGATGGCTCCATGTACACAGAGCCAGGCTGATCCCTGAGCTCCCCACAGTCCCAGGGATGCTCCCAAGGGAGGATGGCTCCACACACACAGAGCCAGGTGATTCCTGAGCCCCCCAAAGCCCCAGGGATGCTCCCAGAGGAGGATGGCTCCACAGACAGAGCCAGGCTGATCCCTGAGCCCCCGGGATGCTCTCAAGGGAGGATGACTCCATGTACACAGAGCCAGGCTGATCCCTGAGCCCCCGGGATGCTCCCAGGGGAGGTTGGCTCCACACACAGAGCCAGGCTGATCCCTGAGCTCCCCATGGTCCCAGGGATGCTCCCAGGGAGGATGGCTCCACACACACACACACACACACACAGACAGAGCCAGGCTGCTGCTCAGTCCCTCGGGGCTCCCTCCTGCTCCATCCCCCAGCATCCTCCTGAGGGAAGCAGCTCTGCGTGCTCCTGGATCCAAGCTGGGATGCTCCATCCCCAGGGATGCTCCAGGGCGATGAGCCCATGGTCACACACAGAGCCAGGCCGGCTCCCAATCCCCCCAGTCCCCCAGGGTGGCTCCAGGGGGGATGGCTCCACAAGCACACAGCCCCGGGCTGCTCCCCAGGCCTTCAGGAGCCCCTCACGGCACTGAATCCCCCGGGATGCTCCTCGGGATGCTCGGAGAGCTGGGCGCTCCCCGGGGATGCTCCCGAGGGATCAGCTCCAGGCTCAGGCACCGCCGCTGCCCTGCCCGGCTCGGGGCACAGACGGACCCGGCCCGGTGCCCACCCGGCCCTCGGTGAGCGCCGAGAGCCGCTCCGGTGGCGGCGGAACCGCTGCGGGAAGGGAAGGAAAGGGCGGTCGCCATGGAAACGCTGCCAAACTGGGAGAGCGGCTCCTTCCCTGGAAACGCGGCGTGGTGTGAGCGCCTCCGACCCTGACCACCCTGAGCTCCAATGGCCACCGTGAGCTCCAATGGCCACCCTGAGCTCCCCTGGCCACCCTGAGCTCCTCTGATCACCCTGAGCTCCAATGGCCACCGTGAGCTCCCCCGATCACCCTGAGCTCCCCCGATCACCCTGAGATCCTCCGACCACCCTGAGCTCCTCTGACCACCCTGAGCTCCCCCGACCCGACCACCCTAAGCTCCAATGGCCACCATGAGCTCCTCCAACCACCCTGAGCTCCCCTGACCACCCTGAGCTCCTCTGACCACCCTGAGCTCCCCCGACCCGACCACCCTAAGCTCCAATGGCCACCATGAGCTCCTCCAACCACCCTGAGCTCCCCTGACCACCCTGAGCTCCTCTGACCACCATGAGCTCCTCCGACCCGACCACCCTGAGCTGTCCGACCACCCTAAACTCGTCCGATCACCCCGAGCTCCTCCAACCACCCTGAGGTCCCCCAATCACCCTGAGCTCCCCCAATCACCCTGAGCTCCGAGCGGGGCGGTTCCAGGGGGATGAGGAGACAGCCAGCCCCTGCCCACAGCCCCCCAATGGGAAATGCACGAGTGCCACTGCAGCCGGAGGGATGCCCTGCTCAGGAGAGGGTCTGGGGAGCAGCAGTGAGGATGATGAGGGTGGAATGCTCGGAGACACAGCCCTGGCTGGGAAACACAAGGTGAAGCCACCAAGCCTGGCTGGGAGCCATGAGTGATGCCACCAAGCCCAGCCAGCCCCCTCAGGACATTGTCCCCACCAAAGCCTTCCTCTTGGGCACAGCCAGACTCTGGGAATGTCCTCTGTCACAGACATCTTTTATGGAAAATCCTTTTCTTAGGATTTTTCCTCCTGAGAAGCTGAGAGGCCTCAGGAACAAAATGTAAATATTGATTATCTGCTGCTGTGGAATGCAACAGGTGCATCTGTGATTGGCCCATGTTGGTTGTTTCTAATTAATGGCCAATCACAGTCAGCTGGCTCAGACAGAGTCCCAGCCACAAGCCTTTGTTATCATTCCTTCTTTTTCTATTCTTAGCTACCCTTCTGATGAAATCCTTTCTTCTATTCTTTTAGTATAGTTTTAGTATAATATATACCATAAAATAATAAATCAAGCCTTCTGAAACACGGAGTCAGCTCCTCGTCTCTTCCCTCATCCTCAGACCCCTGTGAACACCATCACAGTCCTCCTGTCCCTGGACTGACGGGCACAGGGCAGCACCGAGCTGGGAGGGACCGGTGCACCCCAAACCCAGAGCCATCCCCAGCCCCACACGGCCAAGAGCATCCCTGAGCCTCCCTGGCCATCAGCAGCAGTCCTCCCCTCTCCAAGGATTACTCTGTTTCTAAACTCGTTAACTTTTAATTACAACCTTCCCACTGCCTGAGCGGGCTGGCTCCGCGCCACCGACAGCTCTATTAAAATTCAATTTCTGCCCATCATAACTAATTTTGGTCCTTCTCCTTCTCACCAGCAGCCTCCAGTGCCAGGCACGACAGCCAAGCCCTCGTCTCCACTCTCCAAATCCCCATGGAGCCACGGGCAGAGCCAAGGGATGCTGGCAGGGTCCAGGGGAGCCCAGCAGGGATTTGGGATTTGCTCTGTTGGCTGAGCTGGGTTTGTTTGGGTTTTGGGTTTTCCCCACGTGTTTGTTTGCTTGGGTTCTCGCTTCCTGCCTTAATCCTTTCTGCATGAGTGCTGGAGCTGGGGGCTCCAGGGGAGAGGAAGCACCTTGGAGCAGGGATGTGGGGATGTGGGGATATGGGGATGCAGGGATTCAGGGATGGAGGGATGTGGGGATGCAGGGATGCAGAAATGCAGGGATTCAGGGATGCAGAAATGCATGGACTCAAGGATGTGGGCTGCAGGGATGTAGGAATGCAGGAATGCACGGATTCAGGGATGCAGGGATGGAGGAATGCAGGGATACAGGGATGCAGGGATTCAAGGATTCAGGGATGCATGAATGCAAGCATGCAGGGATGGAGGGATGCAGGAATGTGGGGATGTGGGGATGCGGGAATGCATGGACTCAAGGATGTGGGGATGCAGGGATGCAGGAATACAGGAATATTGGGATGCAGGGATACAGGGATACAGGGATTCAGAAATGCAGGGATGGAGGGAAACAGGAATGGAGGGATGCAGGGATAGAGGGATGGAGGAATGTAGGGATGCAGGAATTCAGGGATACAGGGATTCAGGAGTGCAGGAATGCATGGACTCAAGGATGTGGGCTGCAGGGATGTAGGAATGCATGGATTCAGGGATGCAGGGATGGAGGAATGCAGGGATACAGGAATGCATGGACTCAAGGATGTGGGGATGCAGGAATACAGGAATATTGGGATGCAGGGATACAGGGATTCAGAAATGCAGGGATGGAGGGAAACAGGAATGGACGGATGCAGGGATACAGGGATGGGGGAATGTAAGGATGCAGGAACTCAGGGATGCAGGGATTCAGAAATGCCGGAATGGAGGGATGCATGGATACAGGGTTTCAGGAATGTAGGGATGCAGGGATGTGGAGCTGCCTGGTATCCCAGAGCACAGACACCACTGCTGGGCCCTTTCCCACTGAAGGGTCAACTGAGGCACGGATCAAACCCAGCAGAAAGTCAGGAAAAGGAGGCAGAACGTGTGGCGTTACATTTTAACGCCACATACCATTTAAATAAAATGTGACACCACAAGGATGCCCATTCTGGGTTTGGAGGTGAGCCCCGGGCACCCCAACCCACTCACAGGGCAGAGCAGGGCCCGGGACCCAGGTCCTGACTCCTTTCTCCTGCCTGGAAAGAGCTGCATCCCCAACAGGGAACTGAGGGGCTCAACAGGTCCCTGAACCCCCACGCCATGACCGGGGACAAGGGTGTCCCCAGGGCCCCCAGCCAGGGACCCGGGGCACTGCAGAGCTGCAGCCACCACGCTCAGGAGGGGACAGTCCCCGAGGAGGGCCCTGTGTGCAGGATCCCAGCAGGGCACAGCCGGCACCCACCGCTCTCTGCGCGCTCCCGGCATCCCGGAGCAGCCCCAGCGTTGCTACAGCAACACGAAGCCTTCGGATTCGATGCTGGCAAGGGGGAACGGCTTGTCTCAACCTGAATTATTGATTAAAACAGAGAGGATGACACACACTCAGAGGAGACGGCGAGAGGTGCCCGCCTGGATTTAAAGGCCATCTCCAAGGGGCCGGAGCCGCTCCGTGCCAGGAGCAGCTGGCACAGGGGGCTGGAGCTGGGCACTCTCCCACAGGGAGCCCCTGGGGCTGTGATGCACAGCCCGGGGTTGAGGTGTTAATCTGCTTGTGCAAACACCTCCTCCCCGCTGCTGACCTGCTTAAAGTCCCGTTTGCTCTGCAAACAGAGCCTCAGCTCCCAGGCTGCCAAGAGCTGCCTCTGTGCCACCTCCCAGGATGGCAGCCCTGGCGCTGGCACCTGCCAGGGACCAGCACGACAGGCAGGATTTGCCACGGATGCTCGGGAACACTCAGAATCCAGAGTCACTGAGGCTGGAAAACACCTCCAAGGTCATCGTGTCCCAGCTGTGCCCCATCCCCGCCTTGTGCCCAGCCCAGAGCTGGGTGCCAGCTCCAGTTCTCCTCCAGGGATGGGCACTCCAAACCTGCCTGGGCAGCCCCTGCTGAGGCCTGACGGCCCTTTGCAGACTCACCTGTACTCCAGGGAGAACTTGGTGAGCTCCTGGCTGTTGTGCAGCCACTTGAACTCCAGGGGCCAGCTGCCCTCGGCCATGCAGGTGAGCACCAGCCGGTTCCCCTCCAGGTGCACCTGGCTCCGCACCGGCTCCGTCTTGAAGTACGGGGAGACATCATCTGTGGGGAGAGAGGGGACAGGGATCAGGGCCCCACATCCCCAATCCCCCTGGAGCACTCAGCACTGCTGCCCCTGGCAGGGCACGGAGCAAAAAATGTTTTCATCCTTTCCAGCCCAAACCGTTCCATGATTCTGTTGGCATCACCCCGCTGCCACCTCCCCGCCCCAGCCCCCTTCCCTGTCCCCTGTGCCCCCCTGAACCGTTCCAGCAGCCCATCCACAAGGGCTCAGCCCGCTGCAGGTTTATCTGAGCTGCTGCTCTGCTTCATTCCCAGCTCCCTTTGTAGCATCTCGGAGCTTTTAACTCGGGGGGCGAAGGGGCGGAGGGGCTGCGAGCCGAGCGAGGCACAACCACTTACTCCTCTCCTGTTTTATTTGCTAAGTAAAACTATAAATCGAACCGCACAGCTCCATTTTCTGCTTAACAAATGGAAGCCCTTTTACTTCAAAGGCACATTCATATTCCCCAGCAGCTTTCAAGTGCACGTTCAATCACAGCTCTGGGTATTTTTCTTTGGGGTAGGGCTCTGCTTTCTTGTCTGCTCGAGCTGAATTCCTGCCGTGGATCGCTGTGAGCGGCACCAAGGCAGTGCCCAGCACCCTGGGGGTGTGTGACAGGAGTTTGTGGCAGCCAGAGCCGCACTGGGGGTCCCTCTCCTCGCTCCTGGCTCTTGCACACCCACACGGAAATGCCCGGGGGATTTGCGCCATCCTGCCTGGCAAAGGGCAGGGCACGGCGGTGCTGGGTGCCAGGCGAGTCCTGCCAGGGCAGGAGCAGTTTGTGGCTCATTCGTTCAACCTTCCTCTCTGACCTTCAGCAGCGCCAGCTGGAAGGGGCAGCCCTCGCTCCTGCTGGTGTCCCTGCCTCGGATCCAGGATGGATCTGGGCATTGGGGCATCAGGGCACGGCAGCCCAGCACGTCCTGGCTGGCACAGGGGCAGAGTGGTGCCCAGGGGCAGCTCGGTGCCCTGGCTGTGGGGTTTGGCACCACTGCTGTGATCCCGACCCATGGCCAGGCTGTTCCCTGGCCTGGGGAGCTCAGGGCAGCCCTGCCACCCTCAGGGTGCCCAGGAGTGGGGGCACAGGGCTCACAGGAACACCCCGGAGCAGGACCTGTGCCACCTGTGCATGCCACACGTCCCCACACCACGGCAGGGCTTGACCTGCAAGGCCGGGGCATCGCCCACGCCACCCCTTGGGAGACTTTGGGATTATGGCAGTGCCCAGATGGGGACGTGGCACAGCCAGATGGCAGCTCTGGATCCAAACACCTCCTGCATGGCACCAGTAAATGAGCCATGCCCCAGACCGGCATCCACTGGGCACGATGCAGCTGCAGGGAGCATCCAAGCACGGCACAATGGGGCTGGTCCCCAGGGAACGCTGATCCCAAGGAAATGCTGATTCCCTCAGGGAATTCTGATCCCCAGGGAATGCTGGTCCCAGGGAATGCTGATCCCAAGGAAATGCAGATTCCCTCAGGGAACGCTGATCCCAAGGAAATGCTGATCCCTCAGGGAATGCTGATCCCCAGGGGATGCTGGTCCCAAGGAAATGCTGATCCCCTCATGACCACCAGGCTGTGCTGGAATTCTGATCCCTCAGGACCACCAGGCTGTGCTGCCAGGGCCCAGCTGAGCGTTCCAAGGGCACTTTGGGACTGAGACTTGGCATGTCCAGTGCCTGGGAGGCACCTGGGAGCTGTCCTGGAGGCGTTCGGGAAGCGTTTGGGAAGCGTTTGGGAAGCGTTTGGGATCAGGGTGCCGCCGCTGCACCTTCCCCTGGGCCCGCCCGCCGCTTGCATCCATCCTAATTTGATTTTAAGCAGCTAAGGCTCATCACGCTTTGAAGCGCCCGAGCCATCTGTTCTGCATTAAGGGGTGAAAAACGGCGCAGAGGAGGAGAGGCGGCTCCTAATTCCGCACGGACGGGATCGTTCCGGGCTGATCCGCCCGCCAAGGGCACGGCCCGGGCCCCGCCGTGCCCCCGGGAAAGGCAAACCCAGCCCAACAGCGGGGTGGGGGTCCTGCGGGTCCCCTGCGAGGGGTGAGGGTGGCACCGAGCTCCAGCGGAACCCTCCTCATCCTCCTCATCCTCCTGGGAGGTGCTGGAGGAGAGGAGGCACCCAGGGAGGGGAAGGTGGCTCCTGAATTCCAGGTCTCCAAAGAGGCCTCCAGGGACAAGACCAGGTGTTCCAGGTGTTCCAGGTGTTCCAGGTGCTCCCAGGGGGTGCCCACACCAGCTCTTGGACGGGAGAAGAGTGGGGAGCCCCAGTGCTGAGCAGGGCTGTGCCCCTCATCACCAGCCCCTTCTGCAGCCCCCCCGGCCTCAGTTTCCCTCTCCAGCTGCACCAGCCACCCCAGCTCTGCTCCCTGGGGACACCAGCATCCCTGACAGGCCCTGGCACCACCAAATCCCGGTTCGTGGAGCTGTCACCGTGTCCCCACAGAGCTGGCACGGGCGGGAGCTGCCATTCCCCCTGCCCAGGGGGAGGGTTGGCGGTGGATGACAGCCACGTCCCCCCCACAAACGAAGGGTCACTGCTGCTCATTCCGCCTCTCCCCCATCTGTTGTGACTGTTTACACTCCGCTTGCTAATTAGAGGCTAATTAGTTGGTGCAGAAATTCATCACTTCCCAAACACAGGCGGCAGCGAGGGGCGTCTCCGGCAACATCTGCACATCTGCCGGCGGCACGGGACACTGCGCCACCCCTGCCACCCCCTGCCACCCCCTGCCACGCCAGCAGCGTCCCCTCCGCACAGAAAGGTGCCACCAAACCTCAGGGGCCCGTCCTGCCCTCGGGGTTGGGCTGGGGAGAGGATGGGGACAAGGACAGGGACAGGGATGGGGACAGGGATGGGGACGGGGACAGGGAGGGGGACGGGGGACAGGGACAGGGATGGGGACAGGGATGGGGGACAGGGATGGGGACAGGGACTCTCTGAGGGGACAGGGATGGGGACAGGGACAGGGGATGGGGACAAGGACAGGGACAGGATGGCACTAAGGGATGGGGACAGGGATGGGGAGGGACAGGGACGGGGTTTGGGACGCCAGGGTTACAGGGAGGGCCGGGGGCTTGGGGACAAGGACAGGGATGGGGACAGGGTTTGGGACAGGGACAGGGATAATTCCAAGGCAGGATGGGGACAGGGATGGGGACAGGGACAGGGATGGGACAAGGACAGGGATCCCTCCAGGGATGGGACAGCTCCCCTCTCTCCGGGAGGGACTGGGGACCGGGAGGGATCCCGGAGGGGGCCAGGGCTCGGCTCTGCCCGGGGGGACAGGGACAGGGATGGGCGGCAGGGTCCTGGGACAGGGACAGGGACAGGGATGGTGGGGATGGGACAGGGGACAGGGACCCTCAGGCCTCCCCCGAAGCACCAGCGATGCTTGTGGATCTTCCCAGGGCCCCACGCACATCCTTCCCAGGGCATCACCATCCAAAGGAGGATGCCAGCCTGGAAAGGAGGATGCCAACCCAGTAAAGAAGGTGCCAACCCCTCCAGGATGGTGGCACAGCCAATGGGCACTGCCACTGACCAGCTCTCCACCACCACCCCCCAGCATGGGGAGATGGAGCGGGAGGACACCACCACCCAAAAGGAGGATGTCAGCCTGGAAATGGGATGCCTGCCTGGGGGTAAAGAAAGTGCCAACCTGTCCAGGAGTGGTGGCAGGGCCACGCTGGGGATGGCGGGCAGCAGTTCCCACCACAGCAACCCCAGCAGCGGGAGATGGAGCTTCCCAGGGCCCTCCCCATCCTTCCCAGGGCATCACCATCCCAAAAGAAGGATGCCAGCCTGAAAACGAGGATGCCAACCCAGTAAATAAGGCACCAGCCTAGTAAACCCCTCCAGGGTGGTGGCACAGCCACCTGGCAGCTCCCACCACAGCCCCCACACAACACAGAATGGGAGATGGAGGGCCCCACATCCTTCCTGGGACACCACCACCCAAAAAGGAGGATACCAGCCTGGAAAGGAGGATGCCAACCCAGTAAAGAAGGTGCCAACCCCTCCAGGAGTGGTGGCACAGCCACCTGGCACTGGCACCGAACAGCTCCCACCACAGCCTCCCAGAATGGGGAGATGGAGCTTCCCAGGACACCACCTGGGACACCAAAAAGGAGGATGTCAGCCTGGAAATGAGGATGCCAGCCCAGTAAAGAAGGTGCCAACCCTTCCAGGAGTGATGGCACAGCCACCTGGCACTGCCACCAAGCAGCTCCCACCACAGCAACCCCAGCACAGGGAGATGGAGCTTCCCAGGGCCCTCCCCATCCTTCCCAGGGCATCACCATCCAAAAAGGAGGATGCCAGCCTGGAAATGAGGATGCCAACCCAGTAAAGAAGGCACCAGCCTAGTAAGGAGTGGTGGCACAGCCACCTGGCACTGCCACCAAACAGGTCCCACCACAGCCCCCCCCAGCACAGCAAGATGGAGCTTCCCAGCACCCCCATCCTTCCTGGGACACCACCACCCAAAAAGGAGGATGCCAGCCTGGAAATGAGGATGCCAGCCCAGTAAAGAAGGTGCCAACCCCTCCAGGAGTGGTGGCACAGCCACCTGGCACTGGCACCGAGCAGCTCCCACCACAGCCCCCCAGAATGGGGAGATGGAGCTTCCCAGGACACCACCACCCAAAAAGGAGGATGCCAGCCTGGAAAGGAGGATGCCAACCCAGTAAAGAAGGTGCCAACCCCTCCAGGAGTGGTGGCACAGCCACCTGGCACTGGCACCGAGCAGCTCCCACCACAGCCCCCCCAGCACGGGGAGATGGAGCTAAATCTCCTCGGCATCAGGCTCTCGCTGGCTCCGCAGCACGAAGAGATTAAAAAACAATAAAGAGAAAGCGAAACCCTCCGCTATAATTACCAGCCTTTAGCCGCCAGCGGAGGCAGGAGGGAGGGAGGCAAGGAAAAAAGGGGGGAAAAAGAAACAGAGGAGAAGAAGAAATCCACTAAAATTTTAATAGGAACCACTGCATTTAATTTAACGACACATTTTTTCAATTACCAGAATAATTGTTTTATTCATAAAACGAGTTTCAATAAGAGGGTAATTTTCCTTTGTTTTTATTATTCATTTGTGGAACATATTGGGGGCTGGGAGGGGGAACATCACCCACAGCCCCCAAAACAGCACCCATGGGACCAGAGGTCCCTCTGGGGGTCACAGCCTCGGGTGGCACCCAGGGATCCTTCATGGCCATCCCAGGGTGACAGGGGCGGGGGGGACAGGTGGCCACACAGCCAGCCCTTGGATGTTCCTCCTTGGGGAACATCACCCACAGCCCCCAAAAACAGCACCCATGGGGACCAGAGTGTCCCCGAGCACCCCAGGGGGGTCACAGCCTCGGGTGGCACCAGGGGATCCTTCATGGCCATCCCAGGGGTGACAGGGGCGTGGTGGCCCTGGGGACAGGTGAATCCTGCCCAGGCAGCCACCCTTGGATGTTCCTCCTTGGGGAACAACCCACGGCCCCAAAAACAGCACCCATGGGGACCAGAGTGTCCTTCATGGCCATCCCAGGGTGGGGGATGTGGTGGCCTGGGGACACATCCCCTGGCAGCCAGCCCTTGGGATCCCTTCCTGGCCATCCCAGGGAGACAGGGACTGTGGTGGCCTTGGGGACCTCCTGATGTCCCTCGTGTCCCCAAGGGCACAGAGCCACCGCCCATGCCCGGGCACGGCCCCTGTGGTGCCCCTGGTGCCACCTCCCGGGGTCCCTGGTGGCGGTTCCAGCAGCTCCATCCACAAGGCTCAGCCCGCTGCAGGTTTATCTGAGCTGCTGCTCTGCTTCATTCCCAGCTCCCTTGTAGCATCTCGGAGCTTTTAACTCGGGGGGGCTTAAGGGGCGGAGGGGGGCTTGAGCCGAGCGAGGCACAACCACTTACTCCCTCTCCTGTTTTATTTGCTAAGTAAAACTATAAATCGAACCGCACAGCTCCATTTTCTGCTTAACAAATGGAAGCCCTTTTACTTCAAAGGCACATTCATATTCCCCAGCAGCTTTCAAGTGCACGTTCAATCACAGCTCTGGGTATTTTTCTTTGGGGTAGGGCTCTGCTTTCTTGTCTGCTCGAGCTGAATTCCTGCCGTGGATCGCTGTGAGCGGCACCAAGGCAGTGCCCAGCACCCTGGGGGTGTGTGACAGGAGTTTGTGGCAGCCAGAGCCGCACTGGGGGTCCCTCTCCTCGCTCCTGGCTCCTGCACACCCACACGGAAATGCCCGGGGGATTTGCGCCATCCTGCCTGGCAAAGGGCAGGGCACAGCGGAGCTGGGTGCCAGGCGAGTCCTTAGGAAGGGCAGGAGCAGCTTGCGGCTCGTTCGTTCAATCTTCCTCTCTGACCTTCAGCAGCACCAGCTGGAAGGGGCAGCCCTCGCTCCTGCTGGTGTCCCTGCCTCGGATCCAGGATGGATCTGGGCATTGGGGCATCAGGGCATGGCAGCCCAGCACATCCTGGCTGGCACAGGGGCAGAGTGGTGCCCAGGGGCAGCTCGGCGCCCTGGCTGTGGGGTTTGGCACCACTGCTGTGATCCCAACCCATGGCCAGGCTGTTCCCTGGCCTGGGGAGCTCAGGGCAGCCCTGCCATGCTCAGGGTGCCCAGGAGTGGGGGCACAGGTGGCACAGGGCTCACAGGAGCACCCCGGAGCAGGGCCTGTGCCACCTGTGCACGCCACACGTCCCCACACCACGGCAGGGCTTGACCTGCAAGGCCGAGGCATCGCCCACGCCACCCCTTGGGAGACTTTGGGATTATGGCAGTGCCCAGATGGGGACGTGGCACAGCCAGATGGCAGCTCTGGATCCAAACACCTCCTGCATGGCACCAGTAAATGAGCCATGCCCCAGACTGGCATCCACTGGGCACGATGCAGCTGCAGGGAGCATCCAAGCACGGCACAACGGGGCTGGTCCCCAGGGAATGCTGATCCCAAGGAAATGCTGATTCCCTCAGGGAATTCTGATCCCCAGGGAATGCTGGTCCCAGGGAATGCTGATCCCAAGGAAATGCTGATTCCCTCAGGGAATTCTGATCCCCAGGGAATGCTGATCCCAAGGAAATGCAGATTCCCTCAGGGAACGCTGATCCCCAGGGAATTCTGATCCCTCAGGGAATGCTGATCCCAAGGAAATGCTGATCCCTCGGGAATGCTGATCCCAAGGAAATGCTGATCCCCTCATGACCACCAGGCTGTGCTGGAATTCTGATCCCTCAGGACCACCAGGCTGTGCTGCCAGGGCCCAGCTGAGCGTTCCAAGGGCACGGTGGGACTGAGACTTGGCATGTCCAGTGCCTGGGAGGCACCTGGGAGCTGTCCTGGAGGCGTTTGGGAAGCGTTTGGGAAGCGTTTGGGAAGCGTTTGGGATCAGGGTGCCGCCGCTGCACCTTCCCCTGGGCCCGCCCGCCGCTTGCATCCATCCTAATTTGATTTTAAGCAGCTAAGGCTCATCACGCTTTGAAGCGCCCGAGCCATCTGTTCTGCATTATTAAGGGTGAAAACGGCGCAGAGGAGGAGAGGCGGCTCCTAATTCCGCACGGACGGGATCGTTCCGGGCTGATCCGCCCGCCAAGGGCACGGCCCGGGCCCCGCCGTGCCCCCGGGAAAGGCAAACCCAGCCCAACAGCGGGGTGGGGGTCCTGCGGGTCCCCTGCGAGGGGTGAGGGTGGCACCGAGCCCCAGCGGAACCCTCCTCATCCTCCTCATCCTCCTCATCCTCCTGGGAGGTGCTGGAGGTGAGGAGGCACCCAGGGAGGGGAAGGTGGCTCCTGAATTCCAGGTCTCCAAAGAGGCCTCCAGGGACAAGACCAGGTGTTCCAGATGTTCCTGGTGTTCCAGGTGCTCCTGGTGCTCCCAGGAGGTGCCCACACCAGCTCTTGGAAGGGAGAAGAGTGGGGAGCCCCAGTGCTGAGCAGGGCTGTGCCCCTCATCACCAGCCCCTTCTGCAGCCCCCCCGGCCTCAGTTTCCCTCTCCAGCTGCACCAGCTCTGCTCCCTGGGGACACCAGCATCCCTGACAGGCCCTGGCACCACCAAACCCAGGTTCGTGGAGCTGTCACCGTGTCCCCACGGAGCTGGCACGGGCGGGAGCTGCCATTCCCCCTGCCCAGGGGCAGGGTTGGCGGTGGGTGACAGCCACGTCCCCCCCACAAACAAAGGGTCACTGCTGCTCATTCCGCCTCTCCCCCATCTGTTGTGACTGTTTACACTCCGCTTGCTAATTAGAGGCTAATTAGTTGGTGCAGAAATTCATCACTTCCCAAACACAGGCGGCAGCGAGGGGCGTCTCCGGCAACATCTGCACATCTGCCGGCGGCACGGGACACTGCGCCACCCCCTGCCACCCCCTGCCACCCCCTGCCACGCCAGCAGCGTCCTCTCCGCACAGAAAGGTGCCACCAAACCCCTCTGTGCCCGTCCTGCCCTCGGGGTTGGGCTGGGGAGAGGGATGGGGACAAGGACAGGGACAGGGATGGGGACAGGGATGGGGACGGGGATGGGGACAGGGATGGGGACAGGGACAGGGACAGGGATGAGGACGAGGACAGGAACAGGGACAGGGACAGGGACGGGGATGAGGCCCCTGGGATGACAACAGGGCCAGGCCCTGGGGACTAATCCCCTTAATGGGATCAGGGATGAGGCCCCTGCGGATGGTTACATCAGGGCCGGGGGCTTTGGGGCCGGGATGTAGGGCAGGGCTCCCTAAGAGCCGTAATGGATCCCAGGGGATGGGGCCCTAATGGGCGAGGATGGGGCGCAGGGTCTTGGCCTCCAAATCCCTCCTGATGGGAAGGCAGCGGGAGGTTTAAGCCGGGAGGGATCCCGGAGGGGCTGCCGAGGGCTCGGCTCTGCCCGGGGGGCGCCGGGCACGGAGGGGGCGGCCCCGTCCTGTTCCCGTCCCTCTCAGGGGCACGGTGGGGATGCGGGCAGGAGATCCGGTCCCTCAGGCCACCCCCGAAGCACCAGCGGCTTGTGGATCTTCCCAGGGCCCCCACATCCTTCCCAGGGCATCACCATCCAAAAAGGAGGATGCCAGCCTGGAAAGGAGGATGCCAACCCAGTAAAGAAGGTGCCAACCCCTCCAGGAGTGGTGGCACAGCCACCTGGCACTGCCACTGACCAGCTCCCACCACAGCACCCCCCAGCACAGGGAGATGGAGCTTCCCAGGACACCACCACCCAAAAAGGAGGATGTCAGCCTGGAAATGAGGATGCCAACCCAGTAAAGAAAGTGCCAACCCCTCCAGGAGTGGTGGCACAGCCACCTGGCACTGGCACCGAGCAGTTCCCACCACAGCAACCCCAGCACAGGGAGATGGAGCTTCCCAGGGCCCTCCCCATCCTTCCCAGGGCATCACCACCCAAAAAGAAGGATGCCAGCCTGAAAACGAGGATGCCAACCCAGTAAATAAGGCACCAGCCTAGTAAATAAGGTGCCATGAGTGGTGGCACTGCCACCAAGCAGCTCCCACCACGGCCCCCCACAACACAGGGAGATGGAGCTTCCCAGGGCCCCACATCCTTCCTGGGACACCACCACCCAAAAAGGAGGATACCAGCCTGGAAAGGAGGATGCCAACCCAGTAAAGAAGGTGCCAACCCCTCCAGGAGTGGTGGCACAGCCACCTGGCACTGGCATCGAACAGCTCCCACCACAGCCTCCCAGAATGGGGAGATGGAGCTTCCCAGGACACCACCACCCAAAAAGGAGGATGTCAGCCTGGAAATGAGGATGCCAGCCCAGTAAAGAAGGTGCCAACCCTTCCAGGAGTGGTGGCACAGCCACCTGGCACTGCCACTGAGCAGCTCCCACCACAGCAACCCCAACACAGGGAGATGGAGCTTCCCAGGGCCCCCCATCCTTCCCAGGGCATCACCACCCAAAAAGGAGGATGCCAGCCTGGAAATGAGGATGCCAGCCCAGTAAAGAAGGCACCAGCCTAGTAAATAAGGTGCCATGAGTGGTGGCATTGCCACCAAACAGGTCCCACCACAGCCCCCCCCAGCACAGCAAGATGGAGCTTCCCAGGCCCCCCCCATCCTTCCTGGGACACCACCACCCAACAAGGAGGATGCCAGCCTGGAAAGGAGGATGCCAACCCAGTAAAGAAGGTGCCAACCCCTCCAGGAGTGGTGGCACAGCCACCTGGCACTGCCACTGAGCAGCTCCCACCACAGCCCCCAGAAGGGGGGAGATGGAGCTTCCCAGGACACCACCACCCAAAAGGAGGATGCCAGCCTGGAAAGGAGGATGCCAACCCAGTAAAGAAGGCACCAGCCCTCCAGGAGTGGTGGCACAGCCACCTGGCACTGGCACCAAACAGGTCCCACCACAGCCCCCCAGCACGGGGAGATGGAGCTAAATCTCCTCCCCATCAGGCTCTGGGGCACCACCACCCACGAAGAGATTAAAAACAATAAAAAGGAGGACCCTCAACCTATAATTACCAGAAGGTGCCAGCGGAGGCAGGAGGGAGGGAGGCACAAAAAGGGGGAAAAAGAAACAGAGGAGAAGAAGAAACCACAAAATTTTAATAGGAACCACTGCATTTAATTTAACGACACATTTTTTCAATTACCAGAATAATAATTTATTCATAAAACGAGTTTCAATAAGAGGGTAATTTTCCTTTGTTTTTATTATTCATTTGTGGAACAAAGGAGGCAGGAGGGAGGTCCTCAAGGAAAAAGGGGGAAAGCTGGGGGCAGGGGAGGGGAACATCACCCAAAGCCCCAAAAATAGCACCCATGGGGACCAGAGTGTTAACGACACATTTTTTTCAATTACAGCCTCGGGTTTTATTCATAATCCTTCATGGCCATAAGAGGGTGACAGGGGCTTTGTTTTTATTATTCATTTGGGGACAGGTGAATCCCTGCCCACACAGCCAGCCTGGGATGTTGGGGAGGGGGAACATCACCCACAGCCCCCAAAAACAGCACCCATGGGGACCAGAGTGTCCCCGAGCACCCCAGGGGGGTCACAGCCTCGGGTGGCACCAGGGGATCCTTCATGGCCATCCCAGGGTGACAGGGACGTGGTGGCCTTGGGGACAGGTGAATCCCTGCCCAGGCAGCCACCCTTGGATGTTCCTCCTTGGGGAACATCACCCACGGCCCCCAAAAACAGCACCCATGGGGACCAGAGTGTCCCCAAGCACCCCAAGGGGGTCACAGCCTCGGGTGGCACCAGGGGATCCTTCATGGCCATCCCAGGGGTGACAGGGATGTGGTGGCCTTGGGGACAGGTGAACCCCTGCCCACGCAGCCAGCCCTTGGCTATGTCCCATTCCTGGCTTGGCAGGTGCCAGGTGAGCTCAGGAAGCATCAATCTGTCAGGGGGTGCTGCTAAAGCCACCAGGGGATCTCCTGGGATGTCCCTCGTGTCCCCAAGGGCACAGAGCCACCGCCATGCCCGGGCACGGCCCCTGTGGTGCCCCTGGTGCCACCTCCCGGGGTCCCTGGTGGCGGTGGCAGTGCAGGGGGGGTTGGAGGCTCTCTCCAGCGCTGCCAGAGCCATTAGTATTCCTGAGGCACGGCTCCAGCCCCTTAATAAAAAGCAAACACGGAATTGAAATGCCGAGCGCCGCCGGCACCTGGGGAGCCACGGAGCGCGACGGTGCCGCCAGAGGGGACAGAGGGGACAGGGCTGGGGCTGGGGGAGCCAAGGATGAGTCAGCGCGGTCTGGGAACCTTGGCTGAGCCCTGCTCGCCCTCCTCCCAACACCTGGGCAGGGGCAGAGCAGCCTGAGCCACACCCTGCATCCTCTGAGGGCAGGAGGGCTCCATCCTCCTCATGCCAGCACCACCACGGCCAAAACCACAGAGCCACCCAGTGCCAGAGTGGTTTGGGTTGGGGAAGTCCTTAGAATCCATCCATCCATCCATCCATCCATCCATCCATCCATCCATCCATCCATCCATCATCCATCCATCATCCATCCATCCATCCATCCATCCATCCATCCATCCATCCATCCATCCATCCATCCATCCATCCATCCATCCATCCATCCATCCATCCATCCATTCATCCATCCATCCATCCATCCATCCATCCATCATCCATCCATCCATCCATCCATCCATCCAATCATCCATCCATCCATCCATCCATCCATCCATCCATCCATCCATCCATCCATCCATCCATCCATCCATCCATCCATCCATCCATCCATCCATCCATCCCTTGTCTTCATCCCAGCACCACCACAGCCAAAACCACAAAGTCACCCGATGCCAGAATGGTTTGAGTTGGGGACGTGCTTAGAATCCATCCAGTGCCACCCCTGCCATGGCAGGGACACATTCCATCATCCCAGGTGGCTCCAAGCCCATCCAACCTGGCCTCGGGCACTGCCAGGGATCCAGGGGCAGCCACAGCCCCTCTGGGCACCCTCACAATGAATAATTTCTTCCAAGAGATCCCTCCCAGCGCTGGCCCTCGGTGCTGAGCCCAGAGAGCCACAGGGACACCCAGCTGTCCCTTGCTGTCCCCCAGGCTGGGATGCAGCAGTGCCAAAGGCACCTGGCACAGTCCCAACCATCCCATCCCATCCCATCCCATCCCATCCCATCCCATCCCATCCCATCCCATCCCATCAGGGACCATCCTGTCCTGCCCCATCCCATCCCCCTGTCCCATCCCATCCCATCCCATCCCATCCCATCCCATCTTTTGTCTTTTGATGTGGCTTTTTTTGCCCTTTTTACTAAGAAAAAGACTTATAATTGCAGATGTGACCATTAATCTTCCCAACTTACTTTGTTCCCTTCCTCCCCTGCTTTCCCCTCCCTCCCTTCTCCCCCCACTGAGACCAAGAGCTTTAAAACTCTCCTTCTGGCTATTAATTAAAAGCAACCTCTCCACTGCCGTGAGTGTACTTGCCATAAATTAATAGCAGCCTTCTTAATCAAATCTTATCTCCTCTCGGAGCGCGGGGCCGGGTGGGTATCCCAGCCTGCCCAGCCGTGAAATGCAATTCCCGATGCTCCAGCGGCCCCGGCAGCTCGGCTCCATCCCCTCCTCCGTGGCTCGGGTACCCGGGCGGGCCCGGAGCCCCCACCTGGGCCGGGAGGGAGGAGAGGGGGCCCGGCCACCCTGCGCGGGGGTGGCTCCCGCAGGACGCGCTCCATTTCTCAGCCATTTACCGCGTTTATCCGCAGCCCCTGCGGACGGCACTCGCCTTCCTGAATCATTTAGGAGGGGGGCTCGGTGCTTCCGAGGCGGCGGCAGAGCCGGCCTGGGGGGTTCTGCTGCCGGAGATGGGCGTGGGAAGGTGGTGGGGACACGGCGCAGCTTTTGGGGGGGTCAGTTCCTGGGCTGGGGAGCTCACGGTGCTCTGGTTCCCGCAGAGAACATCACGCTTCCACTCCCCCATCCCGGTGCCACCAGGTTTTCCTTTCCCCAGCCCTTCCTCTGAGGTGCTGGTTCCCCGACCCCACAGAATTCCCAGAGAATTCCCAAAGAATTCCCAGAGAGCTGGGACAGAGGGGGACCTGGACGTGGTGTCCTGCACTTCTGGGGCTGCTATTCCAGCCCTCTGCTTTGCAGTGTGGAAAACAGCCCTGGAGATGATTTTCCTTCTGTTCTCTGTCCCCCACCAGTGGGTGGGCACGGGGGGCTCGGGCTGGGGTCCCACAGCACCACGGAGACCCCGGGGGCTGCAGGGGGAGCCCCACCAAAGGAGCTAAGGGGGTTTCAGCCGAGGCTCACAATATCCTGGTTCCCACAGAATACTGGAGAGCATCACGCTTTACTCCCCCATCCCTGTGCCACCAGGTTTTCCTTTCCCCACCCCATCCCCAGCCCTTCCTCTGAGGTGCCGAATCCCCAATCCCACAAACAGAGGGGGACCCCTGGGGGTGATTTCCAGCCCCTCTTTTCTCAGCCCGGAGACCATTTTCCTTCTGATCTCTGCCCCTCGGTGGGCTGAGAGGGGCACGGGGGGCTCGGGCTGGGGTCCCACAGCACCACGGAGACCCCGGGGGCTGCAGGGGAGCCCCACCTGAAGGGAGCTAAGGGGGTTTTCAGCTGAGGCAGAGCGGCCTGGACAGCGTCCCCTCCTCCCTGCTCCGATCCCACCGGGATCACCGGGATAAACCCGCCCTTGTGGAGCGGGGAAGCGCTGCAGGAGCATCGCACAGCGGCCACATCCCTCCGGCGGCAGAGCCCCGAGCCGTGCCAGGTGCTGTGCCCGTCCTGCCCGTGAGCAGGGAGGAGCTGGGAGGCTCCAAGGCTGGCACCAGTGCCCTCCAGCCGTGCCCACCTGCGGTGACCCTGCTGCTGGAACACACCCATCCTTGCTCTGGTGCCTCTCCGAGCTGCTCACGGCTCTGGGAGCTGCTGCTGTGCCCTGGGGAAGGGGCACGGGCAGCACCAGGGGCTGCTGGCCATGGGCACGCTGTCCCCTGGCTCAGGTCACAGCTCCTGCCCAGCTGCAGATGGGCAGCTCCTCCCAATCCAACCCCCTGTGCACTTGTGCAGCTGCTTTGGCACCTCCTGACACAAGAAAAAAGGATTTTGGGGTTCACGGGGAGCTCTGGGGATGTGGGGACACCTCCCATAAAGGGTGCAAGGATGTGTGGCCGTGACCCCAGGAGGGCTGGCAGGGGGAGCTGGAGCTGGGCTCACCACCCCAGAGAGGAGCTGGGCTGAGCCCAGAGCTCAGCGACCGCTCCCTGCGCTGCCCCAGAGGGGATCTGGGGTTCCCTACACACCCTAAGCCGATTGCAGAGGTGCGGTAACTGGATTGAGGGGGAGGCTGAGCAAAGGCAGGCCTGGAGGAGCTGCTCAGCAGAGCACGGCTCCCGCCCGTGTGACACCGCAGGATTTGCAGAGCTGCAGCTTAAACTGATTTCCTTGCCCTAAGCCTCTGGAAAGGTGAAGCTGCCAGAGGGACGCAGGCTCTGCCCCCTCCTCACCCTCTAAAAACCCTGCAGGGCCCCGGTTTGGGCTGGCAGAGGGGTCATGTCCCCATGGTGTGACATTGCACTGCCGCCCACGGCCTCACACAGGCACTGGGTCACATCCCCATGCTGGTCACCAGTGTCACCCCTGCCCATGGCACTGGGTCACATCCCACGGCCACCCCGGTCCACGGCACTGGGTCACATCCCCACGCTGGTCCCCAGAGTCACCCCTGCCCATGGCACTGGGTCACATCCCCACGTTGGTCACCACAGCCACCCCAACCTGTGGCACTGGGTCACATCCCACAGCCACCCCTGCCCATGGCACTGGGTCACGTCCCCACGTTGGTCACCACAGCCACCCCAACCTGTGGCTGTGTCGGGGTGACCCGTGGCACTGGGTCACATCCCACAGCCACCCCTGTCTGTGGCACTGGGTCACATCCCACACCCTGTGGCACTGGGTCACATCCCACACCCTGTGGCACTGGGTCACATCCCACAGCCTGTGACACTGGCACTGAGACCTCCAGGTGACCCCGCAGCGCCTGGGGGAGCAGCACAGTGACCCCAAACCCCCACAGGGCCCCTCAGCACCCAGCAGCCGCCCCTGGTGACAATCCCCGCTGGCAGCAGCCGCCAGCCCAGGGCTCTCTGTGACATCCCTGTGGGTGACATCCCTGCGGGTGACATCCCTGTGGCTAATCCAAGCTGACCACTGCAGGGCACGGCCAGGGAGGCCACGGCCTCAGCACCCCCTCCCTGGCAGCAGCCGGTGCTCCCCAGATCCTCCACACAGCCCTGTCCTGGGGCACAGGTGACACCAGTGGTGACCACAGCCCCTGCATGGGGATGCAGAGCAGCCCCCGAGCGATGCCCACCAGTGCTGTCCCCTCCTCCTGTGGTCCCCAGCACTGGTGGCACTGGTGTCACCCGCGGGCTGCAGGTGTCACACCTCATCCATCTCTGCTGCTGATCTGTCCTGGCATTCCTGCTCCCAGGGTGGGGGCAGAGGCTCTGGGGGTGATTCCTGCAGCTGGCAGAGCTCAGGAAAAGCCCAGGCAGGGACCAGGAGCCCAGCCAAGGTGGCCCTGGCAAGTGGAACATGGCCAGATCTGTCCTGGCACTGCCAGCAAGAGCCACCTGCACTCAGTGGCTCTGAATGCCCACCCAGACCATGGCAGCCCCCAGGATGGATGGATGGATGGATGGATGGATGGATGGATGGATGGATGGATGGATGGATGGATGGATGGATGGATGGATGGATGGACAATGGATGGATGGATGGATGGATGGAATCCATGGATGGATGGATGGATGGATGGATGGATGGATGGATGGATGGATGGATGGATGATGGATGGATGGATGGATGGATGGATGGATGGATGGATGGATGGATGGATGGATGGATGGATGGATGGATGGATGGATGGATGGATGGATGGATGGATGGATGGATGGATGGATGGATGGATGGATGGATGGATGGATGATGGATGGATGATGGATGGATGGATGATGGATGGATGATGGATGGAGATGGATGATGGATGGATGGATGGATGGATGGATGGATGGATGGATGATGGATGGATGGATGGATGGTGGATGGATGGATGGATGGATGCATGGATGCATGGATGTCCTTCTCCCTCCTTGCATGCCACCAGGCCAGGCCACTGGGACACCCTGACCACGCTGCAATCTCCCCTTCCTCCTCCCACATCTGTCTCCAGGCCCATACTTATTTATTTATTTGTTAATTAACTGCTGTTTCCATAACAAACGCTCCGGCTTCTCCCAGCCTCCAACAGCCCTGGGGCTGGATTGTTAACTAGGATTTTAATTTGTTAATTAAAAGCAGGATGGCTCCATAACAAGCTCCTCTTCCACAGCCGGGGCTCTCGGCAGGCTCAGGGGACCATGGGCAGCCTCACCATGCCCAGGTGAGCCCCTCCAGGGATGGGGGACGTGGAGAGGGGGCAGCCCAGCTCCCCCAGGACCAGGGGGGCTGGAAAATGTTGGAAAAAGGTTCAGAATCTCCTGGTGCTGGAGATGAATCCCCTTCCCCTGCAGTCTCATCCTGGCAATCCTTTCCCCAACACCTCAGCAGCTCCCAGCCCATGTCCCCGGCCATCAGAGGTCCCAAAGCTGGTGACATCAGAGGTGCCAAAGCTGGTGACATCAGAGGTCCCAAAGCTGGTGACAAACCCTCCTCTGCCCACTGCAGCAGAGCCAGGGCCGTGCCAGCATCATCCCCTAAGGATTCCCATGGACCACAGCCTGGGACAGCCCTCAGTGGCACTGGGGACACAGCCAGGTGACAACGTGGGCAAGGTAAGGCTTGAAACGCTCCCAGAGCCAAGGGAGAAACATCAGCCCTGGCCGGGAAACAGGGATTGATTCACCCCCTCGGCTGGGAACAGAGCGGGGCTGTGTGCTGCCCATCCCTGCCGCTGGAAAAACCAACATTTCCCTCCCGGGAAACCCCAAACAGTCACAGAAACACACAGACACACAGACACACACACACAGACACACACACAGACACACGGCCGCCTTGTGCCTGCCCAGCCCCGAGCCCGGGGGCCACAAGAGCAGCTTTGTGCTCCTCCGAGGCACCGGGCAGCCTAAATGCCATCCCAAGCCTGGCCCCAGGGCACCGGGCTGCAAAGCAAACACGGGGAGCTGCCAGGAGCGGGAGGGGACAAGGGACAGGAGCCACCCCAGCCCAGGGGGACAAGGGACAGGAGCTGGGAGGGACAAGGGACAGGAGTTCACAGAGTCTAGGAGGGACAAGGGACAGGAGCTCACCCAGCCCAGAGGGGACAGGAGCCACCCCCAGCCAAGAGGGGACAAGGGACCCTCAGCCAAGAGGGGACAAGGGACAGGGACAGGAGGGCCACCCTCAGCCCAGGGGACAAGGGACAGGAGCCAGGGGACAGGGACAGGAAGAAGGGACAAGGGACAGGAGCTGGAAGGGACAAGGGACAGGAGCTCACCCAGCCCAGGGGGACAAGGGACAGGAGCTGGAAGGGACAAGGGACAGGAGCCACCCAGACCTGGGGACACAAGGGACAGGAGCCACCCCAGCCCTGGGGACACAAGGGACAGGAGCCACCCCAGAGCTGGGGACACCCCCAGGGCTGCCCTGCTGCGGGTGGCACGGACAGGCATTGTCCTGCCGAGGCTGTCCCCGTGCAGGACACAGCCCCGGTCCCAGCTGGGGATGTTTAACGAGGCTCCGGACAAAACTCCTTCCCCAGAAACTCCTTCGGACGGCAGAAACGCTCCGCGATTACGCAGCTCCGCCGTATCTGGGTCACTGCTGTGAGTCACGGACACCCGGAGAGTGACTCAACGCTGTTAGAGGGGCCGGATCCTGCGGCTGATTCTGCCGGGAGAGGCTCCAGAGCACGGAGGAAGGGAAGGACGGACGGACATCACCTCCAGACCCCCCCAGCCGGCAGCGGCCGGACGGTGCCAGGGCAGGGGAGGGTGAAAGTGCCTCCCCCGTCCTGCACTTCAGCCCTTCCCAGCCCTTCCCAGCTGAGCCCGGAGTTTCCCCACATGGATTTGGCAGGAACAGCTCCACACCCAGCTGCCAAGCGAGGCGGAGGTCCCAAAATCCCGGTCCCTGTCCCCGGTGTCACCCACCCCAGGGAGTGACACGCAAGCTGGGTTTGGCACCGTGGAACACGCTGAGCGCATCCTCGAGGAATTCCTGGAGGACAGACACCGCAGCTGTGGAAGGACAGACAGCACAGCCCTGGAGGGACAGACACCACGGTCCTGGAAGGACAGACCCAATGGCCCTGGAAGGACAGACACCACGGCCCTGGAAGGACAGACACCATGGTCCTGGAAGGACAGACACCATGGTCCTGGAAGGACAGACACCAACACCACGGTCCTGGAAGGACAGACAGCACAGCACTGGAAGGACAGACACCACGGTCCTGGAAGGACAGACACCACGGTCCTGGAAGGACAGACAGCACAGCCCTGGAAGGACAGACCCCAGTGTCCTGGAAGGACAGACACCACGGCCCTGGAAGGACAGACAGCACAGCCCTGGAAGGACAGACCCCACAAGCCTGGAAGGACAGACAGCACAGCCCTGGAAGGACAGACCCCAGTGTCCTGGAAGGACAGACAGCACAGCCCTGGAAGGACAGACCCTACACCCGTGGAAGGACAGACACCATGGCCCTGGAAGGACAGACAGCACGGTCCTGGAAGGACAGACACCACGGCCCTGGAAGGACAGACACCACAGCCCAGCAGCCATGAAGGGCTGGGAAAGCAAAGCCACCACAGGCCGGCCCTGCCAGAGCCACAGCAGTGCCTGCGATGTCCCTCCTGCCAGGGACACCCGTGTCCCACCCCACCCTGGCCCCGCAGGATGCTCGGCAGACAGACAGACAGACACACAGCAGCCGCTTCCCAGCCTGGCCCCGGGAATCCCAACGAGGCCCAACCCAAAAAACGGCGGGGGAAGAAAAACAGAGGAGGGAAACCACAAGAAAAGCCCCGCTCAGCCCTTCCCGGGGCACTGACGCAACGGAGTCCCTTTTTTCCATCCCTCTTCCAGCCCCGTGGGATGGAAAATTCTCTGCCAGCCCCCCTGCCCGTGCCAGGCGGGATGAAGGCTCGGGAGACCGGAGTCCTCCTCCCTGCAGGGTGGAGAAGGCTGTGCCAGTCCTCCCTGCAGGATGAAGGCTGTGGGCAGGATGAAGGCTCCCCGGGGAGGCCGGGAGGGAGTCCTCCTCCCTGCAGGATGGAGAAGGCTGTGCCAGCTCCCGGGATGAAGGCTCGGGAAGCCGGAGTCCTCCTCCCTGCAGGATGGAGAAGGCTGTGCCAGCTCCCCGGGATGAAGGCTCGGGAGGCCGGAGTCCTCCTCCCCGCGGCACGGCCCCGAGCCAGCGGGCCCCGGGCACTCTCCCATGTACTGGGGAGTTGCCCAGCCGTCCTTTTCCCTAAGTATTAATTAGCCGTTGCATTGCTCACTTGAAACAGAAATAGCTGCGGCATGACGGCGAGCATGAGTTTTCCTTGGAAAAGCTTTTTTTTTCAATTCCAAAGCTTTTCCTTCCCAGCCAGCCGCGTTGGCGGGGTGGGGGAAGGACAGCCAGCCTGGCCTCCCCCCACGGACAGCCCTGAATTTCCAGGGCGGCGCAGCAAACTCTGGTGATCGCGTTTATTCACACACTTGTGGCTCTCCCAGCCAGAGGGGCTTTTCCAGCCGCAGCCAGCGATTCCAGCCTGACGTGAAGCTTATGGGGAGAAGCCAAGCGAGCGAGGCTCCCCCGGGGAAGGGCTCCGGCGGCTCCGTGCCCCGCTCCCCGCACGCCTCTCGCTTCCACCGCCAGGAGAACGGAGACGAGGAGGGGATGAAGGCGCCCATCCTCTCCCTCCCCGCCGGGGCCGGGTGCCGAGCGCTTCCAGGTGCGCAGCCGGCCGGGCAGGGCTCTCCCGACGGCGGCAGAGCTCCGAGGGAAACCACCCACCCTAATGAGTTGATTTTATTAGTTTGCGAGCGCATCGAGAACTCATTATCAGAATAAACATCAGCTCACTCCAGCGAGCACGGCAGCGCCGCAGCTGCGGCCGCGCCCCGGGACAGCCCGCGGGGTCCCGGCACCGACCGGGGGGGCCGGGACGGAGGTGCCCACCCTGCCCGACCCCTTCGTGCCCTCGGCTCGCTTCTCCCTGGCACTGCGGGGCTCCAGGTGCCCGCTGGGGTGGGACAGCGCCGAGCTCCTGCCACCCCAACAGCTCCCCTGGGAGATGCTCGGTGCTGGAAGCGGCTCCAGCACCCCCGGGAGCCAGTGCTGGAGCTCGGGAGGGTCGGAATGTCCCCCCGGGGGCAGCCAGGGCAGGGACAGCGCCGAGCCCGGGGCAGGGCTGTGGTGGCACACAGCGGGGCACAGCGGGAGCATTGTCCGGCTCGGCAGGACGCGCTCGCTCCCTGTGGCAGCAGCAGCTAATCCCATTTCATCCCCCGGCACGGCCGTCAGCTGTTTTTCAGGCATGCAGGGAGGCGGGGTGCTGAAACCAGAGCTATTGTGTCGGCCGGTCCCAGCCCCCTCCATCCGTCCGTCCATCTGTCCGTCCATCCGTCCATCCATCCATCCGTCCGTCCATCCGTCCATCCGTCCATCCATCCATCCATCATCCATCCATCCATCCATCCATCCATCCATCCATCCATCCATCCATCCATCCATCCATCCATCCATCCATCCGTCCATCCATCCATCATCCATCCATCCATCCATCCATCCATCCATCCATCCATCCATCCATCCATCCATCCATCCATCCATCCGTCCGTCCATCCGTCCATCCGTCCATCCCAGCCCCACGCTGGGCCCAGCTGGCATCGTGCCCACGTCCTGCTCCATCCCCAGCCAGCCCTTCACACTCTGCCAGATCCATGCAGGACCCATCACCGAGCTCTGAGCCTGACCCCTGATAAAGCCCAGGCAGGGAGGAAGAGGAGGAGGAGGAGGAGGAGGAGGGGAAGCACTGAGTGTCCCACCCTGCAGAGACCCGTGGGGTCGCCCAGCACTCAGTCCCTCCCTGGAAGGAGCACCAATGTCCCCACAAACCCCCAGCACTGCCCAGCCCATGCCCCAGGGTCCAGTCCAAGAGCTGGGATGTGTTGGGGGTGGCCCTGCAGGATGGGGACAGAGGGACAGGTGGCCCAGGCCATCTCGGGCAGAACTCTGTCCCTGCAGCCAGGAACAGGGAGCACAGTGTGGCCCCAGCCTCACTCTTGCCCTGGGGAAATGGGAAATAGGAAAAGGGGGTGCAAAGCCAGCATTTCCCTTCATCGCGCTGAAGGAGTCCCACCCCTGGGGCTCCACACCTGACAGCGAGTCCTGTCACATCGCATGTCCCTGTGTCACACAAGGCACAAGGGACACTGCTCCGAGCTACAGGCAGCAGGACCCGGCCAGGCCCCCAACCCCTCCCAGCTCTGTAGACCCCAATGCCCCAGAGAAACCCCCCCAGGGCCCAGTGACCCCACAGAAGAACCCCCGTCCCTCTGCCTGCCCTGGCAGGGGCACGGAGCTGGGAGGGCTCAAGGTCACAGCTGAGGACTGGCAGGTTGAGGGCTCACCCAGCAGTGCAGAAAGCAATTAGCTACCAGGGCTAAAATTAGCTCAGCGGCTTCTTCTGCTAATGGTCAAAGTCATCAAGGCTTCCCTGCACCCGGGGCTCCCTCACGGACAGGGAGGGAGGGACGGGAGCCAAAGGAGCGGCTCACGTGTGCCCAAGTCCCCTTCCTGCTGTACCCGGTGCCAGCAGGCAGCAGGACAGCAGCCAGCCCCATTGTCCCCACCACCACCCCTGCCCCGTGCCTCAGTTTCCCTGCACCACCCAGGCTGGAGGGGGCTCCTGGAATGTCAGGGCGGGCGGTGGGGACAGTGAGGGCTGGCAGGGACGGAGAGGGGCTGCAGCACAGGGGAGCCCAGCATTCCTGGGATGGCCACCGTGCCATGCCCGTGGCCAGCCGGGATGCCCAGCTGCTGGCACGCAGCAGCAGCTGCTCCTGGGGCCTTCAGAGACTCGTGGGATGGCTCGGAAGGGGCTTAAAGCTCTTCTTGTCCCACCCCTGCCATGGGCAGGGACACCTTGAGGTTCCTCCAAGCCCTGTCCAACCCCATCTTGGTCCCCTTGCCCAGCCCGTGGTGGTGACACCGATCCACGTGGGGAGGTGACACCTCAGAGCATCCCCAGTGTTCCCTGCTCGAGCCAGAGCCCCCAGCCCCAAACCCCCATTGCCGGGGGCCCCATCGGAGCGGAGAGACAAAGGGGGCCGGGGAGGACCAGCTGCAGGCCGGGAATGTCCCCTGCCCTCGGCCCCCGTTCCCAGGGATCAGGTTTCCCAGTTCCCAGGCAACCCGAGCCCGGCACGGCTTTCCAGGCAGGCATTCCTGCACCCCCGGGGCTGGGGGCGATGGGAGGGTGGGGCAGGGGCCGCCAAGGGGGCACGGCCTGCCCGGGGCACGGGCAGGTGCTGGGAGTGGGGCTGGGGCCAGGGGCTGCAAGGTGAGGCAGGGCACACCCCCAAAGCTGGGAAATTCATCCCCAAAATTGGGAAATTCATCCCCCAAAACTGGGAAATTCATCCCCCAAAACTGGGAAATGCAGCCCCAAAACTGGGAAATTCATCCCCAAAACTGGGAAATTCATCCCCAAACCTGGGAAATGCATCCCCAAAATTGGGCAATGCATCCCCAAAACTGGGAAATGCAGCCCCAAACCTGGGAATGCACCCCCAAAACTGGGAAATGCAGCCCCAAAACTGGGAATGCACCCCCCAAAGCTGGGAATGCACCCCCCAACCTGGGCAATGCAGCCCCAAAACTGGGAAATGCACCCCCCAAAGCTGGGCAATGCGCCTCCAAAGCTGGGAAATGCACTCCCAACACTGGGAAATGCACCCTCAAAGCTGGGAAATGCGCCCCCCAAAACTGGGAAATGCACCTCCCAAATTTGGGAAATGCGCCCCCAAAACTGGGCAATGCACCCCAAATTTGGGAAATATGCCCCCAAATTTGGGAAATGCGCCCCCAAAACTGGGAAATACACCCCCAAAACTGGGCAATACACACCCAAAATTGGGCAATGCACCCCCAAGAGCTGGTCCCCAAACCCATGGAGGGTGCTGAGGGCAGTGCCCATGCCAGTGGCATCACCAGCATGCCCAGGGTGTGAGGGATGCCAAGGGGGTATGGGAGGGATGCCAAGGGGGGTATGTGAGGGATGCCAAGGGGGAGTGAGAGGGATGCCAAGCATGGCCAGCACAGCAAGGAGCTGCTGCCAGCACATTCCTGCCTGCTGGCCGGGCAGTGATAGAAACACGTCCTGAGGCCGGATCCACCCCCATGGATGGGGGAAACCCCAACTCAGAGCAGCAGCCATGGGGATGAGGGTGGTCCCTGGCATCACCGCCACACCTGAGTGACGCTGGCACCATGGCCTTTCCAGCAGCCCCGTGCCACGCTCCACTGCCCTGGCAGAGAAGCTCCCAGGACGCCCCAGTGCCCCCCACCCTGAGCCGTCCCAGCTCCCCAGGGCTCCTGGATCCCCTCGGCTGCTCTGGAAGCCCAAGGCCCAGTGCCAGGAGGCGCCGGTGGAGCCACCAGCCCTGGCACAGCCGCGGGCACGGCGGGGGCTCAGCTCTGCCTTCGTTAGCACAATCACATCACCACTGACAGCAGCATATTTCTGCCCGGCCGTTTCTCACCCAGCCACACGCCAGCCACTCGTTAATGAGCTTGGGGCAGTAATGAGGGCTCAGAGGGGAGGGCACCCTCCGCCACCCACCCACCCAGCCAGCACCCAGCGGGTTCTGCTCCCACATGGCGCTGCCCCACGGGGCCGTTTCACCCCGGGCACTGCCTGTGCTGCTGCTGCAACCCCAACGCAGTTTGTACAGGGCCTACAGTGATGTGAGCGTGGCTGGAGCTCATCCCCAGGCAGGAGCCAGCCCAGGCACAGGCTGGGGACAAGGACACACGGCTCGTGGGGTGGCAGAGGCAGGGTCACAGCAGCCTCCCTCCTCGCGGTTTAATCATCGGCGCTTTCCCAGGTGCTCAAGCAGCCGAGGATCTGCCTGCTCCCTCCTTGCTGCTCTCCTCGAGCTCCTGCCTGAGCTCCTGCTGAGCGGAAATGCCACCGCAGCTCTGTCCCCGCCGCCGAGGGACGAGCAGCACTTGACGTTGTCACTCACGCCGGTCCCCGGATGGCAGCGGGGCAGGAGCTGCTCGGCCTCCGCCGGCTCTTCCTGCCCACAGTGCCGCGGCTGGAGCGGGGTACGAGCCCCCGTTTCCACCCCAGCTCTCATCCTGCCTGTTCTCCTCCTCAGCGGGCACCCCCAAAGCTTTGGGGAGCAGTGCAGTGACAGCGCAGTGACACAGCCTGCCTGGGACAGGACCCGATCCCCCTCCCTCACGGTGATCAGGTCATCAAAATTTCATCACCGCCGTGCCCAGGCACTAATGGCTTCCCAAGCAGCATCAAATTTTAATCTTGCCTTCCTCTCCCCTAAAAGCCACTCTCCTTCCCGAGAGCCGGTGCCTTGCACGAGGCCACCAGCGAGTGTGGCAGTGCTGGCAGGGACAGGAGAGCCAGGGCCATGCCCTCCTGCCCCGATGCCGCCGGCACAGAGGAACCAGCAGCTCCCAGCACCACAGTCCTGCTGTGAACACCAGCATCGCGTCCCCAGGGAGGGCAGGGGCTCGTCCTCGCCGCCCTCCTGCCCAGCCCCACAGGGCACCGTGTGTGCAGACGTGCCCAGGCTCCACACGCGGGGACAGAAGATGCTGGAACTCCCCTGCTGCCACCTCTAATAAGCCTCTTTGGTGGAAGCTGCCCACGGCAGGCCCCTGCCCCAAATCCCGTCTGGAACCTTAAGCTGCCCAAATCCCTCCTGGGACTGGCCACAGCCTCCTCAATCCCATTAGAGGTGCTGTGCCCACACCGGGGGTCCCGGGCTGTGCCCCCAGCACTGCCTCTGGGGTAACTGCACCTCACAAAGAGAGAGCAGCAAAGGGCTGGGGACCCCCAGGCTCCCCCCAGCTCTTGGGGACCCCTTTATTGCCCTGTCCATCAGCCCTAGGGGTGACGGTGGGGTGCCCCAGGCCTGGCACGGCCCCCAGGCCCAGCACAGGTCGCACTGCGACAGCTCCAGCCCGGGCAGCGCTGCCGGCTGAGCCTTCCCCCAGCTCCGCATTGGGCTCCGGGTAATTAGCGCCAGGCCCCTAATCAATAAGTTATTTTTTGCCACGGGTAATTAATAATTACACAGCACAGACGGGCTGTAATTAAACTTCCATCCTGCCTCTCACGGGCAGCAAGGGGCCTTTTTTCAGCAAGCACGGGTATGAAAGCGCCTCACCCCGTGCCCGGGCAGCCCCTGCGCCCCGGCCGGGGACGTCTCACGCCGTCGCCTCCTCCTTCCCTCCCCGATTGATCCCGTTTTCCTCGGCTGCCAGAATCGATAGCCCCGGCACAAAGCTCTGCTGGCCCTCGCTGCCAGCCCTGCCTGCCCCACCGCGGTGGGACCAACCAGAGCCTGGAGGAGCCGGGCTGTTCCCATCTCCATCACCCAGCGGAGAGCGCCGGCACCCCACGGGCACGGCGGGCGGGAGGTGACCCTGCTGGCGCGTCCCCGGTGCCAGCCGCGGCAGGGCACGTGCCAGGCTTTGGGAATGATCCCTCCAGTACGCCCAGCTCGCTGGTGGCCGCTGCCACGCCGGGCACAATGTCACAGCGCCCGCGAGGACGTGACACGCGCCGCAGAGAGCCGGAGCCGCAAAGCTCGGCTCCTGCGCCAGGAGAGCGGAGAGAAGCCCCTTCCCCAGCCCTCCGGAGCGCCGGGGCACGGGCAGCCCCGCATCTGCCCCGCCAGAGCCCCACGGATGCACGGAAGGAGGTTGGGTGACCCCAGGAGCCCGTCCCGAGGGCAGGGAACAAACGGATCGCAGGGGAGCCGGCAGCCGGAGACGCCAGGCAGGAGAAGAGAAACTCGGCAAGGGAGTGAATCAATCAAAGAGACCTTCAGAGCTCCCCACACAGGGCCTGCCCGGATAATATACTGCCGCTTTAGATGTTATGTTCTGAACTTAATTACTGAGAAATTATAGCAGTGCTGGGGGAGGCTCAGGGGGAGCGGGAGCACGGGAGCGCTCAGGGACTCCTGGCTCCACTTGCTGCCACAAACAAGGGCAAGAAATGTCGTGGGTGAGGACCCCCGGCGCTGCGCTCAGCTGTGCCCCCCCATTTCCCGTCTGGATCTGCTCAGCCCAAGCGCAGGGACGGAGGCAGCCACGCCGCAGCCCTGCCAGCCGGGATTCTCCTCTCTGGGCCCGCAGGGAAGGGGAGCACAGGGTCCCCCCGGCTCCTCCGAGCCCCAGCAGCACCCCGAAGGGCCGCAAACTGGTTTTATGTTCCTGTGGGCTAGCGGAGCAGCTGAAAGCAGCCAGGGCTGTGTCCGAGCCCAAAGGGAGAGCGGCACAGAGGGGCTCACCCTGCCCTGCAGCTCCCAGGGCTTGTTGGGGTGCAGTGGGAGCCCCAGGCACCCACAGGGGCTCGGGGTGCAGACCCCCCCGGCCCCCTGGCAGTTCGTGAGCGGCTGGAAGTCAACAGGACCAACATGAGGGTACGAGCTGCTCCCTGGGAATCCGCCAGACTCACACCCCGCGGTCTGTGCTACAGCGGGGGTCCCCTTGGGGCAGGGTGGGGGGAATGGGCGATGCTCACCCCTCGGGGCCGCTCACTCTCCCGAAGGTGATCCAGCACAGCCTCCCCTCATGCTCAGAGCAACACGTTCCCCCCATCCCCAGCGTGAGGGCAGTCAGAGGAAGGCGGAGGCAGAGCAGAGCCATGCTGCTCGTCCCTCTGAGCCACCACGGTCACCGCGCTGCACCCGGCACCGGCGGGCCCCGAGCGCTGGCTCCGGGGAGGCTTTGCGAATATCACGGATGCCGCTCTTCCCCCGGTAGGAGCTCCGGAGCCGCCTCGCTCCCATCCCCCGGCTGGCACACCGATCTCCCAGCCCGGGCTGGCAATAGGCTCGGTTGAGGGGTGCAGCGCGGGGTCCCCCCGTCTCCCGCCGCCCCCCGCATCCCCTTACCTTGTGCGCCGGCTCCCGGGGGGCCAGGCAGGGCGAGCACGGCGAAGCAGAGCAGCCCCCAGCTCCGGAGCCGGGCCATGGCTCTGCCGAGACAAGCTGGGGGGGTTGCGGGGGGAGAACTTCCCCGACTTTATAATCCGGGCGGCTCCGGCGCAGGGATCCCCGCAGCCGCGCTGCTCAGGGGGAGGTGAAGGCGCCGGGGTGAAGGGCTCCTCGTGGGGCTGGGGGCGGTCCGCAGGCAGCTCCCCACCATCGGCGGCTTCCCCAGGGACGTGCGGAGCCGGGACCACCAAATCCGGAGCGCAGCCGGCAGCCGAGCCCCTCCCCGAGCGCTGCGCCCCGCGTCAGGGAAGGGGACGGGAAGCGCAGGGCGCCGCGCCCCCGGCCCCTCCTGCCCGCCCGGGCTCCATGGGGGCCGGGTCCCCAACGCTCCGGGGCCGAGCGAAAAGTTTGGGGGCGGGGGGCGGCCCCTCCCCGGCGCTCAGCTCTTGCCGAGGGACATCCCCTCCCAGGCGGCTCCGGGCGACAGAGAGACGATCCGTCCCCGGCGGGGAGCGGGGGAAAGTGCGGCGGCGGCGGGCGGCGGCGCGGGGTCCCGCTCGGAGCCGCCGGCGGTGCGCGGCGGGCGGGCTGGCGGCGCCGCGCCGATCCCTCTCGGCGCTCCGGCCGCTGCTGCTCCTCCTGCGCCGTGCGGCGGCGGAGTGAGCGGCGGCGGCGGGGCTCGGCGGAGCCGGGGGCAGCCCGAGCCGGGGAGGCGGGGAGACGGCGCGGCCCCGAGCGCTACCCAGCGGCCGCGGAGGGAGCGGGCGCGTCCCCACCGGCCGCCCCCGGTTCGTGCGGAGCGGGCGGGTCCCCCCCCCCGCACCGCTGCCGGTGCCCCCGCTGTGGGAACAGCGGCTTCTGTCTGCAGCTCCCACCCTAACCCGCCCCTCGCTGCTCCAATCCCTCCGACAGCGCTCAGAGCATCAGCACTCGACCCCTGCGAAGGGGACACAGCACATCCCTCAGGTAGCTCTAAGGCAGAACTCAATGACACAGGATTACCAAAGCAAACGTTTTAAGGTTCTCAAAAACAAGCCCGAAAAAAAGCCAACGAAACCTTTAACCCCAGAGGTGACCCAGCAGCACCTCCCTGGCAACACACCACCTCGTCAGGCCTGATCCCGCAATTCCTCAAACCCAGAGCTCCCAACAGGATCACACATCCTTCAAAGATGTCTGTGCTTTCTGCTAGCACAGTGCCTTGCATTAGGTGGGGGAAAGCAGCTCAGTCACGGCTGCTACCGAGCATTAACACCCAAGGACCTGCACCATCTGCACAGCAGGAAATATCCATCCGGAATTCTGGATCAGCCTCCTGAGCACACACGGCACCTCTGAGCCAAGGGACCTGCGAGGATCAGGGTGAAACGAAAGCATGAGCAGATTAGCCTGGAGGCAGCCCCGGCAGGGCCGGGTCACGCCAGGGCAGGGACGGAGGGAACACTCTCCCACAGGCACTGAAGAGCTGCGTGTGCTGTCCCCGGTGTGCATTTCCACTGCAATGTAACCCTCACGTGGAAATCCTGCTCAGCCCTTGGGGGGGACAACGCCTGTGAGCACGCTGCGTATTTGGAGCGCTACTGCCAAATTTCCCATCGACCTCTTGAAGAGAGACTGAACAATAACCCAGCTCTTGCCCACCCCAGCATTAATCAGCTCCGTGGCTGGCATTCTCAGCCGAGATGACGGGATCAATGTGCTGTGGGAGGCAGCAATCCTGGCTCACCCCTCAGGGAGGTGTTTCCCGATGCTGGAGTGAGCAGAGGGAGAGGCTGCCCAGCCAGGGCTGAGCTCAGGGGGTTCAGCCCCGTTCCCCAGGCACCTCCACACGCTCTGCAGCCACAATAGCGCTCAGCACGCTCCCAGGCCCCTGCAGGATCGGGGCTTTGTTCCGTGAAGAACAGGAATTCCTGTCTCCAGGGCCATAAATCCGGGTCTGACCCTGGTGCCAGCGCTGATTTATGGTTATTACCATTAATCTTGCTGAGCTGTGAGTGGTTTATTACCCACTTGCACAGGTACCTGGTTCCCCACGGTCACCCAGCCTGATTGGGTCTGGATCTCCCATCAGCGCTCCCACCAGAGCACATCTCCCCCTCTCCCCGTCCTGCCTGCTCCGTGCCAGCTCTCCTCTGCCCAAAGCCCTCCAGGCGGGAGCAAGTTCCAGCAGGCAGCACCACCCCTGTCTCCAGGAGCGCCTGGAAGAGCCTGGAGCTGCTGGCACACCCCGGGCATCAGGGAGGGCAGCGTGGCCCCACGTTGCCACCCACCCGTGGCCCTGAGGACATCCCAGGTGACGCCCGGGTGTCCTCCCCGTGCTGCTGGGTTACCCCTGCCCCACACAGGGCGTTTCTCCATCTCCCATGAGTTTTGTCCCCCTCCTCCACCAGCATTACAGAGAATCCCAACTTAACCTACAATCTGGGGCAGCGCCGCTCGTAATTACACCGGGAATCGCGACAGCGCATCCCCACAGACCGCCGTGAGCCGCATCGCACGACTCCTGCCTGTCCAAGGCTCCTCTGACAGGGGTTTTTGAGCTCCTCTCCGGTCGCTGAGCCCTGCCCGGGGGTCCCCAGCCCGCGGCGGCCGCTCTGCATCCCCGAGCGGCGGTCGGAGCCCCGACCAAGGCGGGGCCGGTCCCGGAGCCGCGGGCAGCAGGAGCCCGCCCCGGGGCTATTTGCGGATGTGAACGCTGTTATTTTGCCTCCTGCTTGAAGAGGGCGCATCAAAGTCAAAACCCAAAATACGGCGCTGGGCTTGAATTAAAAAAAAAAAAAAAAAAACTCTTGTCTGAAACCAAGGCAAGCTCCAAAAAAAGATCAAGGCTTTGTTTGAAATGGAAAAAGTCTTTGCCGGGTTGTCAGGAGCTTTGGGGACCATCAGCACTATCCAGAGGCTGCAGGACAACAGCCAAGAGCTTCGGCTGTCCTCAGCATCCCTCGTGCTCCTCGGAGGAGGCGCTGACTCCCGGAGCGGAGCAGGGAGGTGCACGGAGAGGTCGGAAGCGCTGCCTGGGAGCGAGTGAGAGGCTCCAGGAGCTCAGTCCTTCTCGGCTATCAAAGGGCGCAGGAGATGGATGGGAGCACAGGCTGTCAGCACCGGCGCAGGGAAGAGAAATTGGATCCGGGAGGCTGGGCAGCCTCACGGGCAGCAGGGTAACGAGCTCCCGCAGGCAGGAGGGGAAGCCAGAACCATCCAGACCGGCAAAAACGCGCAGGTTTCTATCGGGGAGGGTAACTCCAGCTGCAGCAAGGCTCCCTGACACCTCCTTGCTTTTGTAATTAAGATTGAAAGGGGCTTTTTTCCTCCAGCTCTGCTGGAAGAGTCAACCCAGGGTAGCGCTGCAGGCCAGAGCAGCCTCTGCAATCATTTAATGCTCTCTTCAAACCTGGGCTTAGCACAGGTCCTTTCTTCTGCCCAGAGCTGCAGCTCGGGGTGAGTCACAGCCACCTCGGCACTCCCTGGGGCCGTTCCCAGCCCTGGAAGGCCACACGCAGGCAAACTCCCCGATTTTGGCAGGGCTGAAGCTGCCTCTCCTTGAAGGGCCTCAAGCAGGGCTCCACTGTGCCCTCGGGCGCTGCGCAAGGAGCCTCCAAACCGGCCCAGAACAGAAACATCTTGAATCTTTGATGAGTTAAAAAAGCACCGAGGTCGGGAGCAGCACCAGGAGCTCGCCCTCTCCCTCCTGCCAGGGCTGCTCCTCATCCCAGCCCCGCGGCTGTCCCCCAGCATCAGCTGCCTGGGGCATCTCAGCCCAATTAAGATCTTGCTCCAAGGCCGTGCTCGGTGCTGGGGGGGCTCCGAGCTGGCAGAGAGCAGAGCAGCATCTCCAGCCCCGGGGGCAGGACTCCAGCCCACGGCTGAGCAGGAGCCGGCTCTGTCCTTGGAGAGGTTTGGGAACGAGCCACCAAGGGTCAGGGTGACCTGGCTGTGGCTGCCACCCCTCTGCACCCGTCAAATGGGCCCGAGTAACCCACAAACCGCTGGAATGGGGGCGTTAAGGGTCCCACCCCTCCAGGGGGGTGTGGGGACCGTGGGACCCCCCCCAAGCCCAACCAGCCCTGGTTCCCCTTCAGACACGAGGGTTTGGCACCACCAGGGCTCCCAACCCCACCCTGGTGCTGGCATTGAGGGTCCTTCTGCCCTGAGCCCTTCTGAGCACCCTAGAACAGCATTGATGGTCCTTGTCCTTCTCTGAGCCCCCCTGAACCCATCTCATTGAGCATCCCAGGACAACATTGAGGTTCTTTCTGCTCTGAACCCTTCTAATTGAGCATCCTGGGACAGCACTGAGGTTCCTTCTGCTCTGAGCCCCCCTAATTGAGTGTCCCAGGACAGCATTGAGGTTCTTTGTCCTGCTCGGAGCTCCTCTAACTGAGCATCCCAGAAAAACACTGAGGGTCCTTCTGCTCTGAGCACCCCAGAACAGCATTGAGGTTCCATCTCCTGCCCTGAACCCCTCTCATTGAGCATCCCAGGACAGCATTGAGGTTCTTTCTCCTGCCCTGAACCCCTCTCATTGAGCATCCCAGGAACCCTTCTAATTGAAGCATCCTGGGCATTGAGGCTCCAGCACTGAGGTTCCTTCTGCTTGTCCTGCCCTGAACCCATCTCATTGAGCATCCCAGGACAGCATTGAGGTTCTTTGTCCTGCTCTGAACCCCTCTGAGCACCCCAGGATATCATTGAGGGTCCTTCTCCTTCTCTGAGCCCCTCTAACTGAGCACCCCAGGATAACATTGAGGTTCTTTCTGCTCTGAACCCTTCTCATTGAGCATCCCAGGACAGCATTGAGGTTCCTTCTGCTCTGAACCCCTCTAACTGAGCATCCCAGGACACCATTAAGGTTTCTTCTCCTGCCCTGAGCCCCTCTAATTGAGCACCCCAGGACAGCCCCTCCCTCTCCAGGTGGACAGCACCAATCCCAGCAGCAGGGAGTGGGGCAGGGCAGGATCTTTGCTCCATCCAGAGCTCTCACCACGGCAGCGTGGCAGGAGCTGCTCCCCCCATGCCGAGCAGGATGGGGGGGTTCCCACCTGGATCCCCCTGTGAGAGGGGCTGAGGGTGGGGCTGACACCATCCCTGCCTCGCTCACATTGCTGTTTCCTCCTCCAGAGCATCTTTGAGGCTGCAGGTGTTGGGGGGAAGGAACATTTCTAACACGGGAACCACGGAACCAGGACCAAACTGCTCCTCCACCGCCCTGCAAAGCCAAGTTTCCCTTTTCCTAGGGGCTGGAAAGGGCCGGGAGAAGCCCCAGGATGGGGAAAGCTGGCTCCACTCAGCAGCAGGAGGGCAGAGGTGCCGACCCCAGAGCCCAGGACCACCAGCACAGGGACACCCAGTGAGCAGCACCAGCCCCCAGCAGCAGCAGCAGCAGCAGCCCAGACCGCGGGGCTGAGTTTTTAAATCAGGAGATTAAAAATTTAAACGAGGGCTCTGGCTCGTTTTAAACATGATTTCTTAACATTTAAAGGCCACCTCTGGAGCGTTCCTCGGGAACAGCAGCTGGGGAGCAGCCAGGTTTGCTGGGGGCTGCATCCAAGACTCGCACTTCATCACATGCTCCAGAAGCTGAGGGTTCTGAGGCACTCATTGCTGACCCCCCTCAGCAGCCAGGGCCAGGCTGGGGGTGCCAGAGCCCCCCAAACCCTCTCCCCCCTCAGCCAGAGTGCCTGTAGTGACCCCATCCCTGATTCCCACACCCAAAGCTCAGAGAAATTGGGGGGGTTTTTTGGGAAAATCCAGCCCCAAAAAGACTTGGGGGGATGCCAGATGAGTTTTTAGGAGATGTCACGTGTGCTCTCACTCTCCCAGCACTCCTGGCCTTGCCATCCCCACCTGAAGCACCCACACACCTGTGGGTGCCCACAGCAGCCCTGGGCTCTTTTCACACCCCATAATTTGGGGTTCCTGCCAGCAGAACCCTACAAAGGCAACAGAACCCAAACCCCACCTTACCAGTCCCCAGCGGGCATCACTCGTGGCTGATCCCTCCTGGGAAGGGCCAGCATTGCCTGGCACAGGGTGGGCATCCCAGGGCAGCTGCACTGAGCCCACAGCGCCACTCTGCTCTGCACTGGGGCAGGAGATTTAACCCAGAGCACCTGAACATCCTCCAGGTGTGCTCAGGGAGGAGATTTAACCCAGAGCAGCTGAAAGTCCTCCAGGTGTGCTCAGGGAGGAGATTTAACCCACCTGCAGCTCCTCCAGGTGTGTTCAGGGAGATTTAACCCACCTGCAGCTCCTCCAGGTGTGTTCAGGGAGGAGATTTAACCCACCTGCAGCTCCTCCAGGTGTATTCAGGGAGATTTAACCCACCTGCAGCTCCTTCAGGTGTGTTCAGGGAGGAGATTTAACCCAGAGCAGCTGAACATCCTCCAGGTGTATTCAGGGAGATTTAATCCAGCTAAAAATCCTCCAGGTGTGCTCAGGGAGGAGATTTAACCCACCACCAGAACATCCTCCAGGTGTATTCAGGGAGATTTAACCAGCTGCAGCTCCTTCATGTGTGTTCAGGGAGGAGATTTAACCCAGAGCACCTGAACATTCTCCAGGTGTATTCAGGGAGATTTAATCCAGCTAAAACGCCTCCAGGTGTGTTCAGGGAGGAGATTTAACCCACTTGCAGCTGAACCTCCTTCAGGTGTGTTCAGGGAGGAGATTTAACCCAGAGCACCTGAACATTCTCCAGGTGTATTCAGGGAGATTTAATCCAGCTAAAACTCCTCCAGGTGTGTTCAGGGAGGAGGTTTAACCCAGAGGAGCTGAAAGTCCTCCAGGTGTGTTCAGGGAGATTTAACCCAGCTGCACCTGAGGCTCCTCCAGGTGTGCTCAGGGAATAGATTTAACCCAGAGGAGCTGAAGCTCCTTCAGGTGTGTTCAGGGAGGAGATTTAACCAGCTGCAGCTGAAATTCCTCCAGGTGTGCTCAGGGAGATTTAACCCAGCTGAAACTCCTCCAGGTGTGCTCAGGGAGATTTAGGCCATCTAAAACTCCTCCAGGTGTGCTCAGGGAGGAGATTTAACCCACCTGCAGCTGAACCTCCTTCAGGTGTGTTCAGGGAAGAGATTTAACTCAGAGCACCTGAAACTCCTCCAGGTGTGTTCAGGGACGAGATTTAACCCATCTGCAGCTGAAATTCCTCCAGGTGTGCTCAGGGAGATTTAACCCAGCTGAAGCTCCCCCAGGTGTGCTCAGGGATGAGATTTAACCCAGCTGCAGCTGAAAATCATCCTTCAGGTGTGCTCAGGGAGGAGATTTAACTCAGAGCACCTGAAATTCCTCCAGGTGTATTCAGGGAGATTTAATCCAGCTAAAACTCCTGCAGGTGTGTTCAGGGAAGAGATTTAACCCACCTGCAGCTGAAAATCATCCAGGTGTGCTCAGGCAGGAGATTTAACCCAAAGCACCTGAAACTCCTCCAGGTGTGCTCAGGGAGATTTAACCCAGCTGAAACTCCTTCAGGTGTGCTCAGGGAGATTTAACCCAGCTGAAACTCCCCAGGTGTGCTCAGAAGGAGATTTAACCCAGCTGAAATTCCTCCAGGTGGGCCCAGGGAGGAGATTTAACCCAGAGAACCTGAACATCCTCCAGGGAGATATAACCCAGCTGAAACTCCTTCAGGTGTGTTCAGGGAGATTTAACCCAGGTGAAACTCCTTCAGGTGTGTTCAGGGAGATTTAACCCAGCTGAAACTCCTTCAGGTGTGCTCAGGGAGATTTAACCCAGGTGAAACTCCTTCAGGTGTGTTCAGGGAAGAGATTTAACCCAGAAAAGCTGAAATTTCCCCAGGTGTGCTCAGGGAGGAGATTTAACCCAGAGCAGCTGAGGCTCCTCCAGGTGTGCCCAGGGGGTACCTGGGGCCCCCATCCTGCAGCTTCCCACCTCCCTCCTGTGCTGCCGAGGGAAGGGGAGCCCTGCCCCTGACAGGATCCTGCCTGGGGGCTGCAGCCCTGCCTGCAGGTGATAAATAATGAGTGAAAATCGGGGAAATAGTAAATAATATATTTACAGGCCTGCATAATGGATGACACCGAGCTCAGGCTGCAGTGAGAGATCCCTGCCTGGCAGGGGGGTGGGCACAATGAGGACACGGTGAGGGGCACACGTGGCTCTGGCAGGCTCCCCAGGCCTGTCCCCCCATAAAAACCAGCCTTTCCCTTCCCCACTTGCGTTCCCACAAAGCCCCAGGGGCCTTTTAGGGAGCTGTAATTACCAGCTCCTCAATCAATCCCGTCAGCAGCAGCCAAACCTCAGAGAGAATTATCCCATCCTTGGGTGGGGATGGGCACCCGGGAAGGGAGGGGAGGGTCCCAGCCCCTCCCCACACCCAGCCCACCCATCCTGCTGCATTTGCTGTCCCACCCAGCTCTGCTCTGCTCCCCTTGGGGCTCCGGGTGTTCATGGGGTCACCCCACTCTGAACATCGCCCTGTGTTACCCCAGGGAGTGTGGAGACACTCAGGAAATGGATCCTGGCTGGCTCCCACTGAGGAATTCTGCTTCCAAGGGGCCCTGGGTGGGATTTGCTGTCTCTGGTCACCGCTGAGAGCTGTCGGCTCATTAAGCATTGGCGAGGGATGAGGTTTGGGCTGGGGGTGAGGGGGCAGCTCTGAGCCCTGGCCCTGCTCTCCCAGCACATTCCTTCCCTCCACAAACATCCCTGTGGGATCCAGGGGGAAAGGCCCGACAGCTGGAACAAATCCCAGCAGGCAGGACTTGGGGGAACCACGCTGGTGCCTCAGTTTCCCTGGATGATCTCCAGCCTGGCTATGCCATGGGTGAGATGGGGACAGGGATGACACAGAGCCCTTCCCAACCGGTTGGTGCCACCACCTTGCTGGGAGGGAGGCTGGGAAAGATCCATCTCGCTGCCCTCTGGATGAAACAGCTACATTTCAGATAATTCCAGATAGTAAATTTTTTGAGTCCCTATAAGCTAAAATCAATATTGGCACAACTGTGCGTCATTAAAAACTAAATGAACATGACAAAGCCAAACTGCTGCCTATTAAACAAATGAGTTTCTATCCACACAGGCACAGCGGGTTCTGAAATCCTTTATTCCGGGAGCAGAGCTTTTATCCGAGGGGTGGGAAGGGGCGGGAGCAGGGCTGGTGTGTGCCTGTCCTTCCCGGGACACCGGGACACGCTGTACCAGGAGCTCAGCCCTTCCCGGGACACCGGGACACGCTGTACCGGGCTGTCCCTGCTGGGGACAGCAGCCGGGCTGGAGCTGCTCTGCAGGGAAAGGGAAAAGCCACAAGGAGGTGACCTCGGGGTGGGGACACTGGGACAAACCACGGGGCTCTGGGCAGGGTGGGATGTGGGACAGGAGAGGGACAGGAGAGGGCGGGTCCTGTGGTGATGGTGCTCAGGGATGTGCAGTGGTGCAGTGCAATGAAATGGTGACACAAAGGCAATGAAATGATAGGCAACGACACGGTGACAGGATGGTGGCACAAAGTGGTGACACAAAGGCAATGAAATGGTGACACAACCTCAATGTCATGGCAATGCAGCATTGACAGAACGGTGGTGGCACAATGGCAGCGCAGTGGTGACAAAACAGTGACACAATGGCAATGAAATGGTGACACAACCTCAATGTCATGGCAAGGCAGCATTGACAGAACGGTGGTGGCACAATGGCAGCGCAGTGGTGACACAACAGTGCGACGGTGACAAAATGGGACTTCAAAGGTGACACAACAGTCACACAATGGCAGTGCAGTGGTGACACAACAACAGTGTCACAGTAATGCTGTGATGACACAATGGCAACACAATGGTGACCCAACAGTGACACAACAATGGCAACACAGCAGTGCAACAGTGACACAATGGCACTGCAACGGTGCCACAATGGTGACACAATGGCAACACAACCTCAATGTCATGGCAATGACACGGTGACAGGATGGTGACACAATGGCTGTGCAGTGGTGACACAACAGTGACACAATGGCGATGAAATGGTGACACAACCTCAATGTCATGGCAATGCAGCATTGACAGAACGGTGGTGGCACAATGGAAGCGCAGTGGTGACACAACAGTGCTGACGGTGACAAAATGGGACTTCAAAGGTGACACAACAGTCACACAAGGAGAGTGTAACAGTGACACAATGGTGGGACAATGGCACTGCAATGGTGCCACAACGGTGACACAATGGTGACACAATGGGAATGCAGTTGTGACACAACAGTGACACCACAATGGCAACACAGCAGTGCAACGGTGACACAATGGCACTGAATTGGTGACACAACAGTGCCACAGAACACAGCAGTGTGACAATGGCAGTGTAACAGTGACACAACAGTGACACAATGGCACTGCAATGGTGCCACAATGGTGCCACAATGGCAACACAACCTCAATGTCATAACAATGACACGGTGGCAGAATGGTGACACAATGGGACTACAATGGTGACACAACGGTGACACAATGGTGACACAATGGGAATGCAGTGGTGACACAACAGTGACACAATGGCACTGCAATGGTGACACAACGGTGCCACAAAACACAGCAGTGTGACAATGGCAGTGCCGTGGCAATGCAAGAGCTGTGCCCCACACCCAGCACTGCCTGACCCTCCTGGGATTGTGGCAGGACCCCGCCCTGAACCTTCCCAGCCCAAATCTTGGCAGTCCTGGCCGTGTCCCCCTCCCCTCCTGGGACTGGGAGGGCTGACCCTGCCTGTCACCTGCCACATCACTGCTGGGGACACCACCAGCCGCCCGCAGGCTGTCCCCGCGCTGCCATCGCCGTGTCCCGATTGTGTCCCGATGGTCTCCATGCCAGGAGGGGCTGGGAGGGGGAAGGGGCCACGGCTGCCGCCCGCCCCCGGCCCCCAGCGCCCCGGCAGCCGCAGGAGAGCCGGGCAGGGCCGGGAAAGGTCAGATCGCTCCACCGTGAGCGCCGGAGGGCGGCTGAGCCGCTCCCACCCGTGCCAAGGGCTCCGGGGGCGCCGGGGAAGGGCTCTCTGTCACCTCCCCCATGGGCCGTGTCGGGCTCTGCGCCCGCCGATGGCTGCTGGTGGCACTGGTGACCTGTTCCATCCCGCTGATGGGTCCTGGTGGCACTGGTGACCTGTTCCAGCCCACCAACAGTTCCTGGTGGCACTGGTGACCTGTTCCATCCTGCCAACGGCTCCTGGTGGCACTGGTGACCTGTTCCATCCCACCAACAGCTCCTGGTGGCACTGGTGACCTGTTCCATCCCACCGACGGCTCCTGGTGGCACTGGTGACCTGTTCCATCCCACCGACGGCTCCTGGTGGCACTGGTGACCTGTTCCATCCCACCGACGGTTCCTGGTGGCACTGGTGACCTGTTCCATCCTGCCGATGGCCCCTGGTGGCACTGGTGACCTGTTCCATCCCGCCAATGGCTGCTGGTGGCACTGGTGACCTGTTCCATCCCACCCATGGCTCCTGGTGGCACTGGTGACCTGTTCCATCCCACTGACAGTTCCTGGAGGCACTGGTGACCTGTTCCATCCCCTGCCATACCCTCCCTGGGGACACCCGCCCATCCTCCCCCCACCAGAGCCTTCCCTTCACTGTTCCTCCTTTATTTAACATTTCCAATTTCTTCTCCTTACTCCTCATCTTTTCCATTATGGTTCCTATTTCCTTTTTTAAAGCTTCCTGACGTGGAAATATTTTATTTTTGGGAGCTCAGGGAAGGCCTTGCTTGGCACAGGTTCCGTGGACATCCTCTGCTCGGGCCGGTTTGGGGGAGGTGATCCATGTAGGTCCCTTCCAGCTGGAAATATTCCGTTCCTTTCCATCCAGAAGTGCTCCATTTCTGCAGCCTGCTTAGGATTTGGGGGAATAAAGGGGAAAACGGGGATGGGGAGATTCTGATTGGGATTTGGCTGAGCAGAGCCCCCTGTCCCATTCTCTGGAGGATTCCAGAGCCTCACTGGGCTTTGGGGGTGATGCATCGTGTCCACTCGTGGAATTTTGGCTTCCTGGAGCCACCAGCTGCCCATGGCGCAGGGTGCAGGGTGATGGATTGCCCCTCTGGGGACACTGTGGAGCATCCCAGCTCCTGCCTCAGCAGCACTGAGGGCTGTCACTTGTCAGCAGAGTGTGAAGTTCACCTCTGTGACAAGGAAAAGCAACTGGGAATGGAAAACTGAGGCTTGGGAGGGAATTTTCCCAAGGAAAATGTGCAGGATTCAGCCATGGCCATCCTGCCTGGTGCTCCAGCAGAGGGATGGATGGCAAGGTGGCTGCATCCCCAGTCTGGAATTTCTCCCACAGGGAGCTGGGGGGAAGCTGGACCCCCGGGAATGTCAGATACAGGCGGAGGAGTCGATGCCATCCCGACAGAACCGAGGCCTGGGAGCTGCTGGGGGAAGTTTTATGGTGCTTGAATCAATCAGTGGGAGTCCCATAAAAGTCAGTGGGTATAAATGGGTTCCTGGGATAGGTTTTGACATCCAATTGTCTTTTCCATTTCAGTTGTCATAAAGCTCTGCACACCCAGATATACAGCCCGAGCCAGGGTGCGCACCAGGAAACGCTGATGTGCAGCCACGTGTGCCACAAGGGCCAGCACACGTGCACAGAGAGGCTCTGGACACACTCGGGGAGGAGCCCCAACCCCTCCTGAGGACCCAGGGATCCATTTCCCTGCCGTTACCCACGGCAGGAGCAGAGCACGGGCGACAGGGGATCGATCTGCGAGGCTGCTCCAAAACAAAACCTCATTTAAAGGGAAACTTAGATGAGCAAGCAAGTCGTACATCATCTCCCCGTGAATGGTTTGTCGGGCTCGGGGAGGTGAGACAGGGAGAGAGGGGAGGCAGGAGAGCCCTGGTTGTGATCCCATTGCTGAGGCAGAGCGCTGGATGTGGGGGACCTCAGAGTGGGGGCATCCCCCTTCTCCAGCCCCCCAGCCTGGAGCTGGAATCACCAGGAGAAGGTGACTCTGCCCCGCTGTAGCACTTCCAGATAAAGAATTATGGATCGTTTCCTCCTGCCCATCTGGCACGCAGGGAAGGGATGTGCAGGAACAAAACCCCTGGCTCCAGAGTCTCCTTTTCCTCCTCCTCCCTCATCTTGGCCTGTTTGGAAAGGAGAGTTAAGGAAGCTGGAAGGGCTGGGAGGAAGAGGAGGGGCGGTGTGGTGCAAAAGATCTCACACAGGACACCTGGAATCTCTGGGGTTCCACACTGGAGAGCAGCACCCCTGGGTGCTGTGATAGAATCCTGTCATCCCTTGGGTCCCACACCAGAGTCCTCTCATCCCTGATGTCCCAGACTGCAGTGCCTCACCATCCCTGATGTCCCAGACTGGAGTGCCACCATCCCTGATGTCCCAGAATGGAGTGCCACCATCCTTGGGGTCCCAGACTGGAGTGCCACTATCCCTGATGTCCAGACTGCAGTGCCTCCATCCCTGACATCCCAGACTGCAGTGCCACCATCCCTGATGTCCCAGACTCGACTGCCTCCATCCCTGATGTCCCAGACTGGAGTGCCACCATCCCTGACATCCCAGACTGCAGTGCCATCATCCCTGATGTCCCAGACCGGAGTGCCATCATCCTCGGGGTCCCCTGCCAGCTGGCACCGGTGCTCCTCAGCCAATAACTCACACCAAGCCTTTGCCTCCCTTCCAAATCCATCTCTGGGAGAGCAGGAACGTGCCGGCCGGGATTTATCCCCTCCCCGGGGCGGGTGGCTCTGTGCGGCAGATGCCACTTTGTGTCACAGCCTGATTTCTCTCCCCTCGATTCGCAGCTCATCATCAGCTCCGGCGGTGACCGCTCCCCTAAATCACCGCCCCTGCTCTCTCGGGGATTGATGCCGCGATTTTCTCCCTCCCAAAGAGGCTCCCGCTGGCTGCGGCTCCGCGGGGACCCCGAGGAGGGAGGGCAGGGACAGAGGGGCTCCGAGCCGGCCCCCAATCCATGGGGATGGAAAAGGGGGCGCCCAGGCACGCAGAGCCCCGCACCGACGCTGCTCCCCGCGTTCCTGCTCGGCAGGGAGGGCACCCAGAGCCCTGCGGACCAGCCGGGGCTCGTTCCCAGCACGGCTCCCCGGCCTGGCAGCGGCTGCAGCCCCGCGGCCCTGCCAGCTCTGCCTGCCTGGCAAACAGCGGCTTCCTGCTGGCTGCCGGCAGGGCTGGGAGCTCCAGAGAGCGTCCTGGCTGAGAATCCCAGAGAGCATCCCGGCTGGGAGCTCCAGAGAGGGTCCTGGCTGAGAATTCCAGAGGGCATCCCGGCTGGGAGCTCCAGAGAGGGTCCTGGCTGGGCTGAGAATTCCAGAGAGCATCCCGGCTGGGAGCTCCAGAGAGCGTCCTGGCTGAGAATTCCAGAGGGCATCCCGACTGGGAGCTCCAGAGAGGGTCCTGGCTGGGCTGAGAATTCCAGAGAGGATCCCGGCTGAGAATTCCAGAGTGCATCCTGGCTTCTGACAGGGTTGAGAGCTTCAGAGAGCATCCCAGCTACCACCAGGGCTTGGAGCTCCCAAGAGGATCCTGGCTGCCACCAGGGCCGAGAGCTCCAGAGAGCATCCCGGCTGAGAATTCCAGAGTGCATCCCGGCTTCTGGCATCACTGAGAGCTCCAGAGAGCATCCTGGCTGAGAATTCCAGAGAGCATCCCGGCTTCTGACAGGGCTGAGAGTTCCAGAGAGCATCCCAGCAGCTGGCAGGGCTGAGATCTCAAGAGAGCGTCCTGGCTGAGAATTCCAGAGAGCATCCCGGCTGCCACCAGAGCTGAGAGCTCCAGAGAGCATCCCGGCTGCTGGCAGGGCTGAGAATTCCAGAGAGCATCCCTGCTGAGAGCTTCAGAGAGCATCCCGGCTTCTGACAGGACTGAGAGCTCCAGAGAGCATCCCAGCAGGGCCGAGAGCTCCAGAGAACATCCCGGCTGAGAATTCCAGAGAGCATCCTGGCTGCCACCAGAGCTGAGAGCTCCAGAGACCATCCCAGCTGCTGGCAGGGCTGAGAATTCCAGAGAGCATCCCTGCTGAGAGCTCCAGAGAGCATCCCGGCTGAGAATTCCAGAGAGCATCCCGGCTGCTGGCAGCGCTGGCGAGCTCCTTTGGCAGAAGGGCCCCAGACGCTCCCCTGGCTGTCCCCTGGGGCCGGGAAGGGCGGTGGCTGTCACCGCAGGGTGGCCGGGTGTGGGTGCACGGCCCCGGGCAGGTTTGGCCGTGGATGCTGCTCGGCACGGGCCACGCTCCCGTGGGATTTTGTGGCTCAGTGATCAGGCAGAGGACGCCGGTGTCCCACGGGGCTCAGCAGGGTCTGCTCGGGCCCCGCGGAGCTGCAGGGAGGGAAAGGAGAGATGGAGGGAGGCTGTGCCAGAGCCCAGGATCCCTGCTCCAGCCGGAGCCTGGGCTGCAGCCAGAGGAGGCTGGAGGTGGATAAAGCTCATCTCCTCCAGCATATGGAGCTCGGAGCGAGCTGTCCCCAGGCAGCGGCGGGGCGGGCACGGGGAGCTGCCCCTGAGCCCGCGGCCCCTGCCAGAGCCTGCCCACGTCCACACGCTCCTGTCCCCTGCCAGGATCCATCACCGCCGCCTGCCCGGGGAGGGACGTGGGCGCTGATCCGTGCTGGCCTCGGCTCCTGGCACAGGGACAGCGCGCAGCCCCACAGCCGCGGGGAGGGAGCGCTGGCTGCCGTGCAGGATGGAGCTCGAGGTCTCCGTGACCTCAAAAGGCAGGAACGGACCCTTCGAGCCCCCAGCTGGAGGCAGCAGGGACAGGCAGCTGGTGCCCCTTGTCCCCCGTGCCGCACTCACGTGGCCAGGCCGTGGGGACACACATCCCTGGGGACAGTGGGACTGGATTTAAATCCATTCTCAGTGCCAGCCCCTCTCTGTGAGTCCCCATCTCATGTGACATTGGAGTGTGGCATCACCAGGGCTGGACCCACGGGGTCCTGACCCAGCAGGATGAGACCCTGGGCCATGCCCAGCCTCAGGAATCGGGTTGGGCACAGGAAAGTTAGGGTCCATCTGCATCCCCCGAGGTGCCAATGAATCCCTCCCAGTGTCCCCCAGGCCCCTGTGTGTCCCCAACACCCCCAGAGCACCCCAGGGCACCCCCTGCCATCCCCTGCCAGAGCCAGGCCCGTGCTGCAGGAGGGTCCCCAGCGCAATGGCAGTAACAAGCTTCTGTTAAATAATTGAATTCCTCAAATTGTTCCCTTTTCCCTCCGGTTTTGGTACACATTTGTCACCGTGCCATTAGGCAGACGCTTTGCTCGCACTTCATTTATTCATAAGCGCAGCCGTGACAATGACAGCAGAGCTGAGCACAACTGCTGGCATGGGACACGGCTGTCCTGGCACTGCCAGGTCTCACAGTGGCACCAGAGCAGTGACAACACCAGGGTCGCACTGAGGATGGGGGCTCTGTGCATCCTGCCTGTCACAGCTTCCCCGTTTTGGGGGACAGATGGGGACAATCAGCTCTGTGCCCTCTGCGCCCCATCTCCTGCAGTGGCTCTGGGTGGTGGCACTGCTGAGCAGTGCAAGAACCACCCCAGAACCTCTGGGGCACCCAGAGCTGCAGCTGCCTCTGCTGGGAAGGGATTGAAGGTGAGCCTGGCCTTGCTCCTGCTCAGCAGAGCCACCATGGGCTCCTGCAGCAGCACCGGCAGCCAGGCAGGTGGGAAAGCCACTGCAGGCCAGGAGGGAACAGCAGTCCCTGGTGCTGGATGTCACCAACCTCACCTGCAGCCAGGGACCAGCACCGTGGATTGCCACAGGACATCAGGACATGGCCAGGGCAGCTCTGATGGTCACAGACCCACAGCAAACTGCCCGTGCTGGGCACGGCCAGGGCAGCCCTGGATGGCCACAGACCCACATCTGGCTCCTGCCAGAGTCCCCGAGGGACTGAGCACCCTGAGGGTGCCACACTGGCACCCCCTGGTCCAGCTGGGAGCACCCACGGGTCCATCCGTGCCAGCCGGGACGTGCCTCGCCTTGCACGAGCTCCGCTCAGCTAATTGCAGTAATTAGCCCGTAATGAAGCAATTATTTGAGGACGCGGTTCCATGTGTTCCTGCAGGGGGGGAGGACGGGGGCGGGGGGACACGGTCTCAGCGGGCACGGGCCGTGCGAGCCGAGCCGAGGGGACAAGGACACCGCCCGTCCCCCGAGGCCACGGAGGGGACACGAAGGGGACACCGTGTTTTCTCCATTTTCTCCAGGTTTTTGCCCGGGATTCCCGTTCCCCCGTGACTCCGGTGAACGGCAGAGGCCGGAGCCAGGCTGGGAGCCCGCGATGGTGGCGGGGATGGATGGACGGGATGGGATGGGATGGGATGGGATGGGATGGGATGGGATGGGATGGGATGGGATGGGATGGGATGGGATGGGATGGGATGGGATGGGATGGGATGGGATGGGATGGGATGGGATGGGATGGGATGGGATGGGATGGGATGGGATGGGATGGGATGGGATGGGATGGGATGGGATGGGATGGGATGGGATGGAGCTGCGCTGGCGGGAGCTGCCCGGACACGCTGCTCCCGAGGTCTGTGCCGGAGCCGGAGCCAGCGAGTGCCGGAGCCAGGCGAGGAGAGGCCGCCAGCTGGCCGGCTCCGCTCTGGAGCAGCGCCCGGCTGTCTCTGCCTGCGTGCAAGTGGCCAAGTTCAACCCCCCGCGCACGGAGAGGGGCCGGGAGCTGCGGAGCAAAGGCAGCCCCAGCCCTGGGGTGCTGCCCACGGCCGAGGTGCCCGTCCCGGTGACACCCCGCGGTCCCAGAGTGCAGAACCGGGGAATCACCCCTCTGCAGGGCTCCTGGAGCTGTGGGAACATCGGGATTCTCCTTGGGGTCTGCTGTCCCCCAACCCCCACTGACGCCCGGATTTCCCCAATTTCACCCCACACTGGAGAAATAAGGCTCGCCCCGGCTCTGGCGAGGGAAATGAGGATCCCCCCACGGCATCACATCCACCGGAGCACCGGGACCCCCGCAGCCCCTCCGTGGCTCCGGGAGCATCACCGGGGCCAGGTCCTGGCTCCAGCCCAGGGACGTGGTGCCCTTGTCCCGGGGCAGGCACGGGCAGCAGAGCCCCCGGCGGGGAGCGGAGCGTGCCTGACAGGAACCGAGCCTCGGCGGGGAAGGAGCAGACGGGAGGGAAATAAAAGCAAATTACATCAGTGCTGGCATGGGCAGCCATCCCGGAGAGCTATTTCGGGAAGGGCCAGGCCGGCTGCGGGGATAAGCACTTGCAGATGTTGCTTGGAGCGCCTCGCCGGGGCTGCAGGAGGGGACAGTGCCAGCTCAGGGACACGGCCCGGGACGGGCTGGGGACCCTGCTCCTTCCAGCCGCACAGCGAGGGGAGCCCCGGGTGCTGCTGGATGCCGGGATCCATCCTCGGGCCGCGGTGGGGATCCCCAGCACTGCCCCGTGCACCGGGACAGCTCGGGGACTCTGCACCGGGGGGACACGAGGGGCCCGCTTGGTGGCCGGGACGTGGTGGCATCTCAAGGTGATTGGCAAGGGCAAGGAAAGAGAAACCTGGCCGTTGCCATGGTTACCACCTAACATCCTCCAGCACGGGCTCCGAGCAGCAATTCCGGCGTTGCATCGCCGGCATGGGCTGTGGAGGAGAAGGGAGGGATGGATGGCTCCCGGCTGTGCCCTTCGGTCTGGGGGAAAAGCGAGCAGCACTGAGAGCTCAGCCCAGGCCCGGCTGGGGCGGGATTCAATGCACAACCACCCCCCAAAAGGCTCCCAAATCCCGCTCAGGCTCCCAGCCCACGCAGGGATCCGGCCTTGGCTCCGGCTGCTGGGATCGGATCCCAGCTCTGCGTTCCCCTCGCACAGAGCAGACAGCAGCTCGGGGTGGAGCGGAGTCAAAGGAGAGACGTGGCAGATGTTTCTCCTCTCCCCAGCTCCCTGTTTGCTGCGGTGCTGACGGCACCCGCTGCCCCCTGTGCCAGCCGGTGGCACGGGATGACGGGCACCGCGGTGGCAGGTGGCGTTTGCCAGCTGCCCCGGCCGCTGCGGGGAACCGGCACCGCCAGCACGGCAGGAGGGAGCAGCCCGTTTGTGAGCTGCTGCCAGATGTTCCTCTGCAAAATAATGTGATGGAAAAACGGGGAAGGGAGAGCGTTGTTCCAGCAACATCTTGCTTTAATATTAGGGGGAAAAAAAAAACCAAACCCAACAGGAAATAATGTTGGAGGAAGGAAAGCGGTGCCCACATTTATCCCTGTCCCGTGCACAGACAGGGTTTGTGGGAACCTCGTCCCAGAGGGAATCCAGGTCCCACAGCTCCAAGGACCATCCCAGCACCCTGAGGAGCCTGAGGGCGCTGGGCCAGGCACTGCGAGGGCTGGTGACACTGCAGTCACAGCCACGCAGAGGTGACAGACTGACCCCCACGGCTGACACACGGATTTACGGCCTGCAGAGGCAGCCAAGGACAGCACGGTCCCTGTGTCACCCCAGCAGCTCCCCCGGTCCTGGCTCCAGCCCAGGGATGTGGTGCCCTTGTCCCGATAGCCCCAGGGGACGCCAACCCCCACGGGGACCTCTGTGTCCCCCACCATCCCCACATCACCTCAGGGAACTCCAAGGAAGGCAGAAAGCCCAAAAATGAGACCAAGGGGGGAGGAAGAGGCTTTTCCACAAGGCTTGGTGTTCCCAGGCATGTCCCTGCCTCAGTGCAGCCGGATCAGAGGGATGGAGTGGGGAACAGAGCAAGTCACAACACTGGTGATTAATAGATCCAGCCACAGGGTCACTGGCACTCCAAATCCCCATCCCTTTTCTTTTTCCTATCCTTACCTCCATTCCCAACCTCTTTCCCTTCTCTTTTCTTTTCCCATTCCTTATCACACCTCTTTCCCCACCCCATCCCATCCCATCCCATCCCATCCCATCCCACCCCATCCCATCCCATCCCATCCCATCCCACCCCATCCCATCCCCCCATCCCATCCCATCCCATCCCATCCCACCCCATCCCATCCCATCCCATCCCACCCCATCCAACCCCATCTCCATCCCCATCTCCATCTCCACCCCATCCCAATGGATCATCCCCACCACAATCCAGGCTCACTGCCACACTGCTCCCACCATCCAGCAGCCCCAAACTGGGACCAGGTAACTCAGGCTGAGCCAGGGCATGGACACCAAAAGCCATCATGGTCCCCAAGAAGAAAGAAAAGATCCCCTGGGAGAGGAGGGGGAAGGAGAAGAAAAGGGAAAAAAAAAAAGTTCAATCAGCTTTGTAAAGGGCACAATTTACAAAATCCATTCCATATTTTACTAGGCTGGGATTTAGGGATTAGTCTGTAATACTTAGGTGGCTTTTTGTAATAAAACCCTGAGCTGCAGCAGCCTTGGGAAAGAAGAAGGTGGCAGGAGTCTCCTCTCCGTCCCGCGCTCATTTTCCCAGAGTTTCCTCCTTGTTTCTTTCTTTTTTTCTCTTTTTTTTGATCTCGGCAGCCCCGTTAATCTGGGCTTTATCTGCCTATGGAGGAGGCCTGAGCTCTTTATTGGATTTTTGGCAAGAATAAATGATTTCGTTTGGGATATTACGGAGACGATTCCGTGGGATTACGGCACCTCATAAATGGAGCAGCGGGGATCAATTCCTCGCCGTGGGAATGCGCCTGTGCCTACGTGCTGCTGCTTCAGGGGGTGGGGACGGCAACTATGGCACAGGTCTGGTGGCTATGGCATGGGTAAGGTGGCTATGGCACAGGCAGGGTGGCTATGGCATGGTTAGGGTGGCTGTGGCACAGGTGTGGTGGCTATGGCATGGTTAGGGTGTTATGGCACAGGTAAGGTGGCTATGGCATGGATAGAGAAGCTATGGCACAGGTGAGATGGCTATGGCACAGATGTGGTGGCTATGGCATGGTTAGGATGGCTATGGCATGGTTAGAGTGGCTATGGCATGGTTAGGGTGGCTATGGCACAGGTAGGGTGGCTATGGCACAGGTGAGATGGCTGTGGCACAGGTGTGGTGGCTATGGCATGGTTAGGGTGGCTATGGCATGGTTAGGGTGGCTATGGCACAGGCAGGGTGGCTATGGCATGGGTATGGTGGCTATGGCATGGTTAGGGTGGCTATGGCATGGCAGGGGTGGTTATGGCATGGCTATGATGGCTATGGCACAGGTGTGGTGGCTATGGCAGGGGTAAGGTGGCTATGGCATGGTTAGGGTGGCTATGGCACAGGTAAGATGGCTATGGCACAGGTGTGGTGGCTATGGCATGGCTAGGGTGGCTATGGCATGGCTAGGGTGGCTATGGCACAGGTGTGGTGGCTATGGCATGGCTAGGATGGCTATGGCACAGGTGTGGTGGCTATGGCATGGCTAGGATGGCTATGGCACAGCTGGGGTGGCTATGGCACAGGTAGGATGGCTATGGCACAGGTGATGGTGGCTATGGCATGGCTAGGATGGCTACGGCACGAGTGTGGTGGTTATGGCACGGGTAGGGTGGCTATGGCACAGACATGGCACAGATCTGGCACAGATATTGCCATCCTGTCCAGCCCTGACCCCATGGGCAGCCTTGGGATCAAACCCAACCCACCCAGATGTGCCACGGAGGATGTTGGCACGAGGCCACCGAGCAGGAACGGCCACCCTGGGCATGGGGTGGGAGGTGACAGCGCGTTCCCCTCTTGGGAGGATCCCAAACCCACACCAAAGTTCTCCATCCCCTCAGCACCAACCTCAAAAAGGGAGCAGCTCCAGCCTCTTCTCCCGGCTCAGCCCCACCCTGTCCCCTCCTCAGCGCAGTGCTGGCACCACCACGGTGTCCCCTCAGCGCTGTGGCAGGGGTGGGCAGAGCTTTGAAGCACGGAGGAGCTTTGAGTGGGTGAGGAGCCAGCGTGGCTGTCAATTCTCCTAATTAAGGAAATCCTTTGGGCAATGCAGATCCCTCGGCTGCCGGGGCTGTGTGGGAGCACAGCCAAGCCAAGCACCTTGGGGATGGGGGTTTCATTGGGAAGCCACCGCTGTCCCTGTCCCCACAGCTGTCCCAGGCCCACCAGGGATGCAGGCAGGGGTCTGCAGCCCCCAGCCCACCCTGCAGGTGGGACACCCAGCTATTCCTTGGCATTCCATCTCTCTTCCATTGTGCCGTAGCCAGCCATGGATTTCACCATCCAAAGGAAAAGCGAGGCAGGAGAGCCCATAGGTCATGGGTGCCCTGAGAGGTTCATCAATAATGCACAAGCTCCGGGCTGGGGAGGGCATTTCCCAGTGAATTCCATGCCCGTGGCCACAGCAGCACAGCTCCCTGCTCCCAGGGAACTCCTGCCTGCAGGACTCACACATTTATCAGCTCTCCCATAATTGTGGTTTTGTGAGCGTGTGTCAGGAAGTTCCCAGGAGCCACGGCCCCACTCGGGGCTCCCAGGCAGGAGCTGGCTCTGGAATGCTGACAGAGAGGGATTTGCTGGGGAAAGGAGGTCAGGATGGGACCTGTGGCCTCGGTGCTGCAGCCCAGGGCTGGGGTTCACCCCGCTGCTGCACCGGGCCCTGGGGTGGGGATGGGGTGAGGATGGAGATGGGATGGGGATGAGACAAGGATGGGATGAGATGGGAATGGGAGTGGCATGGAGATGAGATGGGGGTGGGGAAGGGGATGGGGTGGGATGAAGATTGTGTGGGGATGGGGTGGAGTTGGAATGGGATGGGAACGGGGATAGGATGGGGATAGGAATGGGGAAGGACATGGGGTTGAGATGGGGAATGGGGTGGGATGGGATGGGATGGGATGGGATGGGATGGGATGGGATGGGATGGGATGGGATGGGATGGGATGGGATGGGATGGGATGGGATGGAACTAGGGAGACAATGGAGATAGGAATGGGAAAGGATATGGGATTGGGATGAAGATACAGTGGGGATAGGGCTGGAATGGGATGGGATGTGGATGGGATTAGATGGGAACAGGTTTGGGGTGGGATGAGGTGGGGATGGGATGGCAGTGGGGACGAGGACGGGGCTGTGCTGGGGCTGGGCACAGGGACAGAGGGGACAGGGGTGGCGCAGGGCAGCGTGTGCCGTGTGCGGCTGTCGGAGGCGCGGTCCCAGAGCCGCGGGATAATTGCAGTGCTGCCGCCCGGAGCCGAGCGGATGAGCCGGGCGACAGCTCCCAATTATTGCAGCGCAGCGGGAGAAAGGGAAAGAAAGGAGGAGAAGAAAAGCACAATTATCGGGGCCTCGGCGTCGGCGCCGCGCACGGCTGCGATTTCCAGGCACAGCCCCGCTCCCGGCGCGTGACACTTCCATCGATTTTCAACCGGGCACTTTTCCATCCCTGCCTCCCTTCCTTCATCCCACAGACACCAGGACGGGCTCCTGAATCCCCCCGGTGCCCCCTGAGTATCCCTGCCCTCGGTGCGCACCCCAACGCACCCATCTGCCTGGAGCCCCCGATGCTCCCCCCGTTTCCCTCTCACTCTCCCACCTTTCCCCCCCAGAGCTGCTCCCGGCTCCGGAACCGCAGCCCTGTATATTAAAAAAGGTCAGGTTTCAGCTCTGGTGAGGAGGCAGAAAGCAGAGCAGCGTGAAGAGCTGCAGCTCCCGCTTCTTTGGGGATCGGGGCCACGGGGGGGTCCCGGCGCTGGATCCGCTCCCTGCTGCTGCTGCGGGGGTGGGGCTGGGCTGTGCCGAGCCCACGTCGTCGCTCCGTAATTGACAATTAAATTTAATTACGGCTCTGAGAAATAACAGCGTGCGCTGGGTTAATGGGCCTGTCTGGAGCGGGGCGGGTCCCTGCCACTCTGAGGTGGAGCACGGGTGACATCCACGACGCGGTGACACCGTTTGCCAGGGCGGGGTGGCAGCTCTGGGGCAGAGCAGAGCTCTGGGGACGCCGGCAGCAGAGCTGGCCTGGGCCTGCAAACCCAACCCGGGCACATCCTGTGCTCTTTTCCTGGGAATCCAGCAGCATCCAGAGGGAACAGCACCACCGGCACCGTGCAGCTCCTTGCTGGGGTGCTGGAGGGCCCCAGCACGGGTGAATTATTTATTTCCATAAAAACACAGAGTGTGGAGCTGCCTTGGCCTTTACCTGTTCTCACCCCTGTTCTTTTTCCCTCTTTTTTTAATTTTCTTTGAAGCAGCATCACAGCTGCCTCCCAGATTTGCTGCCTGCTTTACGAACCTTTGGATGCAGTTGTTGGTGGCTCTCAAGGTTTCTGCTGCAATTAGAGAGATTTTCCAGAGCCAGGATCAGGTGCTCAGCAGGAGCTGGGGTGGTTGGAGACTCAGCAATCCCAGACTCCACATTTGGGACAAGCAGCTCACACCTCCCTGGCAGCCTCCGCAGCCCCATCCCTTCACACCTCTCTCTAATTAACCATGATCGCCTGCAATTCCATAATTAGCTGGTTGATTTTTGCCCTCTGGTCCGGTTCTCATTTCGCTCCCTGGGGATGGGATGAGCTGGGAGCATCAGCACCCAGGAGCAGCTGCACCCACATTTGGGGTCACACAGCAGCCAGGTTGTGTGGCCAATCCTCCAGGTCCCCTCTGCACCCACATTTGGTGTCACACAGTAGCCAGGTGTCCCCAGGCAGGGACAGGTTGTGTGGCCAACCCTCCAGGTCCCCCTTGCACCCAGGTGCTCACAGACACCACCCCAGAGTGGCCCTCATGGGGACAGGAGTGTCCTGGTGCCCTCTGCCTGCCTGGAGAGCCACATGAGGCACAGTGGTGGCATCTCCTCCTGGAGGTCCCCAGTGCCACAGCGCTGCTGAGTGGCACCAGACTGTGCAGAGACATCCTCGGCAGATTCCTGCAGCACTTCCTGGGATTGTGACCCCCAGTGTGGCACCGTGCCATGGTGGCCGTGCTCTGAGGGGTGGCACAGAGGTGGCAGGGCTGGGGATGGGTGACCCTGGCTGCTGGACACGGGAGCACGGCATGGAACGAGGCCAAAGCGCTGCTCTCTCCCTCCCAGTGATCATCGCCCTCATTAAAACCCAGCTAATTATTATTCGGGCTCATTAGCAATTATAAACTCCAGCGCTGGCACTTCATTAGAAAAATGACAACTTCGCACTTAATTACGTTCCCCGGCTGCCCAACGGGTGGGAGAGCTCGGCCTCCTGACCCTGCTCGTGCCAGTGCCAGCACCGGTACCCACAGCAGTGCCAGCACCGGTACCCACAGCAGTGCCAGCACCAGTACCCACAGCAGTGACAAAACCAGTGCCAGCGCCCAAACCAGCACCAGTACCCACAGTACTCCCAGAACCAGTGACAGTGCCCAAACCGGTACCCACAGCAGTGCCAGAACTGGTGGCAGTGCCAAACCAGTACCCACAGCACTACCAGTGCCCAAACCAGCACACACAGCAGTGCCAGAACCAGTATCCCAGTGCCCAAACCAGTGCCAATGCCCAAACCAGTACTCACAACAGTGACAGAACCAGTGCCAGTGGCCAGAGCAGTGACACTGCCCAAACCAGTACCCACAGTGTTGACAGCACCCAAACCAGTGCCCACACACTGCATCCTGGCACTGGGCAGCCTCTCCAGAGCAGCAGGACATGGCACATGGCACACAGGACGTGGCACACAGGACACAGGACATGGCACATGACACACAGGACATGGCACACAACACACAGGACATGGCACATGGCACACAGGACATGGCACACAGGACACACACACACACAGCACACAGGACATGGCACACGGCACACAGCACACGGCACACAGGACATGGCACACAACACACAGGACATGGCACACAGGACATGGCACACGGCGCATGGCACCCGGAGCTGGCAGCAGCACCTTCCCATTCCCTGGTGGATAATTGGCCACTAAATCCCTCTGGGGGAGAAATGGTTGGGAAAAAAATTACAGCTGCGGAACCAGCTCTCCAAAATTATATCACCTTCTGTGACAGGATAATTGCTCCTTTTCCCTGAGATTTAGCACGGATCTCACATCCTTAAACACTCGGGTGTTATTTTAAGGGCTCCCAGCGTTTCTCCCTCCTCTCCCAGGTACCAGGGAGGGGTGGAAGGTGGGGACACCTGTCCCGGGAGGTGACAGAGGGGAGGACAGGCCTGTGGCACGGCAGGGGAGGTGGGGATGATCCCACCGCGGGTGGCACTGGTGCTGTGCCTTGTTGTCCCCGCGCTCTAATGGCCACATCAATATTATCTCGGCTCCACGCTCGCCTGTGACAGGTGAATTAATGACACCCAGCCAGGCAGGGACACGCGGGGACACCCAGGCAGGGGTCTGCTCAGGGCGGGCAGAGCCCACTCCAGGGGTGTTTGAGGGGGCAAAGCCCTTGGCCAGACCCCGGACTCAGAGCTGGGCATGAGGACCCCCTCCCTGAGACCCCCCCCGATATTTTGGGGTGCTGTCTGCCAGGGTCGCACCCTCTCCCTCCCTCTGGCTCCCATCCAGGCCCATCTGGGGCAGCGATAAATCACCCGGAGCCCTCGGTGTCACTGGCGCTGCCACCGGCCCAGCCCCATCCATCATCCCCGCCCCGCTGCCGCCTGCCACCTGCGCCCCGCGACCCTCACCGGGGATGCTCCGGGGGACCCCAGCAGTGCCAGCACAGCCCGGGCTGCTCATTAGGGCCCCCCAGGCCAGCTCCATGCCACCACCAGAGCCACAACCACCGGCGACATCCCGCAGCAGCTGGTGGCCGGTGCACGGCAGCAGCTGGGGAGCGTGCCCGGGAGCAGATCCCGGGAATCTCCATCCTCCAGCACCCCGCAGCTGCCGCCAGCCCGCTGCCAGCCGGGGGACCCCCGGTGCCACCCTGCTGTCCCCCGGCACCGCGCCTGTGCCAGCCGTCCTTGTCACCGCGCGCATTGATGGGAAAACAAACCCCCATTAAAGCGCTCGGGGATTACAGCCAAGCAAGATCGAGTTCGTCAGGAGCCAGGGAGCATGAAAAGACGGCTCAGCCAGAGGATTTCTGCCTGCCAGCCCTGGTCGGGAGCATCGCTCTGGGAGCCGCTGCCCTGTGGCGTGCCCGCGTCACCCAGTGCAGGGACTGGCACCCTCCGGCAGAGTTTGGCTTTGCTGAGCTGCACCGGGCACCTGCAGTGCCACAGGGACATCCCTGCCACCCCCAGCACTGCGAGTGTGTAAATATATTATTTATTCTCTCTATTACCCTCCTCCATTATTCATTGTTTAATCCGCTGCTATTCTATTATTAACTCTCCCAAGCGCTCCGGCGCTGCTCTGACATGAAAGAGGCACCGAGAAATTCCTCATCCACATCCCGCCCTCCCCGCGCCGGGACCGGGGCGGGAGCGGGACCAGGAGCACCCGCAGCCAACATCCCACTGGTTTTCCTCACGTTGGGAGCACGGCCCTGCTGAAAAACCCCTCACCTCCCGCAGGGATGGATGGATGGATGGATGGATGGATGGATGGATGGATGGATGGATGGATGGATGGATGGATGGATGGATGGATGGATGGATGGATGGATGGATGGATGGATGGATGGATGGATGATGATGGATGGATGGATGGATGGATGGATGGATGGATGGATGGATGGATGGATGGATGGATGGATGGATGGATGGATGGATGATGGATGGATGATGGATGGATGGATGGATGGATGGATGGATGGATGGATGGATGGATGGATGGATGGATGGAGCAGCCAGAGGTCCCCGCTCCAGAGGGGAATTTGGGCTTCTGGGGAGCAGGGAATGTTCTCCTGCAGGGTTGGGGGAGGGTTTCCCACATTCCTGCGTGGAATGGCTCCAGTTCAATTATGCAGCAGGGTTTTAAAAAGCTGTTTGGGCTCGGAGGGAGCTGGTGGGGTTTTGTGGCAGCTCCTGGTGCCCAGCCTGGCCTCTGAGGTTTCATCCCAGGGTGATCAGAGGGCTCCAAATTCCTCCCATTTTGAAATGCAGGAAGCAGCTCCTGCCCTGGCACCAGGACATTGCTGTGCCCAGCAGAGCGGGCTGCAGCTCTGGTGCCTCTTTCCTCCTTGGATTCATTTTTGGGGTGATTTTCAATGAAGGCAGTGAGGGTGAGGTGCTGAGGATCCTGAGCCCACTATCAGCATGGATTTACACCAAAACCCAGGGAGAGGGGATGCTCATTAATTTGGGATGATCCCAGTGAGAATTGGGATCTGCAGGGGCAGGATCCAGCCCTAAAGTGTCCCCAGACCCCCCAGGCCCTGGGGACGTGTCCCAGAGCCCTCCTTCTGTCACACCTCCTGGTGTCACCCGGTGTCACCCGGTGTCACCACACCTGCCCCCAGCGCCGCGCCCCCGGAGGGAGGGAGAGGAGGCACTTCCATCTCAATCAATTAGAAATGAGGCAGCCTTAACGACAGGGCAATAAAAGAACACTTTAATTTTAGAGCTAATTAAATATCAACAATCGGAATGCAGCAACAGACAGTTAACCTGGAGTATCCCATTATTTATAAGGAATATAATGCATTGACTGGAGGGGGGGGGGTGAAGTGAGTTGTAGTCATTTTAATATCAGCTGTCACAGTCTAACTGTTCTCTTTTGTCTCACTCCAGCACAATCATCTCCCCGGCTTCCTCCGGGACCGTTCCCACTTCTCTGCTCGACAGCAGATTAATTAAGCCCGGGTCCCTGCAGAGCCCGGGTGCGTGTGCTCCTGGCCCCGCTCCTGAGCCCGGCTCACTCCGGGCCTCCGCGGTGCCTCCAGCCCCGGGGCTCGCTCTAATTGTCACCCCCGGCCGGGTGACAACGCTCGGGAGCCGGGAGTTATTGATGGGGGACATTCAGAGCTCTGCCAGGCCCGGGTGGGGACAGAGCCATTGTCCCAATAGGGGCAGCTGCCACCCCAGCGCCCCAAAACCTGCAGGGAGTCACTCCCGTGGTCCCCACGAGCGCCAGAACCCCGCTGCAGGCAGAGGAGCCTCTGGATGTGGAGGAGCCCTCTGGGGCACCCCGGAACCGCTCCAGGGCTCTGAGTCCCTCTCTGAGCCCCGAACTGGGGGTACCCAGCCCCAAAGCGGGGGCGCGCGTCCTCCCCACGGCCTCGGGGGCTGCGCATCCATCTCGGGGCCCCGGCAGAGCCTCGTGCAAGGGCCCGGTTTAATTTTGCACATTTGGTGGATTTTTAACACCTCCAGCGGCACGAGGAGCCGCGGGGACCGGGCGGGTGCAGCCACCCCCGGCAGCAGCTGCGGATCCCTGCAATGCCGAGGGTCCCCAACAAGCCTGGGGGGACACAGGGCTGATGTGACACCCTGAGGGCACCAGGATGGAATAACCAGGCCCCTGGCAGCCGCTGCGCTCCATTGCTGCTCTGTTGCACGGAGGAAACTCCTGCATTCCCGAAATTTGCATTTTCCTGCGCCAAAGTTCCCTGGAGCTCACCTGGGTCTCACCAGAGATCACACCCTGCCCCTGCCACCGTGCCACCCATCCTCCTGTCCCCATGGCAGCCCTTCCAGAATGTTCCTGAGCAGGGCTGGGGCCTGGGCAGCGCGGGAAGGATGGAATCACCCTCAGCTTCCCATCCACCTGCCCTGGGGGCACCGGCTCGCTCTCGGGGGGGTGTGCCACCCCTGCCCGGAGCTGCACGGAGGGAATTATTCCCATCTTCAGGCAGTGGTGACCTTCCCTCTCCATTTTCCACGCTGCTGGTCTGGTTCTGGCCTCGCTGCTCCCTGAAGGGGCCCCGAGGCTGCAAACAGCAGCAAGGAGCAGCTCCAGAGGGAAGGGATCCGTGGGGATCAGCAAATCCAGTGCTTGGGTCTGCCCCTCATTGCCCCGAGACCCCAATCCTTGGGAGGAAAAGGGGGACTGGGGGGTGCAGCAGCAGCGGAAGGGAAAATGCTTTGATTCCCAGTCTCCAGGATTTTTGTCACAGGTTGGAGATCCTGGATTTCAAAGCAAAATGCCAGCGTGCGACAAGGAGCCAGGGAATTTTCTTTGGGAAATGTCAAAGCCGAGCAATTCCAGAGGGAAACGTCTCAGTGCCCCCGTGCTCGGAGCCTCCCTGCTGCTGGCAGTGCCACCGAGGGGGCTGGGGAAGGGCAGGGAGGGGGAGGGAGGGAGGGCAAAGCCCCCATCCCTTCACCAACAGCGTTTCCATGGGAGCTTCACCACCCTCATTACTGGCAAAATAATCCCAAGCCCTTTTCCACCTGCCGGGGAGGGAGAGGGGCTGCTGTGAGTGGGAAGTTCCGTGGGATTTCATTAGTGTTATTATTGTTATTATTTAATTCTCAAGGTCACGGGATTTAGGCCTGAGCTTACTTATTATCCAAGCCCACCAAATGAATGATGGATTCCCGTTCCTGCCTCCAGCCGTGGCTATTACGGCTGCTGAAAACGTGTTCTGCTCATAAAAAAAAATAAAGGGAGAGGAGAGAAAGAAAAAAAAGGGGGGAAGAGAAAGAGCGAAAGGAAAACTGCAATAGGAGCCAGGGAAATGATGGATTGCGGGAGATAATCCATCTTGTCAGCCCAGGACTACATAACCTTGATGTCAGCGGGTATTTTTCTCTGCCTGAGTCTCCGGCTGCGTGCGGGAGAGAGAGGAGCAGGGATGCTCCCGCCACACCTCGGGAGAACGGCGGGGATTCGGGGCTTTGCCCTCATTCCCGGCTGGGCAGGGGATGGGAATGCCCAGTGCTGGGTCCCCAGGGGGACGTGGGGAAGGGCCGGACGCGTGGGGACAGCGGGGGACAGCAGGGCACCGTCCCCTGGCAGCAGAATTTCCCTCCCGTCAGCCTCCCCCTGTCACCAGCCGGTCCCTCCTGTCCCCAGCACTTTCCTCCCCCCGCCCGTCGCTCCCCCTTCCCGCCGTCCCTGCCATTTTTATCCGACGCTGGCCGTGAAAATTGGTGTGAAATAAAAAAAGGCCTCTGTGCCCAGAGATGAAATCAATTGATTTGGCAGGGTCGCCTGTGGACACCTCCGAGCAGCTCTTCCAATTTGCAGGACGGGCTCTGGTGCGGAGCAGCTCCTTCCCTTTCTTCTCCTCCGTCTCCCGTTCCTCCGCCCCGCTTCTTTTTTTTTTTTTTTTTTTTTTTTTTTTCTTTTTTTTTTTTTTTTTCTTCTGTCTTTCCGATTTCCCTTTGATGTTCCCCTCATTTCTGCTTTCCACTTAATGGAAATCAGCCCAGGGTGTGTGAGGCAGCCGCGGAGGCGGCTCGGGATGCGCTGGGTCCCGGAACGCCCGGGGGTCTGGGGGGGATCTGGGGCACCCCAAGGGGCTGGGCAGGAGCGTCCCAGTGCTGTGGGCTCCTGCTCTGGTTCCACAGGTGGCTTTGGAGCTGGGGAGGGTCCCCTGAGCTCACAGCAGCCTCGCACATGGCAGGGAGCAGGACCAGGAGCTGCTGCACCTGGAGCCAGCCCTGTCCCGGGCTCTGCTCCATCCCTCCTCTGCCTCCTTCCTTCCTCCACCTGCATCTCCACTGTCTCCATCTCCTCATTCATTCTCCATCCCTCCACCTCTGTCTCCCTGCCCCATCCCTCCACCTCCGTCTCCCTGCCCCATCCCTCCACCTCCACATCCCTGCCCTCACCTCGGTCCCATCCCACCCAAGCACGCACTGGAGGACACCAGAACTGGAGGCAGAGGGGTTCCAAACCAGCTCTCCCAGCCCCTGGATGAATGTTCAGCCCCAAACCAGCCCCAGGCACCCCAAATCCCAGGGAAAATCCCAGTGGGGGGGTGGGGGGAGCCACTGCCAACAGGGAAGCACCATTGGGCTGTTCCAATCCTTTTTTTGGGGTGATTCTCCCTTGTTTGATGGATCTCCCTGACCTTGAGCACCCCTGAGCCTTTTTGGGGTGGTTCTCCATTTTTTTGATGGATCTCCCTGACCTTGAGCACCTCCGAGCCTTTTTGGGGTGATTCTCCCTTGTTTGATGGATCTCCTTGACCTTGGGCACCTCCAAGCCCCATTGGGGTGATTCTCTCTTGTTTGATGGATCTCCATGACCTTGAGGACCTCAGAGCATTTTGGGGTGATTCTCCCTTGTCTGATGGATCTCCCTGACCTCGGGCACCCTCAGGATGGGCACAGAGGTGCCAACGCCTGTAGAATCCCGATGGATCCTCACTGGAAGGGCTGGGAAGGGTTTGGGTTGCCTCAACCCCGCTGCCAGCATCCCAGCTCTGCCCAAAATCCTGACACAACTTCCCTTCATTAGAGCTTCAAGGCAGATGCGACTCTAATCAGGAAAACCTTGATATTCTGCAGGAGCCTTAAGCCCTGAAAGGGAAGGGGAAAAAAAATCCCACACTCGCTTTGCAGCGCTTTCAGTGCGCTTTGAGGTTAATGGAAGGCTAATTTGAAAGGACTCGGTTAATGAGAAAGCTAAAAATATTCCTCCCCTCCACTGCAGCCCCTTCTCCGTGAGCCAGAGGCTGCCACGGTGCTCTGTGAGCCCAGGGACGCCGTGTCCCTCACCCGACCCCGTCCCCACCCCTGGGGACATCGCCATGCAGGGTTTGGTGGCATCTCCAGCAGGGACGTGTCCCTGGGCTGTAAATCAAAGGTGACCCTGGGGAGAGCCATGGGGAGAAGGGGAGAGAATGATGAGGAGGGCTCCATGGATAGCAGAAGGCTAATTAATTACTTTATTATACTATACTATATACAGTATATATAGTGTAATATAATGTAGTCATTATATAAATAATTACTAAATTATTATATTTATTTTTATTATTATATTATTGTATATAATAATTAATTTTATTATATATATAAACATAATATCATATATTATATTTATATATTATATATATGAAATATCGATTATATATAATATTACATTATATATAAAGATAGAATTATTATATAAATAAAAAGTAAATATTTATATTTTTTTATTATTATTATATTAATTTTTATATATAATTAATTTTTATTATATATATAAACATAATATTATATCTTATATTTATATATAATATATATGAAATATCGATTATATATTATATTACATTATATATAAAGATAAAATTAATTATTATATAAATAATTACTAGATTATTATATTTATTATTTATTATGTTAATTATTATATATAATAATTCATTTTATTGCATATAAATATAATATTATGTCTTATATTTATATATAATATATATGAAATATAGATTATACATAATAGTAAATTATATATAAAGATATAATTAATTATTATCTAAATAATTACTAAATTATTATATTTACTATTTAGTAATTAATAAATTACTAAATATATATAGTATAATAACATAATTATTACACACACCCTGACAGGCCAAGGAAACAAAACATCCTCACTTTGGGTGAGCAGCCCTTGATGCTCCTGCAGGAAGGGACTGGGTTTAAAGGCAAAGGTGGGAACTCGAGGGCATTTTCCAGCTGGTTTTGCTCCATGCCTGCCTCTTCCTCTCATGGCAGCTGCGTTCCAGTTTTCCATCAGTGAGGCTGGAGTGGCTCCAGGCTTGGCAGGGCCCACGGGGGCTGGTGGGGGCACATCCCACAGCCCAGGAGCTCCCAGCAGCCTCCCGGGATGCGCTTTAATTAGGGAATGATCTGCATGGAGAATCACTCACTGCACGCCTCCCATCCCAGGCTCGTGGCTCGGCTCCAAAGCAGCAGAAAATCACCCAGCTCCGAGGGCAGCTCCTGGAGGCTTTCCACAGCTGCTGGGTGGCATCAGCAGCCGTGGCCACGGGGGCTGAGGATGGCACCGAGCGCTCGGAATGCCACCAGTGCCATCCCAGCAGGAGCCGCGCTCCCTGCACCCCCAAACCAAACCACGGGAAAGGGAGGAATGGGGAGCCCTGGGGTGTGGGGACCACCCTGGGACCCCTGGGACGTGCTGGGAGAGGCTGGGAGATGCTGGGATGTGCCAGGAAGGCCCAGAGATGCTGGGATGTTGCTGGGATGTGCTGGGAATGTGCTGGGAATATGCCAGGAGATGCCCAGAGATGCTGAGATGTGCTGGGATGTGCTGGAATGTGTTGGGATGTGCTGGAATGTGCTGGAATGTGCCAGGAAATGCCCAGAGATGCTGGGATGTGCTGGGATGTTCTGGGATGTGCCAGGAGAGGCCCAGAGATGCTGGAAAATGTTGGGATGTGCCAGGAGATGCTCCGAGAAGATGTAAAATGCTGGGATGTGTCAGGAGATGCCCAGAGATGCTGGGATGTGCTGGGATGTGCCAGGAGATGCTCAGAGAAGATGGAAAATGCTGGGATGTGCCAGGACATGCCCAGGGATGCTGGGATGTGCTGGAATGTGTCAGGACATGCCCAGAGAAGCTGGGAAATGCTGGGATGTGCCAGGAGATGCCCAGAGAAGCTGGGAAATGCTGTGTCATGCCAGGACAACTGAGGACACGCCAGGAATTCCCCATCCATGGGCAGGAGAAGCAGCCAGCAGCGGGTGGCTGTGCCCACACCCCTGGAATCCTCCTCTCCACAGCCCCACAAAGGTTTCATCACAAAACAGGGACCGGGAGGGCAGGGCTGGGCTGTCTCCCTGCAATAATCCAGACTTTCACTCCCTTTCCACAGAGGCACATGAAAGGGTTTGTGCTCTCCTCCCTGGAGAGAGGCTGGCACTGCCCATCTCCCTTCCCTGCTCCTCCAGGGACAGATCCCACATTTCCCCTCGAGAGGGGCTGGGTGCCTTCACCCTCCCCTTGGTGGGCAATTAGGGAAATTGCAGGGGTGGCACGGGGAGATCCAGGGAGGGGAAGGCTCTGGAGCTCCCCGGTCCCATGGATGGGTTAAATTTCCTTGGGAGAAGTGGAGCAGCAGAGAATGGTGGCACAAGGGGCTGAGCAGGGGCGGCTGGGCTCCTGTTCCAGCCGTTCCCCAGGGGCCCATTACGGAGATTTCTCCTCTCACTGGGAGATTGTAGAACAAGTTGGGATGAGAACCGGCAAAGCCAGGCAGGAATTTGTGGTTTAATCCAAGTCCTGGGCCCTGGTGTCCCTGAGCCCTGTGCTGTGAATTCCCCAAGTTCTGTGCCACAATGTCCCCAAGTTCTGTGCCATGATATCCCCAAGATCAGCTCCAAGATGTCCCTAAGATCAAATTCGACATGTCCCCAAGCCCTGTGTCACAGTGCCAGTTCCTGTGCCACAATGTCCCCAAATTCAGCGTCATGATGTCCCCAAGCCCTGTGCCACAGTGCCAGATCCCATGCAGCAGTGTCCCCAAGTTTCTGTCCCTTGATGTCCCCAAGTCCTGTGTCATGATGTCCCCAAGCCCTGTGCCACAATGTCCCCAAGCCCTGCGCCACAATGTCCCCAAGTCCTGTGCCACAATGTCCCCAAGTCCTGTGCCCTGATATCCCCAGGATCAGCTCCAAGATGTCCCTAAGATCAAATTCAAGATGTCCCCAAGCCCTGTGCCACAGTGCTAGTTCCTGTGCCACAATGTCCCCAAATTCTGTGTCATGATGTCCCCAAGGCCTGTGCCAGTGTCAGTCCCTGTGCCACAATGTCCCCAAATTCCGGGTCATGATGTCCCCAAGATCAGATTCAAGATGTCCCCAAGCCCTGAGCCAGTGTTAGTTCCTGTGCCACAATGTCCCCAAGTTCTGTGTCATGATGTCCCCAAGCCCTGTGCCACAGTGCCAGTCCCTGTACCACAAGGTCCCCAAATTTGGTGTCACGATGTCCCCAAGTTCTGTGCCATGATGTCCCCAAGCCCTGTGCCACAATGTCCCCGAGTTCTGTCCCTCAATGTCCCCAAGCCCTGTGCCACAACATCCCCAAGTCCCGTGTCATGATGTCCCCAAGCCCTGGGCCACAGTGCCAGTCCCTGTACCACAATGTCCCCGAGTCCTGTGCCATGATGTCCCCAAGCCCTGCACCATGATGTCCCCGAGTTCTGTCCCTCGATGTCCCCAAGCCCTGTGCCAGCTCCACCCAGTCCATGCAGAGCATCCCCCTCCCCAAAACCCAGCTGGTGCCACCCCAAGGTCCTGGCAGGGCTATAAACAGCTGCCTTGGGTCCAGTTTGAAGGTTGGATTAAAAATAAAATAAATTAGTGGAAAAAAATATCCCTGGGACCATCATCCCCTCTGTGGGGTCACAGTGTCCCAGGTGACCAGGACAGCCACCTGTCCCCATCCCTGCTCCAATCTGGAGCCTAATTAGGATCAAACAAAGCCTCCCCCCCACAGAGGGCTGTCCCCAGATGAGCAATGCAGGGACACCCAAATTAAGTTATTTTCTTGCTCTGTTTTATTCCAGTTTTTAATTAGGTGGCTGCTGAGATGTGACGTGGCCCCATGTAATGGTGTCACCGTGATTTATTAGGGCTGGAGTCACTGTCACCCTCCAGCCTCCGTGCCTCTGGTCACTGATGGGGTCCCACGTGTCCCTGTCCCCATCCCCCTGGTGGGGACACCTGCTGCCACCTTCCCAGGGGAGGAGAACCTGCTTCAAACAGAGTTTTAATAAAAATAATGTGAAAAATCCCCCAGAAAAGAGCTGGAAATATTCTGTGCCTTCTTTTTTAATAATTAAAATATATTTTAATATTTTCTGTTCCCAGGGAAGGGAAGGAAGGAAGGAAGGGAAGGGGGAAGGAAGGAAGGGGAAGGAAGGAAGGAAGGAAGGGAAGGAAGGGAAGGGAAGGAAGGGAAGGGAAGGAAGGGAAGGAAGGAAGGGAAGGGAAGGGAAGGAAGGAAGGGAAGGGAAGGGAAGGAAGGGAAGGAAGGGAAGGAAGGGAAGGGAAGGGAAGGGAAGGGAAGGGAAGGAAGGAAGGGAAGGGAAGGGAAGGGAAGGGAAGGGAAGGGAAGGGAAGGGAAGGGAAGGGAAGGGAAGGGAAGGGAAGGGAAGGGAAGGGAAGGGAACTCTCAATGCTCCATTTGAGTTCATTCCCTGGCTGTGATCTCTGACTTTTAGCAGCTCAGGGAAGACAACATGTTAAGAAAATTATATATTTTTTATTAATTGCCAGATTCTCTTTAATTTTGCTATGAAATGAGTTGGAGTGCGAGGAATGGCATGATAACTCATCCTGAAGACGTTGGGCACCATGCCAGGAGGATCCTCTTCCTGCAGTGAGGAAACTTCATTTAAAAATGGTTTCTTTAACCTTTTTTTTTTTTTTTTTAACAGTTGTTATTTTAACCCAGAGGCTGCACAGTTCTGAGCAGCGAAAGCCTCTCCAAACTTCCCACCACATGAACTCCTTCCAATGTCCGGGCAAACACTTGACCCTCCACTTCCATTTCCCATTGTGATATTTTAATCCAGAATGATTTTTTCTCCCACTGCCACCAAAAAAAAAAAAAAAAAAAAAAAAAAGGAAGTGCCTAAGTAGTCATTTATTAACAGTTATAAGTATCATTAGGTAGAAAGATGTGGTAAAATATAGATTAGAGCGGGAAGAGCGCAGGATCCGAGTGCCATTTTTCCTGTTCAGCGTTGTCATTACACATCCCGGCGTGCCGGATCACAGCCATGATTAGTGGCATCAAATGACTCCTGAAAAATGATTATGTGCCATTAAAGCCATCAGTCTGCCTGAAAGCAGCACAAACAAATGGCCGTGCCGGGCATGAGGCAGCAGCTCGGGGCTGGGATGTGACGGGAATCCCGGAGCCACGGGGATGGGGCTGGGATGGGGGCTCGCTCTGGGCTGGGGGGCACTGAGGGAAGGGCAGCCAGGGCTCCTGGGGGGATCCTTGGGGGCGGCAGGGCGGGATCTGGTGGGAAATGGCTCCTAGTGCCACAGGCTGGGGTTGTGGGGTGCCCCGGCTCCCCCTTCCACTTTCCCTCTCAGCAATTCCACAGTGAGGCCCAGGCACTCCCCTCACCCTGGAAAAGAGCTCCCTGCAAGGGCTGCGGCATCAGCGCCAGCACCACAAACCAGCACCCCAAACCAGCACCCCAAACCATCACCCCAAACCATCACCCCAAACCAGCACCCCAACCCATCACCCCAAACCATCACCCCAAACCATCACCACAAACCATCACCCCAACCCATCACCCCAAACCATCACCCCAAACCAGCACCCCAAACCATCACCCCAAACCAGCACCCCAAACCATCACCCCAAACCATCACCCCAAACCATCACCCCAACCCATCACCCCAACCCATCACCCCAAACCATCACCCCAAACCAGCACCCCAAACCATCACCCCAAACCAGCACCCCAAACCAGCACCCCAAACCATCACCCCAAACCATCACCACAAACCATCACCCCAAACCAGCACCCCAACCCAGCACCCCAACCCATCACCCCAAACCATCACCCCAACCCATCACCCCAACCCAGCACCCCAACCCATCACCCCAAACCATCACCCCAACCCATCACCCCAAACCATCACCCCAAACCATCACCACAAACCAGCACCCCAACCCATCACCCCAACCCATCACCCCAAACCAGCACCCCAAACCATCACCCCAAACCATCACCCCAAACCAGCACCCCAAACCAGCACCCCAAACCATCACCCCAAACCATCACCACAAACCATCACCCCAAACCATTACCCCACCCCATCACCCCAAATCCATCATCCCCAATCCACCACCCCAAACCCACCACCCCAAATCCACCATCCCAAACCCACCACCCCATCTCCATAACCCCAACCAGTGACCCCAAACCCATCATCCCAAGCCCACCATCCCCATTCCATCACCCCAAACCCATCATCCCAAACCCACCATCCCAAATCCACCATCCCAAACCCACCACCCCATCTCTATAACCCCAACCAGTGACCCCAAACCCATCATCCCAAACCCATCACCCCAAACCCACCATCCCAAACCCATCACCCCAAACCCACCACCCCATCTCCATAACCCCAGCCAATGACCCAAATCCATCACCTCCAATCCATCACCCCAAACCAACCATCCCAAACCCACCATCCCCATTCCATCACCACAAACCCACCACCCCAAACCCCCCACCCCACCTCCATAACCCCAGCTAATGACCCCAGGCCATCACCTCACCCCAGCCCTGTGCCTGGGCTGTGCCAGCCCCTTGCAGCCCTCACTCCCTGCTGCTCCCAGGCTGCCAATTCCGTGAGTCTGTCCAGGGCGGTGAAACCCAAATGTCACATCTGCCAGACGGCTCAATCGAGGCTATCGATTGTCACCGAGAATATTCGCACTTCATTCACCTACTTAGTCCCTTCCCCCAGGCACACAGGAATTCATCAAACCCTGTCACACCACATAATAATTCTTGTTCCCAGGTGTTGTCGCAGCAGCTCAGACTTTCCCCAGCCTTCCTGGGCAAGCAGGAATTTAGGGAAGGAAGGATTCTCCAGCAGAATCAATGCGGCGGTGCTGAGATGTGAATGAACCCTGTGGCAGCCCAGGGAGGGCTCGGCCCCCTCCCCGTGCCCATGCAGAGGCTGCTCAGGCTTTGTTTCCAGCTCCTCGAGGTTTTTGGTGACTGGAATGAAATTAAATTGGGGAGAAAAGACGTTTTCCCATTGTTTGGAGCCTTTTACTGACGTGTCTGTGCTGCCTTTGAACCTTTTGGGGCAGAGCAGGGACGTGGCTGCTCCCCTTCTCCAGAGGGGAAGGGAGCACAGCTGGGAGGGAGATGGGGAGGAGAAGGGAAGGATGGATGGGGAGAGGGGCTCAGGGTGGTCCCTGCAGCGCTGTGGGGGCTACAAAACCTCACTGGGGTGAGCAGTGGCCCAAAAGGGCCCCACAGAAAGGGGCAGGGTCACAGTGGCACATCTGTCACTGTCCCCAGCCCGAGTACCCTCTGTCCCTGCCCCACGTGGGGGTGGCAGTCACCAGCCCTCCCCTCCCGGCTGAGATGAACGGGAAGCAGGAGCTGCTGCCCCCGAGGCACGTTTATTATTCATATTATTTGTGCGCTGATCTGACTCCGCGTAATGATTTAATCTGTTAATGGCCCCTGATCCAACCGCTCCTCTCCCGTTAATCTCCTCTCGCCATTCGCACCTGATTTCCTGATTTTTCTGACGCTGTTTTGGCAGCCGAGGGTCGGGTTTGCAGCTTTCCACGGGCACGGTGCCACGGCAGGTCACGGAGGGGCTGGGGCAGGATCCTGCAGAGCCGCGGATGGGAGCGGGAGGAGGAGGAGGAGGAGGAGGCAGCGGATCCCTCCCAAGGGAAACCTCTTGAGGCTGCCCAAATTGGAGATGCAGAGGGCATCGGGGAGGTCCCAGCTCCAGCACCAGCCCTGGACACAAAGGTGCTTCAGCTGTAGGGGCTGGGTGGGAGAAGCTGTTCTCCTCCTGGGAAAGCTCCTGGCATGCCAGCGTGCATCCCAACACAGTGACAGGGTGATGCTGGTCCCTGCGTCCCACCCCAGTGACAGGGTGGTCCCTACATCCCATCCCAATGACAGAGGGGTCCCTGAATCCCAGCCCAGTGACAGGGTGATCCCTGTATCCCATCCTAGTGACAGAACGATGCTGGTCCCTGTGTCCCATCCCACTGACAGAGTGATCCCTACATCCCACTCCAGTGACAGGGTGATCCCCGTGTCACACCCCAGTGACAGGGTGATCCCGGTCCCTGTGTCCCATCCCAGTGACAGAGTGATCCCCGTGTCCCATCCCACTGACAGAGTGGTCCCTGTGTCCCATCCCAGTGACAGAGTGATCCCGGTCCCCGTGTCCCACCCCACTGACAGGGTGATCCCCGTGTCCCTCACCAGTGACAGAGTGATCCCGGTCCCCGTGTCCCCCCCAGCGGCGCGGCCGTGCCCATCCCCTGCCTGTGCCATTGCCATTTTGCCATTCCCCCCTCGCTCCGCCGGCCTCCCGGGCTGATTTATGGCAGCCCAAGGCTGCAACCAAGGCCGCGGCCCCCGAGGACGCTCGGACGGGGAGCGGCGGCGGCTGAATGCCAATGGGGCCGGGGCAGGAGGGAAGATGGATCCCCGCACCCGAGGATGCTGCGGGCAGGGCTGCGGGAGCGGGATGCGCTCCCGCTCACGGGCACGACGCGTCAGGAGAGGGAACCGCATCCCTAACGCGGGGACAAACGCCATCCCGCCGGGAAGGAGCCCCCGAGGCACAGCGAATATCTCAAATATCTCCCTGCAAAGACAACAGCAGCGTGCCGAGTGGCAGGGTTTGTCACCGGCTCCTGGGAAGGCGCCAGCGCCGCTCTGCCCTTTGGGGAGCCACGGGCACCCCGGATCTGGGGAAGCCTCGAGCACCCCGGATCCCTCGGGTCTGGGGGAGCCCCGGGCACCCCGCTCTGCCCTGGGGGGGAACCCCGGGTACCCCAAATCCCTGGGGATCCCAAATCCCTCGGATCTGGGGGAGCCCCGGGCACCCCGCTCTGCCCTGGGATCTGTCGGAGCCCCGGGCACCCCGGATCCCTCGGGTCTGGGGGAGCCCCGGGCACCCCGCTCTGCCCTAGAGAGCCCCGGGCACCCCAAATCCCTCGGATCCCAACACCCAGCCCCGGGCACCCCGCTCTGCTCTGGGGAGCCCCGGGCACCCCGCTCTGCTCTGGGATCTGGGGGAGCCCCTGGCACCCCGCTCTGCCCTCGGGTCTGGGGAGCCCCGGGCACCCCGAATCCCTCGGATCCCAACACCCAACCCCGGGCACCCCGCTCTGCTCTGGGATCTGGGGGAGCCCCTGGCACCCCGCTCTGCCCTCGGGTCTGGGGAGCCCCGGGCGCCCCGAATCCCTCGGATCCCAATACCCAGCCCCGGGCACCCTGCTCTGCCCTGGGATCTTTTGGAATCCGGGCACCCCGGATCCCTCGGATCCCAGCACCCATCCCCGCTCTGCCATGCCCGCCCCGTGCTGGCTCCTCTGGCCTGACGTGAGCTGATTTTGGGAGGCAGTGGGTGGCGAGGGAGTACAGCTGCCGCTAAGTTATCCAAACGATTTATCTTAAGATTCATCCAGAATTCATGGCGCGGGAGCCCGGGCCGTGCCGGCCGTTAATATTCATGCGGATTTGGAGCAGCGTTAATCACCGCCGCTGACAATTGGCACTTCCCTTAATTGCCCGTGCAGCCGGCTCTGCCCGCCGCGTCCCTCCCCTCCGGCCCCCCCGGCATGGCTGCGGGGTCCCTGAATGTCCCCGCCTGGATTCTTGTCCCCGTTTTGGTGCGACACGTGGGGCTGCCCCCCAGTTCCGTGCTCGGAGCATCCCCGGGGGCTGTCGCTGTCCTCCAGTGCCACATCCCCGCGCGGGGACACGGATCTGGGTCCCGCTGGGGCCGTGCCCGTGCCTGGGGGAGCATCCCCAGGGTGACATCGCTGCGGAGCTCGGGGAGGTGGATGGATACCGGGACATCCCCGGGGGCTCTCCAAATCCTGCCGTGCCCTATCCCAGCGTGGGCACACGAAGCCGATGCCAGCAGAGCTCTGTCCCCGCTGTCCCCGCTACTGGAGCGCCCCCAGCACCCCGGAGCATCTCTCACCCATCCTGAGCAGCTCCCACCCACCCGGAGCATCCCCCCGGGGCTCTCCCCATCCTGCCCTGCCCTATTCCAGCGTGGGCACACGGGGCTGATGCCAGCACAGCTCTGTCCCCGCTGTGCCCATCCTCAGCACCCCGGAGCATCCCCCGGGTCCCTCCCCGGCACATCCCGGCCCGCAGAGGCGGATCTGGGGCCCGGCGGGGCTGCGGCCCGGCTGCCAAGCCGCTGTCGCCGTGGCTGGCGTTACCTGTCACCGCTGTCACTCCGCTGCCATCCCGCCAGCTGCCGCGGCGCGCCCGCGGAATTCCAATGAGGATCCGGGAGCTGCGGCACCCCCGGGGCTGGGGGACAGCGTGTGCCACGGGCAGGGCTGGCAGCTGTCCCCGGACAGGGGCTGAGAGCCCTGCAGGTCGTGGCAGCCAGCGAGGTGGGTGGGACACGGGGGTGACAGCAGGACACAGCCATGAGGTCACTCTCGGGGCCGTGCACCCCAAAAACAACTGGGAATCAGCACATGGGGCTGGGACCCCACAATCCCATCCATCCCCCTGCAGAGCCAAAGGAATCCCCAAAAAATCCCTCAAACCCCAGGGGCACCACATTGTGTCCCCCAGGTCCCAAACTGTGTCACCAGGTCACTCCTGGGGCCGTGCACCCCAAAACCAACGCTGGGAATCAGCACATGGGGCTGGGACCCCCCGATCCCATCCATCCCCCTGCAGAGCCAAGGGAATCCCCAAAAAATCCCTCAAACCCCCTCTCCCCAAACCCCAGTGCCCCCCAGGTCCCAAATTGTGTCACCAGGTCCTGAATTGTGCCACCAGGTCACTCCTGGGGCCGTGCACCCCAAAACCAACACTGGGAAGCAGCGCAAGGGGCTGGGACTCTACAATCCCATCCATCTCCCTGCAGAGCCAAAGGAATCCCAAAAAAATCCCTCAAACCCCCTTCCCAAACCCCAGGGACACCACATTGTGCTCCCCAGGTCCCAAATTGTGCCACCAGGTCCCGAATTGTGTCACCAGGTCACTCTCGGGGCCGTGCACCCCAAAACCAACGCTGGGAAGCAGCACAAGGGGCTGGGATCCCCCGATCCCATCCATCCCCCTGCAGAGCCAAGGGAATCCCCAAAAATCCCCCAGACCCCGGTGTCCCCTGCGGCCCCGCGGCTCGGGCGGGTCCCAGCTGTCCCCGCGCTGTAATTGCCCTAATTAGCCCGGCAGATTGGGATGAAGGTTTCACGGGGAAGCGGGAGCAGGGAGGCAGGAGGAGATAATGGAATCGCAGATGACATTCCCATCACCCAGCCTCTCCCAGCGCCGCCGCCGCCGCAGCCCGGTCGGAAAATTATGCGGAAGGGGGGAGGAAAATTTCCATAATCTTCCTCTGCAGGATGGGAGCGAGCTGGGCTGGAGCCGGGAGGGGTGGCAGGGAGTGCTCTGTCCCTGTCCAGCGGTGCCACCGCGGTGTCACCCACCCTGTGCCGTGTCCCGTGGCACTGCCCACCCGTGCGTGGGGTCTCCCTGCACCCCATCGGGTCCTGGCTGTGTCAGGTGTCACCCCTGGGTCACCACTGGGGTTTGGGGACATCGTGGGGACAAGGATTCATCGCGGATTTTGCACGGCGTATTGCGCACGGCTTTATGAAGAATATTGTGATTTACATCTCTGATTGTTTGCGAGTGAAACGATCGTTGGGAAGATGGGTGCACGTGTACGTGGGAGCCTTTTCAAGGCTAAGGACCGAAACTGGAACGCCGTGCCCCGCCACCTTCCAGCAGAACTGCCATGTCCCCTTCTTTGCCACTGGGTCTCTGCCTTAAATTTACATGTGGAAATAAAAAACCAAGAAGGTGATGGAAACAAGATACTCAGTGAGCACGCCCTGCTCTCCTAGGAGAAGACAAGGGACACATGTGGGGGACACCCAGGGACAAAACACAGCTGGCCTGTGCCCCCCGCCAGAGCACAGCCCCTCTGAGGGGACAGGGGGGACACTGGGGTGTCACCCCTTGGTCAGCACTGGTGCCCCCCGGTTGGTTTGGGGACACTGGGGGACATGTGAGGGATGTGGCCTGCGCCCCCAGCCAGGGCAGAGCCCCTCTGAGGGGACAGGGGGGACACTGGGGTGTCACCCCTTGGTCAGCACTGGTGCCCCCCGGTGGGTTTGGGGACACTGGGGGACATGTGAGGGACGTGGCCTGTGCCCCCAGCCAGGGCAGAGCCCCTCTGAAGGGACAGGGGGGACATTGGGGTGTCACCCCCCCGCTCCAGCTTCTCAGAGCCCCCAGAACAATCTGGGCAGGGCAGGAGCTGCTCCCCACGTGAATGCTGCCCCTGGCTCCATCTGGGTGCTCTGCCCTGGCAGGAACCAGCCCATCCCTAATTATAAAAAATATCTTTATCCCAGAGCTTCCCACCGTGCCCGATGCCTGCAGGAAACCTCCAGCCCGGTTTCCTTCTCCTCCCTGACCTCACCTCCCCTCCCAGACCCTTCCCCAGCCCCGTGCTCCCCATTCCCCAAATTTGCTGCCTCATTTCCGGGGCATTTCCATGAAAACAGGCGCTTTGTTTGCTGGGATTCAGCTCTGCCCGCTCCCCCCTCAGCCTTTGTCCTCGGAACAAAAGGGGGCAGAGGCAGGAAAACCCCAAGGGGTGGTTTGAGCCCCAAATTGCCCCCGAAGCTGCTCGGGGCTGGGCTGATGGATGGGCTGGGAGCTGCACCAGGAGCCCTGCACGCAGGAAAATGAGAGAGAAAGGAGGAAAAAGAGGGAAACAGGGAGAGATTCCTGTCCCTGCTGGTGATAAATGGTGCCAGCACGCGGCGGAGAGGGCAATCCGGAGAGGGAGCGATTCTGCTGAACTCGGGGAGAAATCAATTCCTGCTGCAGTTTGTGTGCCCTGGATCTGCAGGGAACGTGTCCTGGCGTGGCCCTGCTCCCTCTGGCAGCTCAGTCCCGGCTCCATCCCTGCTCAATCCCACCTCAATCCCGGCTCAATCCCACCTCAATCCCGGCTCAATCCCGGCTCCATCCCAGCTCAATCCCGGCTCCATCCCAGCTCAATCCCGGCTCCATCCCACCTCAATCCCGGCTCAATCCCGGCTCAATCCCGGCTCCATCCCAGCTCAATCCCGGCTCCATCCCAGCTCAATCCCGGCTCCATCCCACCTCAATCCCGGCTCAATCCCACCTCAATCCCCGCTCAATCTCGGCTCAATCCTGGCTCAGTCCCGGCTCAATCCCGGCTCCATCCCGGCTCAATCCCGGCTCCATCCCGGCTCCATCCCGGCTCCATCCCGGCTCAATCCCAGCTCAATCCTGGCTCAGTCCCGGCTCAATCCCGGCTCCATCCCGGCTCAATCCCGGCTCAATCCAGGCTCAATCCCGGCTCCATCCCGGCTCAGTCCAGTCTCAATCCCGGCTCCATCCCGGCTCAATCCCAGCTCAATCCCAGCTCAGTCCTAGCTCAATCCTGGCTCTATCCCGGCTCCATCCCGGCTCAATCCCGGCTCAGTCCCGGCTCAATCTCGGCTCAATCCCAGCTCAGTCCCAGCTCAGTCCCAGCTCAGTCCCGGCTCAATCCATCCCGGCTCAATCCCGGCCCACATCCAGGCTGCTCAGTCCAGTCTGCCATCCCGGCTCCAGGTCCATCCCGGCTCAATCCCAGCTCCATCCCGGCTCAATCCCGGCTCAATCCCGGCTCCATCCTGGCTCAATCCCGGCTCAATCCCAGCTCAATCCTGGCTCTATCCCGGCTCAATCCCGGCTCAATCCCGGCTCCATCCCGGCTCAATCCCACACTGTGCCACCAGGTCCTTGAGGTCCCCCAATGTGCCACCAGGTCCCCCAATGTGCCACCAGGTCCCTGAGGTCCCAAACTGTGCCACCAGGTCCCACATTGAGCCACCAGGTCCCCAGATCCCACATCGTGCTACCAGGTCCCCCAATGTGCCACCAGGTCCCCCAATGTGCCACCAGGTCCCCGAGGTCCCCAGGGGCCCAGGTGGCACTGCAGCCCCTGCAGGGCTGCTGGGGACGATGGAACACCTCGGGATGCCTTTGGAATCTCATTCTCCCTCCAAGGATTCCCTTTGGAGCTGCTGCAGAGGAGGAGGAGGAGGAGGAAGGAGGAAGGAGGAGGGTCCCACCGACCCCACAAACCGCACACACCAAGGGGCTCAGGGCACCCCCAAACCCCGAGGTTCAATCCCCCCATCCTCGCACGGCGCTTCCCGAGCAGAATCCGGGGGATTTTCCATCCCTCGGCTCTCGCAGGGTGAATTAAGGCCGTTAATTGAATTTCCTCCGGCGGCGGAGCCGGGCCGGGCCGGGGGGAGGCGGCAGGAAACGCATTTGATGTCTCAGAAACGCTGCGGATCCCGAACGTGCTGGGCTTTGGGGCTGGCATTTCTTCATTTTTTAATTTATTTTTTTTAATTTAAAGTCGGTCGTAAAAAGAGCCTGACTTTGAGAAGCTAACGACTCTCATGAATTATTTTTGTTGATTTAGGCGCCCACACGGCTTTAAATATTAATTAATATTATTATTTATAATATTTATATAATTATTTATATATGTGTATATTTATAGAATTAATTATATATTTATAATATTGATATATAATAGAGTATATTTATATACAATATGTAACACAATTAAAATAAATATATCATTATCTAGATATTGATTATATTTCTATACAATATATTTCTATATTATAGATAATAATTACAATATATAACTAATTATATATTTATATATTTATATAAAATAAAACATATATATTATATATGTTTATATATAATATATTAGAATCCATAATACATATATAATTATTTATATATTTCTAATATATAATATATATTTATATATTATATAATATATAATATATATTATACAATATATATTTCTTCTATATAATATATATTTTTACATTATATATATAATTATAATACATAATAATTATTTATATATTTATAGTATTTATATATAATACATTTGCTTATTATATATAATTATAATATATAAATAATTATTTATATATTTCCACTGTTTATGTATAATCTATATTTTAATAATATGCATTATAATCATAATATATAATTATTTTTAATATAATTTATATATAATATACGCATTTATATGTAATATATAATAATTATGATATATAAAAATATTTATAATTATTATTAATGAAGGAGAAGTGCTGCCTTTCACTGGGCGGGTGGCAGTGACGCTGCCTGGGGGCTCAGGGCAGGGGGGCACAGCCACCAGCCCCTTCCCCTGGCCCAGGGTGGGGCCAAGCTGCACTTTGGGACACAAATGGGGGCGTTGGGGATGGAGAAGGAGCCGCTGGGAATGTCCCCCCTCCAGAGGGACAATGGCTCAGGGTGCTGGTGGCCCTCAGGGTCCGTACTGGGCCAGGGCTCCTCCACATCTCCATTAATGGCACAAAATTGGAAGGGTTTGGGTGGCAAGAGACCCCAAACCCATCCCATTCCTCCCCCTGACACCTTCCACCATCCCAGGCTTCTCCCAAAAATCCAACCCTGGAGCACCACCATGGATGGGGCAGGGAGAGCCTTGAGGTCCCTCCCAACCCCAATCTTTCCATAATCCCATAAAACCCGGGGGATTTTGGGGTGCCTCAGCCCCCGCGCTGGTGCCAAGCCGGGCCCTTTTCGTGGCCCTTGAGTTTTATTGTCACGCCAAAAGCTTTAATTTGGGGCTGTCGTCCTCCCGCGCCGCTGATTTACGCTGCCAGGGCTTTAATTACAGCATTCAGCATTTCTGGAAACATGAAAAAGCGCTCGGCTCCGGCAGCAATTAAAAGGCAGCGGAGTAGAGCAGCCCGTCGGAGGGGAGGTGAGTAAATCAAACAATTAAAAAGCTCATTTGTGCCGGGGGGGAGGTGCCACCCCAAAATCCTCTCCTGGGGGGAGCCCTGGGCGGGTGTCACCCCAGTAACCGGGCTTGGGGTGATACTGGGAGCACTGGGGGGGTGTGACCCCATCCAGAACCCACTGGGAACATCGCAGCACCCCAAAAACCGGCCCAAAACCCAGGCAGGGCCGGGATGGGGACAGGATAGGGATGGAAATGGGGATGGGGACAGTGACAGGATGGGGACAGGGATGGGGACAGTGACAGGATGGAGATGGAGATGGGGACAGGACAGGCATGGGGACAGTGGCAGGATGGGGACAGTGACAGGATTGGGTTGGGGACAGTGACAGCATGGGGATGGGGACAGTGATGGGGATGGGGACAGTGACAGGATGGGGACAGTGACACGATGGGGATGGGGACAGTGATGGGGATGGGGACAGTGACAGGATGGGGATGGGGACAGTGATGGGGATGGGGACAGTGACACGATGGGGATGGGGACAGTGATGGGGATGGGGAAAGTGACAGCATGGGGACAGTGACAGGATGGGAATGGGGACAGTGATGGGGATGGGGACAGTGACACGATGGGGACAGTGACACGATGGGGACAGTGACAGCATAGGGATGGGGACAGTGACACGATGGGGACAGTGACACGATGGGGACGGGGACAGTGATAGGGATGGGGACAGTGACACGATGGGGACAGTGACACGATGGGGATGGGGACACTGACAGCATAGGGATGGGGACAGTGACAGCATGGGGTTCCTCCTCCTCGCCACCCATCCCCAAGGATTCTGCGCGGCGTTTTGGGGTGGTTTGCACGGCTTTGGGGTTTTCAGCGGGATCGAAGCTCTCTCTTGTGGCAGAACCGCTCCATTACAGCCCTGCCCGGGTTACCGAGCGCCGGCACCTCCCGGGGCTCCCCGGGACCGAACCTCAGACGGAGCATCCCCGGAGGGGCTCTGCGCCTCGGGAAACTGCCAGCAGCCCGCCCTCCTCCCCGTGCCCGGCAGCTCCCGGCCGTGCCCGGCTCCGGGGGGCTCTGGGTGCCCGAAATCCCCTCCGCAGCCGCCGCCGGTCCCGTTCGCACCGGGGCTGAGCCCCCGCCCGCTCATCGCAGCTCCCGCCGCCACCACCGCCATCCGAAGCTTTTTGTCCGCTGCACGCGCCGTAGGAAATAAAGTCCCGGATGCGGAAGTGCCGCGCTCATTTCCGGTTTGTTCTCAGCGGTTGCGGGTGAGCGATGGCGGCCGGAGGGACCCGGGGGGGGCCTGGGGGATCCGCCGCCATCCGCGGCCTCGCGGCAGCGGGCGGCCCCGGGGCGGGCTGAGGGGGAGGAGGGAGCGTGGGGACACCCGATGGCGGCCGGGGGGCGGGGGACGCGATGGCGGGGGGCTGCGCTGACACCATCTTGGCCCGTTTGTGCCGCAGGTTGGAGCTGCCGAAGCCGAGCCGGAACCATGGTGAGGGGCCGGGGGCTGCGAGGGGAGGGTGCTGCAGTGAGGGAGGGGGGCCTGGGGGGGCTCTGGGGTGGGTGAGGGGGCCCGGGGGGTTCTGCGGCCGGGCAATGAGCTCTGGGCTCAGAACACATCCCTGGAGGGCCCCAGGCTGGAGCTGGCCCTGCCCATGGCACGGGTGAGCTTTGGGGTTTTCCCAAACAGAACATTCCATGAGTTTGTGTTCGGCCTCGCAGCCTCGCAAGATTGAGGAGATCAAGGATTTCCTGCTGACGGCGCGGCGGAAGGACGCCAAGTGTGAGTGGGGGTCTCGGGCAGGACTGGGGGGAGGCTCCAGCTCGTTCCCTGTGGGCACGGAGGAGCTCCATGCCCTGGGGTTCCGCCAAACCCCTGGAGGCAATTCCCAAACATCCCCTGCTCTATGGGATGGAAGCAATTCCCAAACATCCCTGCTCTGTGGGATGGTGCAGCTCTCCAGAAACAATTCCCAAATTTTCCCTGCTCTGTGGGATGATCCCAAATTTTCCCTGCTCTGTGGGATGGAAGCAATTCCCAAACACCCCCCTGCTCTGTGGAATGGAAGCAATTCCCAAACATCCCCTGCTCTGTGGGATGGAAGCAATTCCCAAACATCCCCCTGCTCTGGGGAATGGAAGCAATTCCCAAATTTTCCCTGCTCTGTGGGATGATGATGTGTGGAATGCTGGAGCTCTGCCACCACAGGTGATTCATTCATCATCCTCAACAGGAGATTTTTTGTTGCCACAACAAGTCGAGGATAATTGAGGCAAAGAGCTGCCTCGTCTCACTGTTCAGCAACACGGGAAGAGTTTTTCCCCTCTTCCCCCTCTCGTGTGGATCTGGCTGTGGCAGGATCCCTCGGGAATCCTGTGATGGGGGGAGTTGAGCACTGACAGAGCTTTTCCTCACTCTGCATGGAGCTGGAGGTTTCTGCACGGGGCAGGGCGTGCACTGGGTTTCCCAGGGGTGACACCGGGGTGTCCCTGCTGTCCCCTCCTCCCCACAGCCGTCAAGATCAAGAAGAACAAGGACAATGTGAAGTTCAAGGTGCGCTGCAGCCGGTACCTCTACACCCTGGTCATCACCGACAAGGAGAAGGCAGAGAAGCTGAAGCAGTCCCTGCCCCCAGGTATCTGGGAATCAATCCCATGTGGGGTGTTTGGGATTGAGGGGGGCTGTGAGATCCCTCTGGAAGGGTCCATGGAGCTGATGTCCCTGCCCCAGGTATCTGGGAATCCCATGCTGGGGTGTTTGGGGTTCAGGGGGGCTGTGAGATCCCTGTGGAAGGGTCCATGGAGCTGGTGTCCCTGCCCCAGGTATCTGGGAATCCCCTCTTGGGTGTTTGGGGTTTAGGGGGATTGTGAGATCCCTGTGGAAGGGTCCATGGAGCTGGTGTCCCTGCCCCAGGTATTTGGGAATCCCATGCTGGGTGTTTGGGGTTTAGGGGGGCTGTGAGATCCCTCTGGAAGGGTCCATGGAGCTGGTGTCACCCCAGTGCCCTGGGGTGGTGTTTGGGAACCCATGCTCCAGGTGTTTTCCATTGAGGGGGCTGTGAGTCCATGTCCCCTCCTGCCAGAAGGGTCCATGAAGGAGCTGAAATGAGCCACCCCAGTGCCTACCTGTTGGGAGTCTCTGTGTTTGTTAAAATAAATAAAAAACTGTTCCTGGTGGAACTGGAGGTTTCCAGGTCCCCTGTTCCTGGTCCTGGAGCCCCCCAGTCCCAGAGCCATTCTAGGGGTCTTGGGAGCCAGGTCTGGGGGGTCCTGGGAAGCCAGCCTGGGGTCCTGAATCCCTGTTGGGGGTCCTGTGTTTGTTAAAATAAATAAAAACTGTTGGGAGTCACGTGTGGGGTCCACAACTCACTGTCTGGGGGGTCCTGGGAGCCATTCTGGGGGTCCTGGAATCCACTCTGGGGGTCCTGGAGCCACTCTGGGGGTCCTGGGAGCCATTCTGGGGGTCCTGGGAGCCACTCTGGGGGTCCTGGGAGCCATTCTGGGGGGTCCTGGGAGCCTGTGGGGTCCTGGGGGGGTCCTGGGGGGGAGCCACGTCTGGGGTCCTGGAGCCATCTGGGGGTCCTGGAGCCACTCTGGGGGTCCCGGGGCTGGTGCTGCTCCCGGCAGAGGGGCGGTTCTGGTACCGGTGGGCACCGGGGACTCAGCGGCCCTGGAGCTGCCCCTTTGCTCTGGGGTGCCAGCTGGGGACGGGCGCTGGGGCTGGCACACATCGTGCCCTCCGCAGCAGGGGCTGACAGTGCCGGAGCTGCCGCTACAGCCGAGCATTGGGGCGCGGTGTCCCAGCCGGGGCGGGGCTCGGGGCGGTACCGGGGGGCGGTACCGGTGGGTGTCTCCCGGGGCGTGTCCGGGGCGGGCGGGCAGAGCCCGCGGCGTGGCGGCACCGCCGCCCCCCGCCCGGCAGCGCGGCGACCCCGGCCCGCCATGGGGCCCGCCCGCGCCGATTACCTGGCGCCCTGGTGGGCGGCCTGGCTGCACGGGCTCCCGCACCGCGACCCCCGCCTGCAGCCCGTGCCCAGCACCTTCCGCCCGCAGGACCCCGACTACCAGCAGGTACCGGCCCGGGACCCCCGCGCCCCCGCGCCCTCCCCGCGCCCGGTGCCGCTCGCCCCGCGCCCCCCGCGCCGCCCCCACGGCGGTGCCCGGCGCCGGCTCTGATCTCTCGGCGCACAAAGCGCCTTTCATGGCCCGCGCCGGCCGGCACCGGCACCCCCGGCCCCGCCGCTCCCCTCCCGGCCCCGCCGCTTCCTCTGCCGCTCCCGGAGGCATCGCGGGGCACGGCCCGCCGGGACCCCCGCACGGGGAGGGGGCAGCGCCGCCGTCCCGGTGTCCCGGCAGCGCCGCTGCACCCCCGGCTCGGGGCCTCTGCGTGGGAATGGGGACAGGGACGGGGACGGGGACACTTCTTCCTCTTCCGCACGTGACAGTCCCGTGGGACGCGGAGCGCCGCCGCATCCCGGCCACGCGAACGGGTCACGGGCACGGCGGCTGACTGTCCCCTCTGTCCTGCCAGTCGCTGCTTGTCCTGGGCTTGCTGGCCGCCGTGTGCCTCGGCCTCAACCTCCTCTTCCTCACCGTGTACCTGATCTGCCTGTGCTGCTGCAAGAGGGACCAGGACGCCGAGAGCAAGCGGCCCCACTCGTGTTGTGTCACCTGGATGGCCGTCACCGCCGGGCTCATCTGCTGGTGAGGACGGGGACAGGGACCCGGTGCTGTCCCCCTGTCGCCGAGGGGACTCCGCGCTCCAGCCTTTGCGAGTGGCTTTAATTAGATGTGTGCAATGAACGCGCTCCATCCCTGCCTCCTCCCGCGCAGCTGCCGGGGCAGCCCCAGGGAGCAGCTGCGGGCCGGCCCCGGCCCCGGCCCCGGCAGGGCTGTGCAGAATTCCCCGCTAATCCCGGGCGGGAGCCTGGCCAGTCGCTAATCCCAGCCCGGAGCAGATGGCGGGCGGCAGCGTGACCCAGCTGGCAGGTCCCTTGTGCCCGACCTTAATTGCAGCCGCAACAATTAAACAAGGGGAAGCTTCTTCACCCAGCTCTGGGGGCTTCCCAAGCCCACCTCGGTTCGGGGTGGCTGGGAGGACCCCCGGGGCAGCCACCCCGAGTGTCCCCCGGCATTGGTGGCCTGGGGGGGAGCAGGATGGGCCACGGGCCCCTTTGGCTGCCTGGCCTCGACCCTGGCTCCAGACAAAGGGAGCTGTGCCGGGGCGGAGCGAGATGGCTGCCTGCGAGCCTCACATGGAGCGGGGAGACAGGGAAACGGCACTAATGAGCTCAGCCGGCTCCCCCAGCATGGCTGGGATCCACTCTGCAGCTCCCGGGGGCTTTGAGCCCCCCCAGCAGCCTCTTTTTGTGCCGGGGTTTGGTGAGCACCATGCACGCTGTGGGCACGTGCCCGGCCAGGACGCGGCCATGGGCACCTCTGTCCTCAGAGCCGGCTCCGAGCTCCATCCCGGCTCTGTCCCAGCCCTGCAGCAGCTGCAGGGAGCTCTCCACAGGGCCTGGAGGCGAAGGTTTAATGGGAGCCACGGCGGATTCCCCTAATCTGCTTGGCCCAGCCCCTCCGGCCTCAATCTCTCGGGGTTTGGCAGGAGGAGCTTCCAAGGCACAGCTCTGGCTGTCCCCAGGCCGCTGTCACCAGCAGGAGCAGGCTCCCACCGTGCTGCTGTCCCTGCCCTGCCGTTGAGCTGTGCCCCAAAAGCAGGGGGGTGTCCCCTGTCCAGCCAGGTGTGGCAGGGTGAGCGTGTCCCTCCCCTGTCACCAGTGTCCCCTCTCTGCCCGCAGCGCCGCCGTTGGCATCGGCTTCTACGGGAACAGCGAGACCAACGACGGCATTTTCCAGCTGCTCTATGCCCTGGACCACGCCAACCAGACCCTGACTGGCATCGACTCCCTGGTAGGGCCCCAGGGTGGCCCAGTCCCTGCTGTGGAGGGGATTGAGGCACCCTGTTTGGTTGGAGCCCAGGGAGGGACGTCCGGCCGGGCCCCGGCGTGGCTGTGCTGGCCGAGCACAGAGGGTGATGTCAGCCCACAGAATGGGACCTTTGTGGCCGGCCAGGGCTGGGTCAGGGCCATGGCAGGGCTGCTCTGAGGGCGTCTCCTGGAGAAAGCATTGCAGGGATGGGGCACGGGGCTCTGCCAGGCTGGTGGGTGCTGAGCATCCTGGGGGAGTGAGCATCCCTGGGATTGTCCATCCTGGGGGAGTGAGCATCCCAGGGGAATGAGCATCCCTGGGATTTTCCATCCTGGGGGAGTGAGCATCCTGGGGGAGTGATCCCTGGGATTTTCCATCCTGGGGGAATGACCATCCTGGGGGGACGGATCATCGTGAGGAATTAACATCCCTGGGATTGTCCATCCTGAAGGCATGAGCATCCTGGGGGAATGACTATCCCAGACCACTGACCATCCTGGGGGAATGACCATTCCAGGGGAATGACCATGCCAGACTGACCATCCCTGTGGCCGCAGGTTGCCAGCACCACGCTGCAGATGCAGGGAGCGCTGGAGCAGCACCTGGCACGGCTGAACGAGCTGCTGGCCTCGCGGGGGGATTACGTGCAGACCCTCAAGTTCACCCAGCAGCTGGCTGGCAGCATTGTCCTGCAGCTGCAGGGGCTGCCAGCCTGGCGGGGCGTCAGCGCTGACCTCACCGAGCTGTCAGGACAGGTGGCCTATGTGGAGTATTACAGGTGAGCTCCAGCCTCCCGGGATGTCCCAGCAGGGCTGGGGAGGCGCCCCTGTGTGACACAGCCTTCCTCTGCACCCAGGTGGTTGGCTTACCTGCTCTTCTTCATCCTCGTCCTCACCGTCTGCCTGCTGGCCTGCCTGGGGCTGGCCAAGCACTCCCGCTGCCTCCTGCTCCTGTGAGTACCCTGGGGACGGCCTTGGGGGGCTCACGGGGACCCCCAGCCATGCTGCCCACTCTGCTCCCCGCTCTCCCTGCAGGGTGCTGTGCTGTGGGCTGCTCATGCTGCTCCTCAGCTGGGCCTCCATGGCCGTGGACACGGCGGCTGCGGTGGTGAGTGGGGCAGCAGGGGAGGGAGGGAAGGGCTGCTGGGGGCTGTGTTGGGCACTGTGGGCATCACTGACATCCCTTGGGGCAGGAGGGGAGACAGGGAAGGGCTGCTGGGGGCTGTGTTGGGCACTGTGGGCATCACTGACATCCCTTGGGGCAGGAGGGGAGGGAGGGAAGGGCTGCTGGGGGCTGTGCTGGGCACTGTGGGCATCACTGACATCCCTTGGAGCAGGAGGGGAGGGAGGAAAGGGCTGCCCAGGGCTGTGCTGGGCACTGTGGGCATCACTGGCATCCCTTGGGGCAGGAGGGAGGGAGGGAAGGGCTGTCCAGGGCTGTGCTGGGCACTGTGGGCATCACTGGCATCCCTTGGGGCAGGAGGGGAGGGAGGGAAGGGCTGCTGGGGGCTGTGCTGGGCACTGCTGGCATTGGTGACATCCCTCTGTCCCCACAGGGCACCAGCGACTTCTGTGTGGCCCCGGACAAGTTCATCATGAACCAGACAGATGATGAGATCAGTGCAGGTCAGGGCTGGCTGTGAGGTGGAGGCGAGCTCGGGCAGGACCCCAGAACCCACCTGGGGGACTGCCCTTGTCCCCCCATGGCTCCCTGTGCCCCGGGGTGCTCCTGCTGATGTTCCCGTTCTCTCTGCAGAGGTGGTTCATTATTACCTGTACTGTGACCAGAGCCTGAGCAGCCCCTTCCAGCAGGTACGGGGGGGGTGGGCACCCCCTTTGGTGCTGCCTGGGGCTGGGGGGGCTCTGTGACTGTGCCCCACTCCCCCCTGCAGGCTCTCACCGTGTTCCAGCGCTCGCTGACCACCATGCAGATCCAGGTCCAGGGGCTCATCCAGTATGCAGTGCCCCTCTTCCCCACAGCTGAGGTACAGGGGCGGGCAGCAGGGATCCCCATCCCTCCCTCTGCTCCCCAGAACTGCCTGACCCCCCCGTTTTCCCACAGAAAGACCTGCTGGGGGTGCAGCAGCTCCTCAACTCCTCGGAGACCGGCCTGCACCAGCTGACGGCGCTGCTGGACTGCCGGGGGCTGCACAAGGTGAGGGGGGGTCTGGCTGGGGAGCAGCTCTGGGCTCCCCTGCGGTGCCACCAGCGCTGCCCTGCCCGTGTCCCACCAGGATTACCTGGACGGCCTCATTGGCATCTGCTACGACGGCGTGGAGGGGCTGCTCTACCTGGGGCTCTTCTCGCTGCTGGCGGCCGCCGCCTTCTCCACGGTGATGTGCGCGGCGCCGCGCGCCTGGCAGCAGCTGGCCGGGAGGTGCGTGTGCCCCCTGCCTCCCCTGTGTGGCACTGCTCACAGGGGTGCGTGTGCCCCCTGCGCTCCCCCTGTGTGGCACTGCTCACAGGGGTGCGTGTGCCCCCTGCCCTCCCCCTGTGTGGCACTGCTCACAGGGGTGCGTGTGCCCCCTGCGCTCCCCCTGTGTGGCACTGCTCACAGGGGTTTGCAGGATCAGGGAAGGGACCCGCAGATCTGACTCCGTAGTTCAGAAGGCTTGATTTATTATTTTATGATATATATATATATTGCATTATAACTATACCGAAGAAATAGAAGGAAAAGTTTCATCTCAGAAGGCTGGCTAAGCTAAGGATAGAAGGGAAAGAATGGAAACAAAGGTTTGTGGCTGGGACAGAGAGAGAGAGCCAGCTCTGCCGTGAGTGGTCACCAATTCTAGACATCCACACGGGACCAATCACGGATCCACCTGCTGCGTTCCACAGCAGCAGATAATCATTGTTAACATTCTGTCTCTGAGGCTTCTTAGCTTCTCAGAAGGGAAAAAATCCTCAGGAAGGATTTTCATAAAAAGATGTCTGCGACACCCCTGGGCGCAGAGAGCCCTGTCTCTGTCCCTCTGGGGAGCCCCTCAGGAACCCTCGGCCAGTCCTGAGTCCCAGACACCGGGGGAGAAACAGCGGGGAGACACCCTCCCGTGCCTGAGGGTCCTGAGGGCACCTGGGCTGGGCGCCTTTGCAGCAGGAGAGACACCAGAGATGATAAAGGGCCGACTCTTAGCAGGGGTTAATCCAAGGTTTTATTCTAGGAGTCCCAAAGGAGCCCCTGCACCTCAGGGGGCTCCTGCCAAGAGCCCCGGGAGAGGTGCCAGGGTTACATTGAAAGGGAGGTGGAAACCAAAAGTAGAGAACATTTACTGACCAATAAGTGACCCTAAGGGATGGGTACTGGGGGATGGACATTTAGGACAGGTATGGGGCAAGGCTTGGGGGGCTGACCCCAGCCTCTGGCTGATCACTCAACATCCTGGACCAAAGCTTCTAGCTGGAGGGGACGGGATGCTGAGTGATTGACAGAGAGCCAGGCTGGGGGTTTGGGGATGATCTCATCCAGGGAGAGGGATTACACAGGTAAAGGGATGTGGGTACAGTCAGGGTTAAACCATTTGGGAAAAACTTCTTCCAAGTATTACAAAGCGTAGAAGCGCACTACAAGCGAGCCCCTCTTTGCCACGCGGGGTGCGCGATGGCAGCGCTGTGTCCCCGCAGGGAGCGGGACTACGACGACATGGACGAGGAGGACCCGTTCAACCCCGCGGCGCGGCGCATGGCCGCGCACCGCCCGCCGCGGGGGCAGCTGCGCAGCTTCTGCAGCTACAGCAGCAGCCTGGGCAGCCAGAGCAGCCTGCAGCCCCCCGCGGCACAGACCGTGTCCAACGCGCCCGTCTCCGAGTACATGTGAGCCCCCCGAGCCCCCTCGGCCGTGGGCCCATGGTGCCGGGCAGGGGCTGACGGGGGTCTCGCTGTGCCCCCCAGGAACCAGGCCGTGCTCTTCGGAGGGAACCCCCGCTATGAGAACGTGCCCCTCATCGGGAGGGGTCTCTCCCCCCCACGGTACGATGGGGGGCCGAGGACAAAGCCTTGTGACAGCCCGGGGGGGTCACTGTGGATCTGCGGGGTGGGACAGGGGTGGGAGGTCCCAGTGGCTCCTGCCCGGCTCTGACCCAAATCCCGGCTGCCCACGGGGAGGGGGCACAGCTGGGGGACACCAAAATGAGCGTCCCCTCCCTCCCTTCCCTGTGCTTCCTCTCCATCCTGGCTCTCAGAGGATGCTCCTCGCAGTCCCTCCCCTCACATTCCCATTTCCCTGCTCGTTAATCCTGCCCTGTCTGGTATTGCTGCTTCATTTTTTATTCCTTGTCCTTTTTTTTTTTTCTTTTTTTTTTTTTTTTTTTTTTTTTTTTTTTTTTTTTTTTGTGATTTCTTTTAATTTTTCGCATCCATTATTTTGGAGCTAAGTTGCCCATCAAGAGTAAGTTCAGCCACTTCCTTCTCCCTCCTTACCCCGGGGGCAGCAGCCAGGATCTCCCCTCCCTCCTCCTCCTCCTCCTCCTCACCCTTCCACACCTCCCTCCATCCCTTTTCCTGCCTGGATGTTGGGGTGCAGAGAGCTCAGGGAGGGGGGACAAAGGGCCAGGAGGATTTTCAGCTCCCAAGTGTTGGGATGCTGCTCCCTGTCTCCATCCCTGCAGCAGTGAAACCCCCCCAGCCAGGACACGGCCACGGGAATACTGTCCCTCTCCTCCAGAGAGGATTTTTTCCATCAGGTGGAAGCTTGGATCCCATCTCACAGACCTGGCAGCTGGCAGAGCCTCCTCCCAGGGGGGGGACACGAGTGGGGGGATTAATTGGAGCTCTTCTCCCAGCCCTGAATAGTTTAATTCGCCCAGGAATTCAGATCCCTGAGGAAAGACTTTCCGAGTCCAGAATAACAAACTCGGAATAATCTTCCTTAATGCCTGCCCGGGGTGATGCTCCCTGCTGGGAAATCCTGCAGGAATGTGATGCTGGGGTGGGGCTGGAGCCTTGGGCTCCTGGCATCCCACAGACACACCCCACAGGCAGATTTGGGGTGAATTTGGGAAGCTGGGAATGCGGAGGATGAACCTGGGAAGGGACAAAGCAGAGCTGGATGGGCTGGAAGGGTTTTGGCTTGGGGAGGGAGCAGATTTGGGAAGCTGGGAGGATGGAGGATGAACCTGGGAAGGGACAAAGCAGAGCTGGATGGGCTGGAAGGGTTTTGCATTGGGGAGGGAGCAGATTTGAGATGAATTTGGGAGGATGAAGGATGCACCTGAGAAGGGGCAAAGCAGAGCTGGATTTGCCTTGGGGAGGGGGGCTCTTGTCTCCCCCAGCCCTCAGGGGGCTGAGAGCAGGGTCTGACCCTTTCCATGCCCACCTGGCAGATGATTTTGGGATGAACCCCCATGGGAACAGCCCTGGGGGCAGCATGGGGTGTTTTGGGGTGCTGACCCCTGTTTTGGGGTGCTGACCCCTGGTTTGGGGTGCTGACCCCCGTGTCCCCCCACAGTACTCCCCGAGCATGAGAGCCACGTACCTGGCGGTCACCGATGAGCACGTCCGGCACCGCGGCGACTTCCCGGCCTAGGAGGGGACACCAAAGAGCCCGAGGGACAGAACAGCACGGGGTAGGAGCCACAGCAGGGCTGGGGGGCAAACCTGGAGCCCCCCAGCACCCCCTGCCCTGGGCAGCCCCACACCTGCTGCCTTAGGGGCTCCCGGGAGCGCAGAGGGGCTGTGGGGGCTCCTCCTGTCCCCGTGGAAGGTTCCAGAGCACAAACCCCGTGCCACGCTGCCCTGGGGCTCCCCTAGCAATGCAGCACCAACCACTAGTGATCCCAAACCCTTCCCCAGCCCTTTCCAGCCCCCCTGGCATTGCCAGGATGAGGCATTTGGGATGTTCTGGCCCTGCTGGTTTTCCCTCGCTCTGCCCCCGGGGCTTGGGAGGTGCTGGCTGTGTTTCAGAGAGGGGTCACTGCAGTGGGGTTTGTGGTGGGTTTTGGGGTGGGTTTAGGCTCTTTTTGGCTCCCCAGGGCGGATGGGGTCTGGGGCAGGTTCCCCTCCTCCTGCAGCCCTGCAGTGGTCACACATCCCCTGGGGAGGGACAACGTGGGCCTGCCACCCTGGAGGCACAGCCAGCATTTCCAGGGCTCTGGGGTGAGGAGCTGGGAGAGCAGCACGAGCTGAGCCTGGCCCTTTGGGGCTGCCCTTTGGCACAGGGATCCCCAGGAAAGGCCCCTTCCCCCTGGAGCAGGGCTGGACCCCTGCCCCTGTCCACCCAGACCCCAGAGGGTGCGGATGGGCAGTGGTGTGTGCCCCCAGGGCCAGGACATCCCCCTGACTGCCCCTCTCCATGTTCCCCGTGACGAGCATCCCTTCCCTTGGGGAATACCCCGAGGGATTTTTTTTATTTCTTTGGCTTTTAACGTTTCCATGTAACGGTACTGGTAGAAGAGCTGTTGTAACCGCATGTGAACTAACCGAAGGGCTCCGGCTGGGGGCTGGAGTCCGGCTGGATTTGTTTGTGCCCTTTTGAGAGGAAAGATAATAAAAATGTGGACTAAATTACTCTCTCCCGTGCAGTTTTTTGGGGGGGACAATCATTTTTTGGGGCAGTTTTGAGTTGACCTTCCCAACATGGCGGCGGTCACGTGACGCCGCAGACCGCGCCATTACGGGGAGGTCTGCGTCACGTGACGGTAGCGCCGGTGTCACGTGACGGGGTTCAAGCCGTTGCCTGGCAACGGCGACGCGTCCCCGGTCGGGCCTCACCGGGAGCGGGCGGGACCAGGCCCCACCGCAGTCCCGGGGCCTCCGCGGGGTCCGGGGTCACCCTGGGCGCTTCCTCACTCGGTCCCCGTGTCTCAGCTCTGCTCTCGGCTCCCTGGGGCTCCCGCTGCCTTCTGAGGCCCTCTCAAGGTCCTCCCTGCACAGGATCCCTGCTCCCGTTTGGGCTTTGCCGGGGCTCCCGTTCCCTTTGGGATCATCTGGGACTCCCTGAGCTTCTTGTTCCCTTTTGAGACATCCCCACTGTCTTCTGGGGCTCTGGAGGGTCCCCCACTCCCTTTTGGGGTCCTCCATCTGAGACCCCATTTCCTTTTGGGGCTTCCCGGGGTTCTCAGTCTCTTTCAGCATCCTCCCCTCTCCAGGCTCTCTGTTCACATTTGGGTCTCTTCGAGGCTGCCATTCCTTTTTTCCTTTTCCTTCATCCCTGAAACCCTCTCTCCTTGGAACCCCCGTGAGATCCTGCTCTCCATCCCTGAGAATCCCACTCCCTTTTGGGATCCTCTCAGCACCTCCCACTCTCCTTGGGAACTCCCTCTTAATCCCTGAGGCCCCTGTTTTCTTTTGGGCTTCCCCAAGGCCCTCCATCCCCATTGGAGCTCTCCATCCCTGAGGCCCCCCATCCTTTTTGGGGTTCCCTTGGAGGACCCTCCATCCTTCCCTGGCCCCCAATCCCCTCTCACCATGGAGATCAAGTACGAGTACTCGCGGAAGCGCAGCGAGTTCGGCCGCCCCTGCAGCTTCTCAGACCTCCTGGCCGAGGTGACCGTGCACATCCCACCCGACCCCACCCTGGCCGAAGACTTCATCCCCCAGGACCCCGTGGACTTTTCGGTGCAGGAGGGTCCTGTCCTGGCCGTGCATGAGGTACAGGGACACCCCCTCACCAGGCAGAGGGGACATCCCAAGGGGGATGGATGGATGGATGGATGGATGGATGGATGGATGGATGGATGGATGGATGGATGGATGGATGGATGGATGGATGATGGATGGATGGATGGATGGATGGGATGGGATGGATGATGGATGGATGGATGGATGGATGGATGGATGGATGGATGGATGATGATGGATGGATGGATGGATGGATGGATGGATGATGGATGGGATGGATGGATGGGTGGATGGATGGATGCATGGATGGATGGATGGATGGATAGATGGATGGATGGATGTTTGGATGATTGATGCATGGATGGATGTACGGATGGATGGATGGAGGGATGGATGGATGGATGGATGGATGGATGGATGGATGGATGAATGGATGATGGATGGATGGATAGATGGATGGATGGATGGATGGGGGATGATGGATGGAATCCAAGACTGTAGATGGATGGATGGATGGGTAGATGGATGGATGGATGGATGGATGGATGGATGGTGGATGGATATATGGATGGAGGGATGGATGCAGGCATGGATGGATGGTTGGATGAATGGATGGAATCCACGAGGATGAATGATAGATGATGGATGGATGGATGATGGATGGATGATGGATGGATGGATGATGGATGGATGGATGGATGGATGATGGATGGATGGATGGGATGGATGGATGGAACATGGATGGATGGAAGATGGATGGATGATGGATGGATGGATGGATGGATGGATGGATGGATGGATGGATGGGTGGATGGAATCCATGGATGGATGGATGGATGGTGGAACCACCTGTGTCCCTCCGTGGGCCCAGGTGGCCCAGAGAAGGCACAGGTGTCCATCCGGGGTGTGAACCACCTGGAGGGCGGCTGGCCCAAGCACGTGGACCCCAAGAACCCGGAGCTGACCACCCGCTACCGGGAGGAGGTGGAGAGGGAAGAGATCTACACCAAGACTGTCCAGCGCCTGGGCTCTGTAAGAGCCTGCCCTGCTCCCCCCCAGAGCCCCCCAGAGCCCCCCAGAGCCCCCCAGAGCCACGGCCCTGCTGTCCCTGCAGGTGATGGAGCACTACATCAGGCAGAACAATGCCATCGACATCTACGAGGAATATTTTGAGGAGGAAGAGGAGGAAGACGAAGAGGAGGAGCCTCCCTCAGCCAAAACCATCAATGTCATCAGGTAGCACAGCTGGGGGCCTCCAGAGCCTCAGTGGGGTCAAACACCTTTATAGAAAATGGGAGAACATAAGGAGGTAAATTCCAGTGAGTTTGGGATGGTCCTGGTGCCGTTTGTGGGTGCAGAGCCCAGCTGAGCCCTCCCTGTCCCACCATTCCATCCCTGTCCCCCATTCCATCCCTGTCCCACCCCATCCCTGCCCCTCGCCCTGCCCAGGTGATTTGGGGGTGGGAACCAGGGTCAGACCCAGCTCTGAGCATCTCCTGATGGTGCTTTTGGATTTTCCTCCTCGTTCTTGGTGCCTCAAAGGTTAATTCCCACATCAGGGGTGTTTAGGAGTCAGATCCAGTAAGACAATTGGATTTTTAGAAAGGTATGACTGGAAAGAGGATGAAATCATCAACTCTTCTCTCCCGGCCCGACCCCTCAGGAGAATCATTTCCTGCACTCAAGGCTTGAGGGCTGCAGATTGGTTTCCTTGTGGTTCCCACAGTTCCCCGTGGGAGATGTTCATCCCAGGGATTTGCAAACTGACCCATTTTGGCCGATGTGTCACCCCAAAGGGACCCCAACAACCCCAGGAGGATGGCCACGCACCTCTCCTGGCACCCCGATGGCAACCGTGCCTTGGCCGTGGCTTATTGCAGCCTGGACTTCCAGGACAGCAGGACTCTGAACTCTGATTCCTACGTCTGGGATCTGGGTAAGGGCCAGGCCAAACCCACCAGGTGACAGGGGATGAGGGACTTTGTGTCTCAGAGAGTGGGGGAGGCTGGCATCAAGGGCAAACCCACCAGGTGACAGGGGATGAAGCACTTTGTGTCTCAGAGAGTGGGATGGGGCTGGCACCAAGGGCAAACCCACCAGGTGACAGGGGATGAAGCACTTTGTGTCTCAGAGAATGGGGTGAGGCTGGCAGCACCCCAGGGAGGGTCACTGAGGGAGCCTCAGTACAGGAACAGGAGAAATGGAAGCTGGCAGGGGGGAAATAAGCACTGAAATCACCCTCCATGGCTCCCCAGCCTGCCAGGCAGCAGAGCCTCGTGTGAGGGTCTGGTGTTGGTGGGGTGCAGCTGGTAATGAAGGAAGAAAGAAAGCAGGAGCCCAGGGTGAGACTTGTGCAAGCCTGCCGCACACCTGGTGTGTTTTGGAGTGAAAAGGACAAAAAGAAGGGTGGGAATGCAGATTTGTGTCTTGAGGGTCTGTCCCAGGCCAGTTCCCAGTGACATGGGCACCTCCTCCTGCACAGCTGTGCCAGGGAACGGGCTGGGGGCAGCAGGGTGGGCTGGGGGCTGCTTTTGGGGGCTTCACCCTTTGCTCTTCACTCATCCCTCCTTGGCAGAAAAACCCTACGCCCCAGAGCTCACCCTCAAGCCCTCGTCCTCTGTGGTGACCCTGGAGTACAATACCAAGGACTGGTATCACATGCTGGGAGGCTGCTACAACGGGCAGATAGGTGAGGGGTGAACTCTGCTCCAGCCTGGCTCCAGCCCTGCTGCTCTGCCAGGACCTGTGGTGCCTCTGGGAGAGCAGGAGAAGCTCTGGGATTTACCTGTGGGCAGTGGTGTGCCCACCTGAGCGGGCACCCAGGGAGGGGAGGAGACACTGCCAGGGAGCCCTTCACAGGAGAGGGATGGATGGATGGATGGATGGATGGATGGATGGATGGATGGATGGATGGATGGATGGATGGATGGATGGATGGATGGATGGATGGATGGACGGATGGGCTTTGAAGGATGGGATGGATAGATGGATCCGGACGGATGGGATGACATGGATGGATGGATGGATGGATGGATGGATGGATGATGGATGGATGGATGATGGATGGATGGATGGATGATGGTTAGATGGGTTGAATGATGGATGGATGGATGGATGGATGGATGGATGGATGGATGGATGGATGGATGGATGGATGGATGGATGGAGGGAGGGAGGGATGGATGGATGATGGATAGATGGAGGGATGGATGGATGGAGGGATGGATGGATGGATGGATCCAGGATGAGCAGGATGGGGCTCTGTTCCCACCCTCCCACCACCCTGGACAATCTCTGGGAAGCACTGGGTGAGGTTTGCTCCTGTTCCAGCTTGGACAGTGGGGAAACATGACAAGGAAAGGGCAAGGTTTTTCTTTTCCTCCCAGTGTATTGGGACACCAGGGGGGGCTGGGGCCCTGTGGAGGGGGACCCCGTCTTCTGGACTGGCTGACCTCCGAGCGGGCACCGGGTGCTTCTCAGGCTCCACCGATGGGCAGGTGAGGGGCTGCAGAGGGCAGGCTCCTCAGGGGCCCTGGAAATCTTCCTGTGCCTCTGTGGTGACCTGGGTGGCACAATGGATGGTATCACATGCTGGGAGGCTGCTACAACGGGCAGATAGGTGAGGGGTGAACTCTGCTCCAGCCCTGCTGCTCTGCCAGGACCTGTGGTGCCTCTGGGAGAGCAGGAGAAGCTCTGGGATTTACCTGTGGGCAGCGGTGTGCCCACCTGAGCAGCACCCAGGAGGAGGAGGACGCTGCCAGGGAGCCCTTCACAGGAGAGGGATGGATGGATGGATGGATGGATGGATGGATGGATGGATGGATGGATGGATGGATGGATGGATGGATGATGGATGGATGGATGGATGGATGGATGGATGGATGGATGGATGGATGGATGATGGATGGATGGATGGACGGATGGATGGATGGATGGATGATGGATGGATGGATGGATGGATGGATGGATGGATGGATGGATGGATGGATGATGGATGGATGGATGGATGGATGGATGGATGATGGATGGATGGATGATGGATGGATGGATGGATGGATGGATGGATGGATGGATGGATGGATGGATGGATGGATGGATGATGGATGGATGGATGGATGGATGGATGGATGGATGGATGGATGGATGGATGGGATGAGCAGGATGGGTGCTCTGTTCCCACCTCTCCCACCACCCTGGACAATCTCTGGGAAGCACTGGGTGAGGTTTGCTCCCTGTTCCAGCTTGGACAGTGGGGGAAACATGACAAGGAAAGGAGCTGGGCAAAGGTTTTTCTTTTCCTCCCCAGTGTATTGGGACACCAGGAAAGGGGGGCTGCCCACGGAGATGACCCCTGTGGAGTTCAGCCACAGGGACCCCGTGTACGGAGCGTGCTGGCTGACCTCCCGAACGGGCACCGAGTGCTTCTCAGGCTCCACCGACGGGCAGGTGAGGGGCTGCAGCAGGGCAAGGGGCTCCTCAGGGCTCCTGGAAGAGCTTCCTGTGCCTGCTCTGCCCCTCAGCAGCACAAGATCCCGCTCTCCCAGGCTGGCACGGGGCAGCTGCAGGGCTGCCAGCCCCTCTGACCGTGCTGGGAGCAGCCCCCAGAGCCCCTGCCACGCCTTGTCCCTGCAGGTGCTGTGGTGGGACATCCGCAAGCTGTCACAGCCCAGCGAGAGACTGGTCTTGGACATCAGCCGGCAAGACCGGCTGAAGGACGCTCTGGGTGCCATCTCCTTGGACTTTGCACCCGTCCTGGTCAGTGTCCCTGTGCCCACCACCCACACTCCAGCCTGGGCATGAGGGGGAGCCCAGCCCAGGGGTTTCAGTCCCTAAATCCCCCCGTGGTGGTGGGTCCCAGGGTTCTGGCTGTAGCAGGATCCCCTGCTGCTCCCCACACTGTGGGGTCTCCATCCTGCTGACAGCTGCACCCTCCTGCTCCCACCCCCAGCCCACCAAGTTCCTGGTGGGCACAGAGCAGGGCATCATCATCTCCTGCAACCGTGATGCCAAGACACCACCTGAGAAAATCGCTAACATCTTCAGAACCCACATCGGGGCTGTCTACAGGGTGACCAGGAACCCCTTCTTCCCCAAAGTCTTCCTGTCAGTCGGTGACTGGACTGCTCGGATCTGGACAGAGGAGCTCATGGATTCATCCTCGATTATGGAGACCAGGTAGGTCCTCTTTAGAGAAGTAGTAGAGGGCCGTTTAGTCGGCCAGAAATCACCCCCAGGGCGGGTGGCAGTGGGGTCTGGTCATCCCTGGGCTGGTGCCCGCGGCAGGGCAGTGCCAGCGTGGCTGAGGGCTGGCTCTGCTGGAAGGTACCACAGCTCCTACCTGATGAACACGTGCTGGAGCCCCGTGAAGCCGGCCGTGTTCTTCACCATCAGGTCGGACGGCGTCCTGGACATCTGGGACTTCCTCTTCCACCAGAAGCAGCCTTCCCTCAGCTTCAAGGTGGGTGCCCAGCACCTCTGGGAGCTTCGCATCACCCCAGGGCCGAGTGTCACCCCCCACCTGTCCCCAGGTGTCCAACGATCCCCTGCTCAGCCTGTGCTCGCAGGACAACGGGCGCATCATCAGCTGTGGCACCAAGATGGGCAATGTCTCCCTCCTGGAGATCTCCCCGGGGCTCTGCACCATGCGCAAGAACGAGAAGACCCTGACCTCCACAGTATGTGCCCCCTGAGCGTGCCCACACTCTGCCTGCAGCCCTGTGCTGTGCCCAGCCGTGTCACAGGGTCCCCTGTGCCCCCACATGTGCCCCCAGATGTTCGAGCGGGAGGCGAGGCGGGAGAAGGTCCTGCAGGACAAGTACAAGGAGCGGCTGCTGCGGGAGCAGGAGCGCCTGCGGGCCCAGCCCGAGCAGCAGGAGGATCCCGTGCAGACCTTCAAGCAGGCCCAAGAAGATTTCCTCTCCAGCATCAAGGCAGAGCGGCGGAGGAGAGGCCTGGAAGTGCCCGGAGAGGTAACGGGGATGGGACAGCCTGGCCACCACGGCAGGGACCCCAGCAAGGGCGGGGCACAGGGTGAACCTCTGTCTTTCAGGATGAAGAGGAGGAGGCAGCTGCACAGGAGCAAAGCTAGCAGAAGGAGTGGGAGGATGCCGAGGTCGGTGTGCTCCAGCTGCACCTTCCTGTCCCCTCCATGCCAGGGACGAGGCCACTGTCCCCAGGCCAGGCAGCTCTCCTGGGCTCTCTGCCCTCTCCGCCCTCCTGGGGTGGCAAGTGGGGGACCCTGCACAGCCCCCCTGACCCCTCAGCTGCTCCCTGGCCTTTGCATCCTTATTTCCTTTGGTGTGAATAAACCTGTGCTTTCCACGTCACATTTCCTCTTTTGTCACAGCACGGTCGAGCAGAGGGTGAGAAAGTCTCGTCCTCCTGCTCCTCCTGTCCTTTCCTTGACCCAGGACACTCAAAGCCAGTGGCTGAGCACAGCCAAGCACCCACAGCAGCTCAGGGTGTCCCTCAGTGTCCCCAGGCCGTGGAGCAGGGCACAGCAGGGTGGCTGGTGGCAGCAGAGGGCCCCAGTCCCCGCTGGGCTCTGTGTCCCCACAGGAGCAGCCTGGGGCTGGGTTATCAGTGCTGGGTAAACACAGCCCTGCTGGTAGAACTGGCAGCCACGCCGACTCCTCACCGCCCTGAATTAATCATTAACGAGCTGCCAGCAGCACTGTCACAGCGATGGGGACATCACACAGGTGGCTCTCTGTGGGCGGAGGGGGAGCCCCCCAGCAGGACCCTTCCCCAGGCTCTGCTCAGGGGCTGAACCCACCCGTGGGTGAGCAGTGCCAGGACAGGGTTCAGGGGCCATCACCCCCCGAACCCACGCCAGGCAGGGACCCACATCCCCACAGGGAATTGTATGGGTGCCTGGAGAGGTGCTCTCCTTCCCAGGAGTTCCATTAGAAGCTGGGTTGGGGAGCAGCATCACCCCAGAGATGCCCCACACGTCCCACACTCATTTTCTGCTTTATTAGGAAAGGGGTGGGGGTACCTGGACAGGGATGGCGCAGCTGCCACCGCCATTGGGGACAGTGCCCCCCACCCCTCCTCCCCTGGGGGAGGCTGACGGGCCCCCCACCCCCAGACAGGGCAGCTCTGTTTGCGCCGGAGCTGGGCCCAGCTGCCCACACAGAGGGACCCTGGGGCTGCCTCACGGGAAGGATGGGCTGTCCCTGTCCCCATCCCCACACCCACTGGGGTCTGTGACGCGGCCATGGGCTGCACATTTCACCTCCTGCACCCCCTACATGGGTCTGGGGTGCTCCCAGCATCCTCCATCCCCAGGAACAGCGATGGGGACGGGACAAAACAGGGGAACACTCAGGGAGGGGTGGGCAGTGCAGAGCTCAGTCCTGGAGCCCCCCAACGAGGGGACCCCCATCTACCTACAGGACCAAGCGTTCCCCCCACGGTGCTGGGGCCAGCGGGACAGCACCCAGCTGCTCCTCGTTACTTCTTCACCTTGATGAGGGAGTGGTAGACAGGCTTGATGATGATGTGCAGGTGCAGGGAGTTGTCGATGAGGTACTCGGAGGTGCGTTTCTGCAGGTCGGCGTGCACCAGGAAATCGGCGGCCTCGTCCGAGCTCTGGTGGAAGCTGTAGGCGTGTTTGACCAGCACGCGGCCCTGCTGCCTCACGCCCACCAGCACGGTCTTCTGGAAGCTGACACCGGCAAAATCGGGGCTGCTCATGGCCGGCGTGACGACGAGGCGAGGGCGCCCGTCCTCGATGCGCACGGGCTGGATGGCGCCCGCCACCGAGTCCGAGTAGACGGGGCGCAGGCTGACGGGCAGCCAGCGCGGCGAGAAGAGCGCGTTCCACGTCACCCTCTTGCCAGCATCGTGGCTGCTGGGCCCCAGCTGCGTCTGGAAGCTGGTGCTGCGGTCGTCCCGCGCCGGGTTGGTGATGACCCACTGGGAGCCCCAGCTGGGCGCGAGGTAGTTGCGGGGCAGGAACATGCTGCAGTTGACGTCGAAGTACTTGGCGAAGTGGAGCGGGGAGGCGGCGTGGAACTGGAAGGCCTGGAAGAGCAGGTCCTGCACGGCGGCGCGGTGCCGCGCCAGCACCGCCGACTGCGCCTGCAGCCGGAACAGCTGGCTGGGCGCGATCATGGGGTAGCGGATGGCGCGCAGCACCCGCTCGGCCACGGGCGCCTCGGGCTGCCGCCGGCTCAGCCAGCCCTCCACGGCGGTGTAGAGCTCCAGCTCGCTGTGCAGCACCAGGTCGGAGCGCTCCAGCAGCAGCAGCAGCAGCTCCACGCTCACCGAGCCCCACTCGGCGCTGCCCAGCACCGCGGACAGGTTCCAGGCCAGGAACTGCAGGCAGCTCTCCTGCAGCGCCGCGTCCCCGACGCGCACGGCGTAGTGGTACCAGCCCACCACGTGGCCCTGGCTGGACTCGCTGGCCAGGTGGGTCCTCATGTATTCGGCCACGCCGCGCTGCAGCCCCCAGACCCGGTATTTGCTGGCCAGCTGGTGCATGGGGATGGCCTGGTGCAGCAGGATGGAGACCCCCCCGCAGTACAGGTACCTGCGGCAGAGCAGGGGGTGGTGACGCTGGGGACATCCATCCCTGGCAGCTCAGGTCCCACGGGAGCTGCCTCTGCTTTCCACTGAGTATTCCCACCCCATGGCATCCCCAGGGTTTCCAGGGAAGCTCCCCCCCTACTTGGATGTTTCTCTCCCATTCCACATGATCTCCATGGTCCCCAGGGGAGCATCCTCCTTTTCTGGCTGCATCCCATGAAGTGGAACATCCACCTTCTTTGGCTGCATCCCTCCAGGTACACCCATCCCACAGGATCTCCCTCTTGGGAGATCCTGAGAGGGATCCTCCCTCTTGGCCTGCATCCCTCCCAAAACGTACATCCCTCCCAAAGTGCACATCCCTCCCAAAGTGCACATCCCTCCCAAAGTGCACGTCCCTCCGAAAATGTACATCCCTCCCAAAGTGCACATCCCTCCCAAAGTGCACGTCCCTCCCAAAACGTACATCCCTCCCAAAATGTACGTCCCACGAGCTCCCTGTGGTTCCCAAGGCAACATCCCCATCCTTGGCTGCATCCTTCTGGCCATGCCCATCCCATGGAGCTCCCCGTGGTCCCCAGGAGAGCTGCACCCTCCTCTCCTCCCCGTCCCACGGGGTCACCACGCACCTGATGAATTTCTCGAAGAGCGCGGCGGTCTCGGGCGGCTCGTACAGGGTCACGACGCTCTGGTTGCGCAGGAGGCTCTCGAAGACCTCGCTCTGGAGGCTCAGCAGCAGCTGGTGCGTGTGGAACACCTTGGGCTCGTCGGAGGCGGCCGAGCGGACCCGCAGCACCGAGTCGCTGCCGTTGCCGTTCTGCAGCAGCTCCTGCAGCCGCTGCAGCAGCGTCAGCGAGTGGTTGATGGTGGCCGCCGTGGAGTCCCCGCTAAAGTCGGCTTTTTGGGCTGCGGGGAGATGGGACGGTCCCAGAGCTGCACCCCAGTGCCAGGCACTGAGCTGGGGTGGGGTTACCGGGGGGCTGTGCACCTCCTGCCTCCGCTCCCCCGGTGCCAAAGGGCCGCCGGTGCCAATGGAGTGTGGAGGAACAAAGGACGTGGGGACATTTGTGTCCCTGAGAGCCAAAAAACTGCCTTTCTGCAGCAGAAGGGCTGAGACCACCATGTCCCAGGCTGGGGTGTGCTGGGAAATGGCCGGGTGCCGGCAGCACTGGCTCTCAGCCCGGTCTGCCTGTCCTGATCCCGTCCCCGCTGTGGGCAGAGCGAGCCCCGGGCATTGCCCTGATCCCTCACATCCCTGATGGATACGTGGGGGGACAGAGAGCCCGTGGGTGTGGGGAGCCAGGCACGCTCTGCCCCGCAGCCAGGAGTGGGGTCCCGAGCAGCCTGGGGACACCAGCTGCCCTGATGTCACTTCAGGTATCCCAACAGGGACTGGAGAGGGATCTGGGAATGTGGAACAGGGGTCTCCATGCTCCTGTGGGCACTGGGATCCTTCCTTCTTCTCTCCTGCCTCCTGACACCATTCCCACCCGCTCCTTGGAGCATCCTTCCTCCAGGAGGAATTTGGCCCCGTCTGTCTCAAATTCATCTTCCTCCTCAAATCCCGTCTTGCCGACGGATTACCTTCCCAGGGACAGGGGCTTAAGGCAGGGATGAGGAGCCCGGATGAGGAAGGGGACACCGGCAGGGACACACTGGACACTGCCTGGGACACGCGGTACTTCCAGGGCAAACCCACGAGCCCACAAGGTGGCGCTGGGGCCAGCCAGGTGACAGTCCCTTCCATGCAGGCCTGGGGGGACCGGGGCCCAGCCGGGGCCGCGCTCAGCTCTCCATCAGCCGCCGAGCCGCGCCCCGGCACCCGGCGAGGGCAGCGGTGCCCGCGCCTCGGGGACCCTCCGCGCCTTCCCCGCCAGTTCGGCCGGTGGGGACGTGGATGGACGGGAGGAGGAGGAGGAAGGCGGCGGCAGAGCCCCAGCGGCGGGTGGCCGCGGGCCGGGTGCCCGTCAGCCTGGCCATGGCGTCGCAGGCGCATCTGCCGGGTGCGGCGCACGCTGCGCGCCCGGCGCTTATGTAGGCCACGCGCCCTCCCGGCCCGCGGGCCCGCGCCGCCGCATCGATTGGTGGAAACTGGGACCGGCCGTTGCCACGGGAACGGCTTCCAGCCCCCCCGCATCCCACCGGGACCCCCAGCCCCGGCCCCGCACCCCGGGGTGCTCCGCAGCGGGGGCGCGGCCGTGCGGCACCCGGGGGTAGCGGCAGCGCCGCACGGAGCCCCACGCGTGGCCGCGGCGCTTTGTGCCGGGGTCTTTGCATTCAGGGCACAGCTCGGTGGCCTCCCGCTCCCCCCGGCTCATGGGTATTCATGCCGGCAGCGGCCCATCACCATGGCATCCGCGCTGCCGGCAGGAACTGCCTGCCCTTTTCCCAGCCCTTGCAGCCAAGAGGCCGCTCGGGCGCCCTGGGCGGCCTCCCTGGCCCCCCGCCCGCCCCGACACTTCTTGGGGGGCTTCAGCGCGGGGCTGGGGCTCCCCAGAGCCGCAGAGCCACAGCAGCAGGCGGGGCGGTGCTGGGTGGGCAGGGAAGGGACAGCGGGTGTCGGCCAAGCGGTGCCAACGCCGCTGGGGCTGTGACCCCGGTGGGGACCCAGGACCCCAGGCGGGGGGGACACATCCCACAGAGGAGCAGCACAGCCCGCAAGGGCACAGCAGCCCCTCACCCGCTGCCGAGGAGCCCCGTGCCCCGCACAGCCTTTGAACGCGGGCTTAGACACGGCTCCAGATGTTGGGCGTGGGCAGATGTTGCAGCAGCTGCCCAGGGGGTGGCATCGCCATCTGTCCCTGACCCTTGGGCGCGGACACTCAGCACAGGACACCGAGCAGCCCCGCGCCGCGCTGCTGCGGCTCCCTGGCCCCTTGCAGGGACGGGCAGGTGGGCGATGCTCCGGCCCTGGGCACCCCCAAAGCCGCGGTGCCAGCAGAGCGCCCGGCCCGGGGGGTGTCCTGGCACCGTGGGGGCTCGGGGGACCCGGCCCCCGCCGCGGCACAGCCCGTTCACGGCTCAGCGCGTCCCCCGACGCCTCATTTCACCACCGCCTGATAAACAACAGCCTGTGCGAGCGTGTGCCCGGCGCGCCGCCGGCACCGTGCCAGCCCGGGCGGCGGCCACAGCCCGGGGACCCCCGTGTTGGGCTGCTCAGGGCCGTGGGGGGACACGGGGGACCGTGGGGCTGGTCCTGGAGGTCGCCAGGGGACAGGGTGACACCTGCCAGTGTGCGGCGAGGTGAGGGAGCAGGGAGGAGATTGCGGCTGAGGGCTGGCTCACCATAGCGCCCTGTGCCAGGCAGCAGTGCCAGGGCATCGCCCCGCGGGCTGGGGGGCACCGGAGAGGCGGAGCAGGACCCAGGGACCGGCAGGGGACAGCGGGGCCCTCCCTGTGCTGCTGGGGAAACTGAGGCACGGTGTGCGGGCGGTGGGAGCAGCCGGGGCAGAGCCCAGCAGGGACACGCGGGCAGCGCACACGGATTCACGCTCGTGTGCACACACGCGTCACACGCTGTGCACACCCGCTCCTCCCGTCCCCAGAGGTGGCCGCCGGCCCAGCTGCCCCCGCAGCGCCGTCCCTGCTGCTCTGGGGCGGGGACGAGCTCTGTCACGGTCACCCCGAGCTGCCCAGGGGACCCTTCCCGGCCTCCGCGGGCCGGTGGTGGCGCCCCCGTGCCCTGCCCGCGGCTCTGCCCACGGCGCTCTCCCTCCGCCCCGGGAGGCCGTGCCACGCTGCGGGTGCCCGCGGGGACAGGGACACCGGCAGGGACGCGGAGCCCGCAGAGGACACGGACACCGGCAGGGACACACGGACACTGACCGGGACACGCGGTACGTCCCTGGCAAACACCGAGCCCAGGGAAGGTGGCGCTGGGGCCAGCCGGGTGACAGTCCCTGTCCCGCAGGCTTTGGGGAGCGGGGGCCCGGGCAGGGGGAGCAAAGGGGGCCCAGAGCGATCCCCCCCGCCCCGCACAGCAGCACAAAGGGGATCGGGCTGGGAAAGGGTTAAGGCGCTCGAGCCGCAGCTGCCGCCGATCGATGCCTCAGTTCCGCGGGGGACGTGGATGGACGGGACCTCCTGCTGATGAACCGGAGCTAATTTGCTGTTAATTGGCACCCCTGGGCTCCCCCCATCCTCCCCCTTCTTCTCCCTCGGGCCGCGCTCGGGATCTTGCTGGGGTTCCGGGAGTTGCAGGGTCGGGAGGTGGGACCCCCGGGGCCCCCCACACACCTCGGGCACTGCTGGGGGAGCACATCCATCACCGGGGGTCCCGGAACGGGAGGGAGACCTGACCCCAACCCCGGCCCCGAAGCCATCGAGGGGGACAAGGGGAATTTGGGGTGCCCCTGGGGCCAGGGTCAGACTGGGAGCAGCGTGGTGCCTCGTAACCCCTCCCTGAGCTCAGGACCCCTCTTTACACCTGCACCACAGGATCCCAGGACATCCCCCTCCCAAAGAGCACCCCACGACCCCCGGATCCCCCTACACCTCAGAATTCCCGATCCCAGGAGCTCCCGCACCCCAGAACCCCCGATCCCAGGATCCCCCTGCACCCCAGAACCCCCGATCCCAGGAGCTCCCGCACCCCACAGCCCCGGACCCCGGATCCCCTTACACCCCAGAACCCCCGATCCCAGGAGCCCCTCGCAACCCCCAATCCCCGATCCCAGGAGCTCCCGCACCCCACATCCCCCGATCCCAGAACCCGCAGGACCCCAGAATCCCCGATCCCAGGACCCCCCACACCCCCTAATCCCCATCCCAGCATCTCCCATCATCCCGCACTGGGACTGGCGGTCCCCATGGGATGCAAATTTGGGGGTGATTTTGACCAATCAGAAGGCAGCGCTCAGCTGTGGCCCCACCCCTCCCGGGGAACCCCTCTCCGATTGGGTGGGGTCGGGCTCCCCTGAGCCAATAGGAGCGCAGAGCTTGGGAGGGGGCGGAGCCGCCCTGGGTTATGAATGGGCGAGGGCAGCGCGGGCACGATCCGGGCGTGGGGAGAGGGCAGAGGGACGGGGCACAGATAGGGCAGGGATGGGGCAGGGATGGGGCAGAGATAGGGCAGGAACCGGGGCACAGATAGGGCAGGGATGGGGCAGGGACGGGGCACAGATAGGGCAGGGATGGGGCACAGATTGGGCAGGGATGGGGCAGGGATGGGGCACAGATAGGGCAGGGACGGGGCACAGATAGGGTAGGGATGGGGCACAGATAGGGATGCGGATACGGATCAGGATCCGGATCCGGGCGGGGATGCGGGCAGGGCAATGGGCAGGGCTCCTCCAGCTCCGCTGCCTCAGCCTGAGGAGCTGGAGAAGGACCCAGCTGGCAGCCTGGAGATGGCCACCCCACACTCAGCACCACTAGGGACACCCCCATCGGCACCTCTGGGTCCTCTCTGCCACCGCTGGGAGCCGTCGGGTGGCGCCCAGCCCGGGCTGGGGGCCAGAGGCTCCCTCTGCTGGCAGCTGCCCCAGAACACGATGTTTTAATCCGGTTTTCTACAAAAACGGGGCTGAGGGATAAAGAAGGAGCAGCTCTGGCGGCGGGGGCTCTGCTGGGACGTGGCACAGGGGGCTTGGGGTGCATGGCCTCCCATGGGTGCAGCAGCCCCAGGTCTGCCTGAGGTGGCACATTTGGGAGCTGCCCGCTGCCCGTGGATGCCACAGGACAAGGGAGCTGGGACCCAGCCACAGCGGGGACACCCAGGCGATGGCCCCGTCCCCAAGCCCCCTGGGCCATGTCACGGCTGACCTCCCCCCGGGTGCCATCAGGATCTGCTGCCCCTGGTGCTCCTGTGTCTCCTCAGAGCCGGTTTGTGGTGGAAGATGACGGTGCCAGTGCCCAACAGCACGGCGGTGTCGTGGGCACTGCCAGAGCTGGAGCTGGAGCTGGAGCGGTCACCCTGCCTGGTTGGCATCGTGCCCATCGTGTACTACAGCGTCCTGCTGGGGCTGGGGCTGCCAGGTGAGGGGGCTGAGGGGGCCGGGGGCCTGGAAAGAAAAGCCCTCAGGATGGAGGGGCTTCACCTGCTCCCCCCCAGCCCCAGGCCTGGCCCCGGTGCCCGGCTGTGCTGCCCAGCCCAGGGCAGGTGCCACGCCACGGGGACAGATGGTATTTGCATTGCTTGGGCTGGCACACGGAAGAGATTAATCAGCCCAGCAAATCCCCACAGCCCTGGGATATTTATAGCTCCCCTCACTGCAGCCTGGGCAGCCCTGGGGTCCGGGTGCTGCAGGGGGGGCTGTGAACCCCCAGCCCTCACCTCCACCAACGCTCCCCTCCCTGCAGTGAACATCCTGACCGCCGTGGCCCTGTCCCGCCTGGCCACCAGGACCAAGAAATCGTCCTACTGGTACCTGCTGGCCCTGACCACCTCCGACATCCTCACCCAGGTCTTCATCATCTTCGTGGGCTTCATCCTGCAGACCGCCATCCTGGCGCGGGCAGTGCCCAGCGCCTTCATCCACACCGTCACCGTGCTGGAGTTCACGGCCAACCACGCGTCCACCTGGGTCACCGTGCTGCTCACCGTGGACCGCTACGTGGCCCTGTGCCACCCTCTGCGCTACCGCGCCGTGTCCTACCCGCGCCGCACCCGCAGGATCATCGCCGCCGTCTTCGCCGCCGCGCTGGCCACCGGCGTCCCCTTCTACTGGTGGCTGGACATGTGGCGCGACGCCGACGCCCCCACGGCGCTGGACACGGCGCTGAAATGGCTGCACTGCGTCACCATCTACTTCCTGCCCTGCAGCGTCTTCCTGGCCGCCAACTCCGCCATCATCCGCAAGCTGCGGCGGCGGAGGCGCGCGGGGGGCGGCAAGACCACGGCGCTGCTGCTGGCCGTCACCGCCGCCTTCGCGGTGCTCTGGGCCCCCCGCGCCGTCGTCACCATGTGCCACCTGTACGTGGCCTCGGTCAGGAGGGACTGGCGCGTGCACCTGGCCTTGGACGTCGCCAACATGGTGGCCATGCTCAACACCTCCCTCAACTTCTTCCTCTACTGCTTCGTCAGCCAGACCTTCCGGCGCGCGGTGGGCGAGGTGCTGCGGGGGCAGCCCCGGGCAGCCCCACGCCGTGGCAGCGCACACTGCCCACCCCCGGGCCTGCAACCGCTCAAGCTGCTGGGCAGCACCGCGCTCTGAGCCAGGATGGCAGCCCCGGTGCCCACCCAGCCCCACGCATGGCACCGGCACCGGGGAGACCCCCACCCCCTCCACGGAGCCGGGGTTACCGCAGCTGGGGGTGGCAGGAGGAGGGGGTTGTGCCCAGATGCTCATTTGGGGATGCCACGGTGCCTGCCTGGCAGCAGCAGCCCAGGGTGGGCAGCTCAGCCCGGCCCATGCTCAGCCCCTGGCACAGAACTCATCCAGGGAACTCATCCAGGGAACTCATCCAGGACACGCCCCAGCTCAGTGGCACCGAGGGTCCTGGGGAGCCCAGGGCTGCCCGTGGTGAGGGGTGGAGGGCACAAATGAGCTCCTGGGAGCCCTGACAAGGACGTGGTGCCCGCTGGGTGCCTCTCCATAAACTGCCGTGCTGAGACCAAAGCTCTGCCTGGGTCCGGCTCCCTGCGGGCAGCTGGAATGGAGGCAGCCTGCTGCAGCATCCCTGGCACAGGGGCCCTCTGCCCTGCCCTCCCCCGTGCCCCTGCCCTGCTGCCCGGGAGTGCTGGGGGAGCGCCCACAGGCTCTGCTGGCTGTCCCCTGTGCCGGGGTAAGGTGCACACGCGGTAAGGTCACAGCTCCCGAACCCCCATTAATCCCCCGGGCAATGCCCCCTTGCATTGGGTGCACCCAGCGCTGCCCTCCCAGTTACGCCAGTGCCAAACTGGTGTGGCGCTGGAGGAGCGGCCGTGCCGTGCCAGCCTGTCCCCGGCAGAGGGCAGGGATGGGACACTGCGGAGCTGGCACTGACGGGGCAGGCAGCTGGCACCCCCAGCTCCCCAAAGCAGCCCCGCCGCCACCCTAATTCCCCGTAAGGTCCTTAGTGTAATCCCCCAAACATTCCGCCCGCATTCCCGAGACGGGGCAGGACAGACCCGGGGGGTGCCCGGCGGGGGGGGGTCAGGACCTCATCTGGCTCCTGGCAGGGCACGGAGACACCCCCAAACCCCAGCAGACCCCCTGCCCACCGCCGAGCCCGGCTGTGCCCGCTCTGGGGTGGCATGGGGCGCTGCCTTGCCCCCAGGGTGTGGGGCTGACCCCCCCACGGCCCCACCCTGCCCCCGGGTCATTCTGCGGCGTGCGCAGACCCCTCCGGGGATGTCACCTCGTGCCAGGCCGGATCCCTGCGGGGGGACAGGGTTAAAGCCCGACCCGGTGGCGCGGGGGGTACCTGGGAGGTTCTCGCTCCATTAATTCTGGCACGTGAGGAGAGCGGGACCGGCAAGGGATTAGTTATTAACCCGAGCCGGGCAGGGGCTGAGGGGCCGCGGCCCGGGGGGCTCGGCTGCCTCGGGAACCCTCGGCGGGAGCTCCGCGATTGCCACCGCCCGCCCCCCGCGATCGCCAGCGGCCCCCCTGTGCCAACCGGTGCGTATTTACTTGGCAAAGGAGGTGGAAATGTGCTGACGGCGTCCGCCGGAGCGAGGGGCTCCGCTGGGAACGGCTCCGAGCCCCGGCCGGAGCGGCGGGAGGCGCTGGGAGGGCAGCGGGGACCCCCGGCTCCGGGTCCTTGCCGAGGGGAGCGCCGCGGAGCCGGGGCTCAGCCAGCCGTGCCGCCGTGCCCGCCGTGCCACTCACTGTGCCAGCCGTGCCAGCCGCCCGTCCCTGCGGCTCCCGAGGAAAGGTAAGCCTGGAAAAAATGCGCGCTGATGTTTTCGGACGGAGCCTGGCCGGGCTCCAGGTGCCGGTGCTGAGCGGCAGCGCAGCCCCCCGGTGTGGCCCCAGTGCTGGAAGGACCAGTTCTGCCCAGTTCTGCCCAGTTCTGCCCAGTTCCAGCGCTGGGATCGCGGCTCCCAGCCCACCCAGAGCCCCGGCGGCCAGGATCGGGCTCTGCCCGTGCCGGGAGGTCAGGGCCGGGCATCCCGAGAGGAACCCGAGGGTGGCGCAGGGTGGGCATCACCCCTCAGTGACCCCACAGCGTTTGGGGTTTTGCTGTAGGACCTGCCCGGAGCTGGGAACGCGGGCAGGGTCCCGCTGGGAACGGGGAGCAGGAAACGCCCGCAAGGGGTGGAACACGAGGGTCTCGGTGGGGAGGGGGCTGGAATCGCCCTCCGTGGGGGGACTGGGGGTTCCCATGGGAAGGGGGTGAGGGAATCACCCGCCAAGGACGGGGACGCAGCCGCGAACGCTGCGCGGCCGCGGGGCAGCCCGGCGGGACGGGCGCCTGCCGGTGGCCCCAGCGGGGGTCACGGGGGTCTGTGCTGAGTCAGCAGCCGGGAAAGCCTCCGGCGGAAGGAAGCAGCCGGTGGAGAGGCCGGGCTGCGCTGTGGGGGCGGCAGGACAAGCGGCCTCCGCTCCCGGCGCCGCTCAGCCGAGGCTGAGCCTTCCGCGGAGAGCGAGGGCTGCCCGACCCTGGGGCCAAACCCCTGGGGAAACTGAGGCACGAGGGCCGCTGCAGAGCCCCCCGCCTGCAATGATCCAATCCCAAACACCGTCCCGGAGCCGGAGGGTCCTTAGGAAGTGGCCGGGAGGGTGGCGGTGCCGCAGCTCCGAGCCCGGACGCGCGGTGCTGTCCCCGGGGGTTCCGCCGGTCCTTGTGCCACGGGTGCCGCCGGTTCCGGTGGGAGCCGGTCCTGCCGCTGCAGGCCTCTGCTGCCCTTTCTGCCCGGATTGTTTTCATCCCGGCCCGGATCGGGGCAGGCCCCGCCGGAGGCGCATTGAACTTTCCTCTGCATCCTTCACCCTCTTGCTTCACCCTCCCGAAATAGCAGCTCCTGCCTGGAAACCTCTCCTCCCAGGGCTGGCGGGGCCCCGGGGCGCCCCAAACCTCCCAGGGCTTTTCCCCATCCCCAGGGATGAATGGGGTGATTGTGGGGTGCCAATCCCAACTCCGGGGTGGCGACCACCCCCGTCGGGACAGGAACCACCAAACCCTGCCAGTGCCCTGGGCTGGGGCTGCCCTGGTCCCCGGCCCTCTGCAGAAAGGGCTTTTCTGGGCTTTTCTGGGCTTTTCTGGGCTTTCCTGGCTTTCCTGGGTCCTGCGGCCCTGCCAAGGGCTCCGGCTTTATCCATCAGCTGACATTCCTCCGGGAGGCCCCTCCAGGCCGGAGAATCCTTTCGCGGTGGGGCCGCCCGTGGAGACCACACCCCGAGCCCACCGGGGCTGGGAGATCCCGGCTGGGTGACACAGACCCCGCTGCTCCATCCCTTGTCCCCTGAGGGTCCTTCCTGCTGTGCAGTGCTCAGCAGGGCCGGGCTGAGCCCCCCAGACCCGTCACACCGATGGCTGAGCCCCCAGACCCATCACAGCCATGGCTGAGCGCCCCCAGACCCATCACAGCGATGGCTGAGCCCCCAGACCCATCACACCGATGGCTGAGCGCCCCCAGACCCATCACAGCGATGGCTGAGCCCCCAGACCCATCACACCGATGGCTGAGCGCCCCCAGACCCATCACAGCGATGGCTGAGCCCCCCAGACCCATCACGGCCATGGCTGAGCCCCCCCAGCCCCATCACACCGATGGCTGAGCCCCCCAGACCCATCACAGCGATGGCTGAGCCCCCCAGACCCATCACACCGATAGCTGAGCCCCCAGACCCATCACACCGATGGCTGAGCCCCCCAGACCCATCACACCGATAGCTGAGCCCCCAGACCCATCACGGCCATGGCTGAGCCCCCCAGACCCATCACAGCGATGGCCGGGTGGGATCCCCCCCGTTCTGCCCCCCAGCCCCATCACACCGATGGCCGGGTGGGCTCCCCCCCGTTCCGCGGGTTCTTTCCCCCCCAGCCCCCTCCGTGCCCCGGTGCGGGACCCCCGCCGGTGCCGGGACCGCGGTGTCCCCGCCCGGTGCGGCGGGGCAGGTCCCGGCCGGCCCCAATCGCGCTCCCGGGGCTGAGCCGCACCTCGGGGAGGGGCCCGGGCAGGCGCACGGTGCGGCGGCACCGGGGCTGGCTGGGCTCGGCACGGGGGGAGCGGAGCGCCGGGCACCGGGGGCTGCGGCCGGTGAGCGGGGCGGGCTGCGGGGCGAGCCCTGCGGGACCGGGGGGCACCGGCAACGCCGACGGGAAGGGACCGGGACCGGCACCGGCACCGAGAGCCGCCCGCCCCCGCAGCTCCTCCGGCCGGGGATTTGGGGCGGTTCCGGCGGAGTTTCGGGGCCAGGACCTTTGGGGAGCGCCGGGAAGCACCGGGACGGTGCGGGGTGGGGGTGCGGGAGGACCGGGCGGGGGGACCGGCGGAGGGGCAGGGGAAGCGGGGCGGGAGTGCGGCGGCGGCGGCGGCACCGGGCCGGGGGAGCGGGAGAAGCCAACGGGCGATGCGAGGGACCGGGCGGGCTTGCAGGAGGAGCAGAACTCGGGGCGCGGGTGCAGCCGCCGGGGGCGCGGGGGAACCGGGCGGAAGGTGCGGGGGAACCGGGCTGGAGGTGGGCGGGAAACCGGGCTGGGGGACGCGCTGGGAAGGGGAGCCGGCGGAGCTCCTGGAGCCCGCGGGCACGGGGACTCCGTCCCAGCGTGGTGCTGGGGGTCCCTGTCCTCATTCCCGGCCGGGGGGTGCCCGGTTCTGGGTGACCCTCGGGGCACCGGGGGTCCCGGCCCTGGCATGTCCTTGCTGGGGTCTCCTCCTGGTTTCCTCCCCCAGCAGTGAGGCTGCGGCTTCCTCACTGCTCCTCTTCCTCATGCCCACCATGAGGTGGCAGGAATGGGGTGGCAACGGTGGGGACAGGGCCTGGGACTCCGTGCCGTGCTGTGCTGTGCTGTGCCGTGCCAGGCTGCGGCTGCCTACGTGCCAGCAGGCTGGACATGCGACCTGCACTGGGCCGGTGCCCAAAGCCAGAGGGAAGTGGGACAGGAGAAGTGGAAGGAGGAACGTGGTGGCACGCAGGGACAAGGCAAGGGGACAGCTCTGTCCCTCAGTATCCCTCTGCCATCTGGGCTGGGACCACGTTTGGTGTTCCTGGGAAGCCGTCAGGCACAGGGCTGCTCCTGACACTGGAGGAAGGGATCAGGAGAATTCTCAGAGAATTCCCATGTTGGGAGGGATCGTACAGGGCGCAGAGGGGCTCTGCCACCAACCTCCAGGCAAGGAGCCAATGTGGCTGCCTGGTCCCATCTGGAGCTCTGTGGCTGTGCTGGCTGAGCTCAGCTGTGCCAGCAGGGCAGAGCTCCCCAGGACCCCACTGCTCACCATGGGACATCCAATGGGGACCACGGGCAGGGGTGCTCTGGCTGGGAGCTGATCCCCAGCCCCTGTGCCCTGACCCTGCTGTGTCCCACAGGGTCCCTGGATGCCACGGAGCAGGATGGGCACCACGGCCGTGCTGCTGGCCCTGCTGCCCACGGCCACCGCTCAGCCCACGCCGCCCCCAGGCTGCGGCCACGACCTCTCCTCCCTCTACTACAACCTCTGTGACCTCTCGGCGGGCTGGGGCATCGGGGTGGAAGCAGTGGCCAGCCTGGGCGTGGTGACCACCTTCGTGCTCACCATCGTCCTGGTGGCCAGCCTGCCCTTCGTGCAGGACCACCAGAAGAAGAGCCTGGTGGCCACGCAGGTCTTCTTCCTTCTGGGCACCTTCGGCCTCTTCTGCCTGACCTTCGACTTCATCGTGGGGCCGGATTTCTCCACCTGCACCTCCCGCCGCTTCCTCTTCGGCGTCCTCTTCGCCATCTGCTTCTCCTGCCTGCTGGCCCACGCCGTGGCCCTCAACTTCCTGGCGCGGCGCAACCGTGCCCCGCGGGGCTGGGTGACGCTGGCGGCCGCCCTGTCCCTGGCCTCGGTCGAGGTCATCATCAACGCCGAGTGGCTCCTCATCACGGTGGCGCGGCGCGAGGGCGGCCCCGCGGATCCCTGCCAGCTGGCGGGCGCCGACTTCGTCATGGCGCTCATCTACGTCATGGCCCTGCTGGTGGCCGCCTTCGGCGCCGCCTGGCCCGCGCTCTGCGGCCGCTACGGCCGCTGGCGCAAGCACGGCGCCTTCATCCTGGCCACCACCGGCCTGTCGGCGGCCATCTGGCTGGCCTGGACCGTCATGTACCTGTACGGGAACCGGCGCGCCGGCCGCGCGCCCGGCTGGGACGACCCCACGCTGGCCATCGCGCTGGTGTGCAACGCCGCCGCCTTCCTGCTGCTCTACGCCATCCCCGAGGTGACGCACGTGACGCGGCGCGGCCCCGAGCAGGCCTTCGAGGACGACGGCTACCCCACGCGGGGGGTGGGCTACGAGACCATCCTCAAGGAGCAGAAGTCGCAGAGCATGTTCGTGGAGAACAAGGCCTTCTCCATGGATGAGCCGTCCTTTGGTAGGCGCCAGGGCTCGCCAGGGACGTTCTCACCCCGTGGCAGGGCGGGCACCATCCTCTTGGGGACACTGGGGATGTCCCCACCGGGGATGGCAGTGGTGAGGGGGTGACGAGACGTCTGGCAGTGACCTGCCCGCTGCTGGCGCCTGCTGCTCTTGTGGCTCCCCAGAACTGGCCGGGCTGGGTGTACCAGTTTGGGCTGAGCCCAGCAGCCACAGGGAGCTCCCTCATTCCCTCCCTCCCTCCCTCCCCGGCGTGGGGTGCCCGCGGCTCCTGCCCCTCCGCCCCGGGCCCACGGGACCCTGCAATAACACGGGGTGCTGACAGTCCCAGTGGGTGCAGTGGGTGGGTGTGCCAGGTGTCTGCTCCCCACGGGGGAGGGAGGGTCCCCCTGAGCAGCGCCTGCACCCGAGAGACCCTACAATAACAAGCCATGGGCAGGCAGCAGCGGTGCCATCCCTGGGGACAGGAGTGTCCCGCGGGAAAGGCAGGCAGCTGCTGAGTCAGCTCGTTAAACCTGCTAACGAGGTACAGGGAGCCCCAGTGGGGTGGCACTGGCTCCATGGTGACTGTCCCCGTGTCTCCGCAGCCAAGAAGCCGGTGTCCCCATACAGTGGCTACAACGGGCAGCTGCTGACCAGTGTCTACCAGCCCACCGAGATGGCTCTGATGCACAAGGGGATGGTGAGTGTGACACCAGGGGTGGCCACACACTGCCAGGAATGACAGGAATGGGGGACAGGGTGTGGGTGGGGTGTTCCTGTCACCCCTGTGTCCCACAGGCTGCTCTAACGGGGTGGGGACCTTCCAGGCCTTCCCGTGGGGCTGGGGCGTTCCCGGTGCTGTGACTTCCCACCCCCGTGTCTGCCCCTCAGAGTGAAGGTCCCTACGACGTGATCCTGCCCCGTGCCTCCACCAGCCCCATGCCCAGCAGTGCCAGCTCCACGCTCCGAGCCGAGGACGCCTTCGCGGCGCAGGCGCGGCACTCCAGCATCCCGAGGGACACCCGCGGCTGCCAGGTGGGTGAACGGTGGCTGCAGCGGGGGCAAAGTCCGGCCCTGCCATGGTGACGGGGCTGCCCGGCACCCAGAGCCATCCCCCCGGTGGGTCAGGGTACACCTCCGTGGTCCTGGTGCCGCCCTGTCCTGGTGCCACCGCGCTGTGCCCACAGGTGCAGTCCCCGTACAGCAGGAACCGCTGGTGAAGCCCCTTGCAGCGCCGGCACAGCCGAGGGCTCGCCCAGCCCCATCCCACCGTGACTGACGTGCCAATGCCACCCCGTGAGGTGTGAATGCCACCCCGGCTGGCAGCCAGAGCCGATTCCTGCCCGTGGGACGCCTGGACGCGGCCCCAGAGCCAGCGCTCCCACCTGCCCGTCCCACCTGGCCACGGACCCCTGACCCCTGCCTCAAGGACTGGCTCCCGTGAGGACACCCCCGGTTGTCACCTTCGTGATGCACAGACCCCTCTGCCTCCCCCAGGCCACGGACCCTCCAAAGCTGGGGAGCCCGTGGGACCCCACCCAGGGCACCCCCAGCACCGAGCCCCTGGCCCTGCACTGACCCCCCCAGCCCTGGGGACCCCGAGCTGAGCTGGCCCATCCCAGCGCAGGGCACAAGGGGACACCAAGCTGTGCCCAGCTCCGTGCCTCTGTTTCCCCGTTGCTGCGGGAGGGGGATCAGTGCCTTGCTGGGGCTGGGGACCAGCCTCCCCAGCTCTGGCCGCCTTCTCGGTGCCTTTCCCCCCCTGCAGGGAGTGGGGAGGGAGCTGGGCCCCTCGCCCTCCTTGTGGCTTTCTCTGCCAAGTTTCCTTTTCATTTTTTTCAGGTCGCCCCAATAAAGGTGGTTTTTCCTATGATGCTGTGGCAGGATGCTGTGCTGGGGGTCCCAGGTGTTCCCCATGCCAGGGGCCGCTCCCGCGGGCTCAGCTCCGTGCCCCCATTCGGGGGAGGGACTGGGGGGCTCCGGGCAGGCTCCTCGGCACCCCCATCGCCCAGGCGGGGCCGGGATGCCGTGGGCAGATGGGCAGCCGGGCGGGAGGTTGCACGGCACGGAGGACGTGCCAAGGTCGCGGTGGTTTTCCCGCTCGGATTGCCTTCCCCTGCAGAGCCATTCCTCCTCCTCCTCCTCCTCCGGGCAGGAAGCCTGCGGCCGGCAGCGCCATGAATTATTCAGGGCTGGAAGGGCTCGGTGGGGGCAGCGGGTGCCCGGCTCTCCTTGAGCCGGAGCCGGGATGGCGGCAGGGGTGCCCTGCACGGTGTCCGCACAAGGGACAGGCAGCGGGAGGGTGGCACTCTCCTTTAGCTGGCACCAGCCCCCGCTCCCGGCTGCGGGGACACGGGAGCCGGGTGTTGGCAGCGGGATGCGGCCGTGCCCCCCGGGCCGTGCTGCGTCAGCCGTGTTTACCTGGCACCTGTGTTTACCCGGTGCCGAGCGGCAGCGGGGACATTGCCCAGCAGCACCAGGCACTCGGTGTCACCAGGGCCACTGTCACCACAGCACTCCTGCCGCCCGCGGGCACCGCATGGCACAGCGCAACGTCACCCCCCAAGGGCACCTCCACCTTCTCGGGGACAGCAAAGGCACCCGACAAACAGGGGGCAGGGAGTGAGTGCCAGCGCTCTCAGGGGTGGCAGGGCACGGCGGAGCGGCCCCGCGGCCGTGCCCAGCCCCTCCGGAAGCGCGGATCCCACCGGCCCCGCCAGCGCCGGCCGCGGCGCGGGGCGGCCCCGCTCCAACAGGGAACGCTTTGTGCCGCCGGGGCCGCGAACAGCGCAGCCTTTGTCCGGCCAGGTGAGGCAGCCACGGCTGCGCCCCGCCGGGAGCAGCCCCGGAGCCTGCCCGGAGCCGGGGGCTGCCCGCGGGCGGTGGCAGGTGGCACCGGGGACCCGGCAGCACACCTGGCACCGGGCTCACCGCGACCACACGGGCAGGGGGTGCCAAGGGCAGGGCTGCGTGTGGCTGCAGCCCTGGGGCTCGAGCAGGGTCACCAACAGCGACGAGAAAGGCAAGTGACACCATGCACGGCAGTCCTGCGGCACGCTCCGTGTCCCCAGCACCGCCTCACTCTCCTCCCACCGCCGCTGAGCCAGGCACTGGGGTCTCCTCATGGCTGAGGAACGAGGCTCCTGCCCCACCAGAGCCCTGCCAGGGCCAGCCCATGGGGACAGTGACACGCCTGGCACTGCCATCTGCCAGCAGAGCAGTGTCCCTCAGGAACCCCTCAGGAGCTCCTCAGGAACTCGGGAACCCTCAGGAACCCCTCAGGAACCCCTCAGGAGCCCCTCAGGAACCCCTCAGGAACCCCTCGGGAACCCCTCGGGAACCCCTCGGGAACCCCTCAGGAACCCCTCAGGAACCCTCAGGAACTCCCAGGAACCCCTCAGGAACCCCTCAGGAGCCCCTCAGGAACCCCTCAGGAACTCCTCAGGAACCCTCGGGAACCCCAGGAACCCCTCAGGAACCCCTCAGGAACCCCTCAGGAACCCCTCAGGAACCCCTCGGGAACCCCTCAGGAACCCCTCAGGAACTCCTCAGGAACTCCTCAGGAACCCCTCAGGAACCCCTCAGGAACCCCTCAGGAACCCCTCAGGAACTCCTCAGGAATCCTCAGGAACTCCTCAGGAACCCCTCAGGAACCCCTCAGGAACCCCAGGAACCCCTCAGGAACCCCTCAGGAACCCCAGGAACCCCTCAGGAACTCCTCAGGAACCCCAGGAACCCCTCAGGAACCCCAGGAACCCCTCAGGAACCCCTCAGGAACCCCAGGAACCCCTCAGGAACCCCTCAGGAACAGGGAGCACAGACACGCTCACACCACCGGCTCCTTTTACTCCACGCCAGTCCACGGCCCAGCAGGGACCCAGTGCAGCCTGAGGGAGCAGTGTGGGGCTGTGGGGCTCAGCAGTGACACAGGGACACCAGGACAATGTCCCCCTGGAGTGCCAGGGGCTCAGCCCGGCCCGGCCCGGCCGCGCTCCCGCTCCAGCTGTTTGCGCCTCTGGATGTCGCGGTAGGCGCGGATGACACGGGCTCGCTCCTCCTCCAGGATGCGCCGGCGAGCCATGGACACCACCGGGGACACCGGGGACACTGGGGACGCCTGGCTCTGGCCCAGGCGAGGCGTCAGGAGGAGCTGCTTCCGTCCAGCCTGCAGGCACAGAGGGGACAGCTCAGGGGGGACGGGTGACACACCGGGACTGAGCTCCGAGGAGCCATCACTGCCCTCCCAGGTAGCCAAAGGGTGGGTGGCACTGTCCCCAGAGCTCACCTGCTCGGCAGGAGCCCGTCCCCTGGGCCGGGAGGTGATGGTGGGGGGCTGTGTCACCACCTCTCCGAAGGGCACCGTGTCTGCAAGGGAACGGGGGTCAGTGGGGGACCCTCGGGGTGCCCGGCCCAGCTCCCCCCACCCCTCCACGTGCTGCCCCCCGGGGCTGGGGTCACCTCAGCCCCCCCACTCCATTCTCACCTTGCATCAGGCTCTTCTCCAGCATGGCCTCCTTCTTCTCCTCCTTTTTCTTCCGAGCTTTTTCCAGTTTCCTTTTCTGAAACCTGAAGAGCCACATCACAGCTGGGGCTCAGGGGTGGACGGACAGGGAGCAAGCAGCGAGTCCCCACCCCATGGGAGCCCCCAAATCCCACAGCTTTACCCCCAGGAGGGCAGAGCAGCCTTGTGGCCCTATTCCCAGAGATCCATCCCCATGGAAAGGGCACCCCCAAACCTGGGCAAGGGGACATGCCACAGGCATGGGCTGGCCCCATCCGGCTCCCAGGGCCTTGCTCTCACTCTTTTTTCCTTTGGGACTTCTCTGGAGCCATGGCCTCCTTCTCAGGCTCCCTCTGGGGCTGGTTCTCGGCGAGGAAGAGCACACGCTGCACCTCCTGCTGCATGCGGCAGATGTAGGAGCGCTCCGACTCCCCCCTGCCCCTCCTGAACCTGGGCACGGGGACGTCCCCCGGAGCCCTGGGGCCCTGGCACTGCTGCTGCTGCTGCTGCTTTTTCTTCTCTAGGAGAGACAGGTGACATTCCCACAGCGGTGACACCACGGGGTCCCTCCGGCCGGCACAGCGCGGGTGGGATGTCACCAGAGAGAGAGGGATGTCCCATGGCAGGACCCAGCCGTGCTGTGAGCTCCTGGGCCAGCCCCCGGGCCACCTGCTGGGGCCACCTGCGTGTCCCACCTGCCACCTGCCTCTTCCCGGGGCCCGGGCGCTTCAGGGCCTCACGGCTCCGCATGAGCTCCCGCAGGCGGAACGGGATCTCCTGCTCCTCCGGGTGCTTGGGCTTCATGTTGTCCTTCTTCTCCTTCCTGGGGAAAATGAGCACAGGGAGAGGGCTCCAGGGAAGCACCGGGACCGGGAGGCTGGGACACCGGGACCCAGGCACCGGGACACCGGGACCCAGGCACCGGGACACCGGGATCCATGCATGGAAGGATGATGGGGTTTGAGCACGGTGGGAAGCTGAGACTCAGGCATGGCTGGACACCGGGGCCTGGGTACGGACAGACACCGGGACCCGGGCACGGTAGAGATCAGGACGCAGACACCGAGAACAGGACACCGCCAGGCCCACCCGAGACCCCGCGTGGGTCCGGATCCCAAACCGAGAGCGATCCCGACTGGATCCCGCGGGCACTGACCTGCTGCGCAGCGGGACGGCCGGTCCATGTTCCGATCTCGGTCCCGCTTTCTGTCCTGGTCCCGCTTTCCGTCCCTGTCCTGGTCCCGGTCCTGCTTTCTGTCCCTTTCCTGGTCCCAGTCCCGGTCTCCGGCCCTGTTTCGGTCCCGATCCCGGTCTCCTGTCCCTGTTTCGGTCCCGATCCCGGTTTCTGTCGCGGTCCCCGGGCCGGTTTCTGTCCCTGTCCCTGTCCCTGTCCCCGTCCCGGTCCCGGTCCCGGTCCCCGGGCCATGGTTCCGCCGCTCCTCACGTGCCTGTTCCGCCACGACTTCCGCCTTTCTGGCCCCGCCCCCTGCTGTTTATTGGTCCCACTTCCCCGCCACTCCCGCCCTGCTGAGCGCACCGGGCTGCTATTGGCTGAGAGAGCTGTCACTCGGGGCGGGGACGGGGCCAGGGGCTGAGGCCGGATGCTGCTGCGGGGGCTGGCGGGGGCGCGCCGGGGGGTGAGCGGGGACGGGAGGGGACAACGGGGGGAAACGGGGGGACAACGCGGGTCTGGGCGTGGGGAGACACGGGGGAGGCCTCGGGAGGGGCCAGGAGGTGCTGGGCGTGAGATGTGAGCGAGGACGGGGGTGGTATTGGGGTGTCATGGGGGGTGCTGGGGATGGCGGACGACAAGGGGGACAAATGAGGGGACAAGGGGGCCTGGGGGGATGGGGGAAATGAGGGGACAAGGAGGGGATGGGGATTGAGGGGAGTGGGGGGAACAAGGATGGGATGGGCATGGAGCTGAGGGGGGTGCAGGGAATGGGGTGGGGGGCAGGACTTGGGGGTGTTGGAGGGGGATATGGAGGTGCTGATAGTGGGGGTACAGTAGGAGCAGGGAATGGGGTGGGGGGCAGGAATTGGGGGTTTTGGAGGGGGATATGGAGGTGCTGGCATTGGGGGTACACTGGGAGCAGGAATTGGGGTGTTGGGAGGATATGGAGGTTCTGGCAGTGGGGCACGCTGGGAGCAGGGGGTTCCTGTGGCTGAGCTGGGGCTGCAGCAGCCCCTCCGTGCCCCCCCCCCAGACTGGCCCCATCACGGGGGTCTCTGCTCCCTGCAGCCCCCAAAGAGCCCCGGGGGGACCCCAGGCCCCCACCCCGCCACCTCCTGCAGCCCCCGGGGGCGTTCGGACAGCACAGCAGAGCCTGGGGGCACCCCGGACACCCCGGGAAGGGACAGCAGGACAGCCACCCCTGATGGTGACAGTGGGGACCCTCGTGCAGCCCCCCCGGTGCCCCCCCCGCCCACCCACTGCTGCGGCACCGGCTGCCCCAACTGTGTCTGGGTGGCCTACGTGGAGGAGCTGCTGGAGCGGCACCGGGACGGCGGAGCCCAGGCCTTGGCGGCCGTGGAGCAGCACGTGGAGGACGAGAACATCAAAATGATCCTCAGGATGGAGATCAGGCTGCGTGCCAGGAAGGAATGAGCCTCCCCTGGGCTGCCCAGACAGCGGGGGGACACCCCCGAGGGGACAGGATCCGGGTCTGGGTGGTTTGGAGCGATTGCTGTGTGCTGAGTGCGCCATCCCAGGGGTGTCACGCGAGCTGGGGTCACCTCCTGTCCCACAGGGAGCTGCCCTTGGGGACAGGTGGTGGCTCAGGGCTGTGCTGAGCCCCGGATTTCCTGGGAGCTGCATGCTGTGCCCTCCCCAGCATGGCAAATCCCTGCCAAGGGCAGGCTGGGCAGCCCCCCAGCCCTCCTCCTCCTCCTCCTGTGATCCCAGCTGGAATTTAAGCACCTTGGGGGGATTTTCAGCACCTTGGCCATGCCCTGGTGATGGGGAGGGCTGGGGGGGCTGGGCCAGACCCTCCCCAGTGACACCACAAAGCCTCTTAGGGGCCTCTCCATGGGGGCAGCGTGTGGCACCGAGCACGTGGGGAGCTGCAGCTCCCGTCAAGGACACTGTCCCTGTCCCTGGTGTCACATCCTGCCGGGCTGCTCACCAAGGTGCCTTTTCTGCCTCCATCTTCAATCCCCAGAAACTTGTCCCAACACCCCCCCTCCATCCTGGGGGACTCTCAGCCTTTGAGACCCGCCCAGACCCCCCCCACGGCATCCCAGGACAAGGTCCCCAAGAAGCCACCCAGCCCTGAGTGTCACTCGCTAATGAACCCAAATTAACAGCCAGGTTCTGCTCTCTGCCAGGGAAGTAGGTGCTTCTCCATGGAAAACACTCCTGGATTTCTTTAATCCTATTTGTTGGAGCCCAACTAATTGCAATTAGTGGCAGGGGCTGAAGTTCAATTAAAGTGTGCTGAGATTAGTCTGTTTTTAATTGCTTTAGTGCTGGATTAGGGAAGCTTTGGAGCAACACCAGCCACGGGCAGGGGCTGCTGGACCCTCTCTGGGAGCAGGACCCCCACCCAGGCTGGGCTGGAGCCTGGAATGGGGGTCCCATGGCTCTCTGTGGGATCAGGGGACACTGGGGGGGTCTCTTTGGGAATGGGATCCCCCCACGTGGGATCCACTGCCCACGGGCACGGGCAGGGCTAATCCTGACACCTCCTCCCCCCAGAGCAGGGGAAGGACACCCCAGGATTACCCCAGGGGAAAGCAGGGAGGTGAATAATCCTATTACCCCCGGGCAGGATAAATCTCCTCCCGAAAAAGCCCCCAGAGCATCTCCAGGCCGGAGGGAGCCGGGCTGGGCGGAGGGAGCAGCTCTGGAGCCGGGATCGCGGCACTCTGTGAGTCAGGGGAGGGGACAGGGGGGTGTTTGCTGCTCTCCCTGCATCCAGGAGCACCCAGGAGCATCTCCCGGGCTTGGGTCCTTGTTCCCAGAGCCGTGCCCAGCTCTGCAGCAGGGCCAGATCCCCCACACCGATCCCAGAGCGGGGCTTGTGCCCAGAATTCCCACTCCTGGTGCCGTGAGCCATCCCTGCTCCCCCTCCCCAGCCTGGGGTACCCCACACCCCCACACCGACCTGGGCAAGCCATGGAGGGTCCTGGCAGAGCCCCGAGGGGTCCCCAGGTGTCGCTGGGGTGGGGGACAGGGCAGGGAGGAGCAGCAGCGGCCCTGGGGTGCCCTTCCCTGCCTTTGGGGTTAACGCTGAGCTGGGCTGAGCCAGCCTTGTGGGGAGGGGGCTCTGCAAAGCCCCCCAGGGGCTGGGTGGGAGGAGAAGCTGGTGGCCCCTTTTCCCTCCAGCGGGTGCGAGGAGCCGTCCCGTGCCAGCGCTGAGCCCAGGGAATGCTGTGAGCTGTGGGGAGTGCTGTGAGCCCAGGGGAACACCGTGAGCTCCAGGGAGCACCGTGAGCACCAGGGAGCACCGTGAGCACCGGGAGCCCCAGGGAGCACCGTGAGCTCCAGGGAGCACCGTGAGCCCAGGGGAACACTGTGAGTTCCAGGGAGCACCGTGAGTTCCAGGGAACGCCGTGAGCTCCGGGGAACGCCGTGAGCCCAGGGGAACACTGAGCTCCAGGGAGCACTCTGGGTTCCAGGGGACACCGTGAGTTCCAAGGATCACCGTGAGTTCCAAGGATCACCGTGAGCCCAGGGGAGCACCGTGAGCTCCAGGGAGCACCGTGAGCTTCAGGGAGCACCTTGAGCTCTGGGGAACGCTGTGAGTTCCAGGGAACACCGTGAGCCCAGGGAGCACTGTGGGTTCCAGGGAACACCGTGAGTTCCAAGAATCACCGTGAGCCCCAGGGAACACTGTGAGCTCCAGGGAACACCGTGAGCTCCAGGGAACACCGTGAGCTCCAGGGAACCAGGGGAACACTGTGAGCCCAGGGGAACACTGTGAGCCCCAGGGAGCACCGTGAGTTCCAGGGATCACCGTGAGCCCAGGGGAGCACCGTGAGCCCCAGGGAGCACCGTGAGCTCCGGGGAACGCCTGTGAGTTCCAGGGAACACCGTGAGCCCCGGGGCTACCAGCCATGAGCCTGGATCCCCCCAAGCTGGAGGTCAAATCGGCCACGAGGGTGAGCGGGGGTCCTGCCACCCCCCGCAAGGGACCCCCCAAGTTCAAGCAGAGGCAGACGAGGCAGTTCAAGAGCAAACCCCCCAAAAAGGGGGTGCAGGGGTGAGTGGGGAACAGCCTGGGATGGGGAGGGGCCCTGCCTGGGGTCAGGCCAGACAATTCCTCTTTCCTTGCAGGTTTGGTGATGACATCCCAGGCATGGAGGGGTTGGGAACAGGTATGGCAATGCCACCCCTTTGGCAGTTGGGGGACAGGGCCTGGGGGGGTCACACTGCCACAAACTCTGTCCTCTCTCTCCTCAGACATCACTGTCATCTGTCCCTGGGAAGCCTTCAGCCACCTGGAGCTGCACGAGCTGGCTCAGTACGGAATCATTTAGGATTTGGGCAGGCTCACCAGCCCTGTAGTGCTGTGTAGGTCAAGGCCCCCCTGCCCATGCTGGGGACGGGGGGCTCAGCTTGGAAAACTGCTCATTAAACCCTAACGAGTACAGGAGTCAGTGTTGGGGCTGGGGGTGGAGGGAGAGCGGCTCCCCAGGGCCTGGGGTGGGGTGGGCAGGATGCAGACGGGGTCAGGATTCTGACAAGGTTTATTTGGGGCTGGACCAGCACCCCAGACATCCCCAAATCCCCAATGTCCCTGCACACCCTCAGCTGCAGCGATAGTGGCATGGACAGTGGTGCATTGCCACTAATGGCAGTGGTGGCATGGACAAGACCCAGGTGGGTTCAGGATTTTTGACAAGGTTTATTTAGGCCCAAGCCAGGCAATCCTCACTGCCACACCCTCCCAGCCATGATATCCTCGAGCACCCTCACGGCCATGAGCGCTCCCACAGCCTCCAGCACCAGCAGGGTGGCACAGACATGACCCAGAGGGGTTCAGGACTCTGACAAGGTTTATTTGGGGCTGGACCAGCACCCCGGGCATTCCCAAAGCTGCAAACCCTCAGCTGCAGCACCAGTGGCAATACACAGACGGGTTCAAGATTTTGACAAGGTTTATTTAGGACCAAACCAGGCAGTCCTCACAGCCACGAGCGCTCCCACAGCCTCCAGCAGCAGCAGGGTGACGGCCTTGGCAGCGATGGCCCTGGCCTGGGGTGGGATGGGCAGGACACAGATGGGTTCAGGATTCTGACAAGGTTTATTTCAGGCATCCCCAAAGCTGCAATGTCCCTGCACACCTTCAGCTGCAACACCAGTGGCAGCACAGACAAGACACAGACAGGTTCAGGATTCTGACAATGTTTATTTAGGACCAAACCAGGCAATCCTCAGTGCCACACCCTCACGGCCGTGATATCCCCGAGCACCCTCAGGGCCATGAGCGCTCCCACGGCCTCCAGCAGCAGCAGGGCCTGGGGTGGGATGGGCAGGACACAGACAGGTTCAGGATTCTGACAATGTTTATTTAGGCCCAAACCAGGCAATCCCCACGGTGCCCTCATTGCCACACCCTCCCATCCGTGATATCCCCAAGCACCCTCAGGGCCATGAGCGCTCCCACGGCCTCCAGCAGCAGCAGGGTGGGGTGGGCCCCAGCAGCGACAGACAGGCCAGGCCCCTCAGCCCCAGGGCCAAACCAGGCCCCAGGCAAGCCCCTCGGTGTGCAGCAGGTCACGCCGCCGGGGCCCAGCGCCAGCGCCCCGAAGCCGCACTGGGCGTTGGGCACGGAGCCGCCCTGCAGCGGCTGCCGGCAGCAGGAGGCCGGCACACCGCAGGCCTGCACGCCCGGGGAGCTGCAGTTGAAGTACCTGTGGGGTGGACACGGAGATTGGGGTCATACAGGTTCAGGGGACGGGGAGTCCCACACACCCAGCCATGGAGCTGGACGCCAAGTGTGGGTTCCAGCTCTGCCTTCTCTTTTCTAGGCCCCGAACACGAGTCCTCAGCACAGACCTCACAAGGAACGGGGGGGGGTTTCAGCCCCAGAGTGGGGATGGGGTCTCTCACCCCCTCAGGCACAGAGCTGGACGCCAAGTGTGGGTTCCAGCTCTGCCCTTCTCTTTTCTGGGCTCTTCTGGGCATCCCACCACAACAAACATGAGTCCACAGCACAGACCCCACAAAGAATGGGGGGGTTTTCAGCCCCATGGTGGGGATGGGGTCTCTCACCCCCTCAGGCACAGAACTGGACACCAAGTGTGGGTTCCAGCTCTGTCCTTCTCTTTTCTGGGCATCCCACCACACCAAACATGAGTCCTCACCACAGACCCCACAAAGAATGGGGGAGGTTTTCAACCCCATGGTGGGGATGGGGTCCCACAAAGGAGATTCTCAGCCCTGTGGTGGGCATGGGGTCCCATACCAAACAGGGTTTTCAGCCCTGTGAGCATGGTGAGCCTGGTGTCCTACAAAAGGAGGTTTTCAACCCCAGGATGGGGATGGGATCCCACACCCAACAGGATTTTCAGCCCTGTGGTGAGGATAGGGTTCCACAAAGGAGGTTCTCAGCCCCAGGGTGGGCACGGGGTCCCACAAAGGAGATTCTCAGCTCCGTGATAGGCATGGGGACCCACACCAAACAGGGTTGTCTGCTCATTGGGGGGCATGGGGTCCCACAAAAGAGAGTTTTCAGCCCCAGGGTGGGCATGGGGTCCCACACCCAACAGGGTTTTCAGCCCCTTGGGGGATTTGGGGTCCCCCCCCCCAGCCCCAACTCACAGGTTGCTCTCCCAGTCGCGGTAGGACTCGAGGCCACAGCACTGCAGGCTCCGCTGCACCTCATCCACCAGGAACTGCAGGTCGGGATCCTCCTGGTAGCGCAGGAGGCAGAGCAGCAGCAGGTCCCGCAGCGCGTCCCGCAGCCGCCGCCGCAGCAGCAGCAGCAGGAGCCCCCCCAGCAGCTCCAGCCCCCCGAAAACCAGCAGGGCGCCCAGGAAGAAGCGCAGCAGGCAGGGGCTGGCTCGCAGGGCGCCCAGGCAGCCGGCCAGGGACACGGCGCTGGCCACCAGCCCCACCAGCACCAACAGCAGCATGGGGTCCGAGCCCAGGGGCGCCCCACGCTCCCCCCCGGGCAGGGAGCTCTTGGTCAGCAGCCCCCAGACCCCCACGGCAAGGGTGAGCAGCCCCAGCAGGAGGAAGAGGAGGTTCCAGAGGAAGGCCAGGTAGCGCACACAGCGGCTGAAGGGGCTGGGTTTGGGGGGGTCGGGGTACCACACCCGGGGTCCTGCTCGGCCGTGTCATCATCGTCGTCATCATCATCATCATCAAAGGAGGAGTAGGGCAGCTCCGCCAGCCTGGATGCCTGCACGGACAGAGGAGCCACTCACAGCCCCGCAGAAATGTGAGCACGTCCCACAGCCGGACACTGTCACGGGCTCCTGGAGCCGCCCCACACTGCCCTGCTTAGCCCCAAACCCACCCCTGCTCATCACGGGGGGCTGCAGGGGAGCACCCCAAAGACTCTGACCTAAGGGAACCCCAGATCCACCCCTATGGAGACCCCCGGGGATGCAGCACGCTGCTACCCAGGGACGGGGGAACATAGGGTAAGGGGTGCCGGGGTTACCTGGGGCAGCAGCCGGGTGCCCTCCCCGTGGGGCTGGAACAAGCGGACTCTGCTCAGCGCCATCGCCGCTACCTCGTGCCCGGACCCGTCACACTCCCATCATGTGAGGGGCTGCGGGCGGGATTAAATGGGGCTGTGTGCGCCGCCCCACTGCTGGGCACGGTCCCCCCACCCTCCCACCCCCACAGTTGGCCCCGATCCCCCCCTGCTCCACAGCTGGGCCCGATCCCTCCCTCCAACACCGCGGGGGCCCCTCCGAGGCCACCGGGGGCGCTGCTTGTGTGCGGAACTAAAGAGTGAGCGCTGCGGCGGGAGGGGACACTTATATCTGTAGCACCGAGGCAGCATGGGGGACCATTGTGGCGGTGACACCGAGGCAGCACGGGGGGACGACTGGTGGTGACGCCGGGATAGGAACCTTGGTGCGGCGGAACGCGGGCGCAGGGCGCGGGGCCGGGGGGCGGGCGCGAGGGCGGGCCGGTCCCGGGAGGCGGCGGGCCGGGCCGGGCCGGGAGGAGCCGGGCAGGGCCGGGCCGGGCCGGGCAGGGCCGGGACAAGCGCAGCGGGACGGGCCGCACCGGGCCGTGTCTGTGCGCCGCGGCGAGCCCCGGGCCCGCGGGCAGCGCCATGGCCGAGACGATTGTGAGTGCGGCCGGGGGAGGGGCGATGAGGCAGCAGATTCCTGTGGGGCCGGGACGGGGCACCGGGACGGGGGGCCGGCGGCGGGGCCGGCGGTGTCCGGGCAGGGCAGGCCCCCGAGCGGCGGCGCGGGCGGGTCCCCCGTGGATTTCCCCGCGGGGGTCGCGGCCGTGAGCCCGCGGTGCCGCTCGGCTCGGGGCGGGGGGCTCGGGGGCTGCTCGCTCCGGTGAACGGCTCCCGGCGCCTCCCGGCGGGCTGTGCCCCGGAGGGAAGTCGGGAGAGTGGGAAGGGCTCCTGCGGGGTGACGGCGGGACACGGGCAGCTCGCCGGGCCCCCTCCCGTGCCTGCCCCTCGCCCGTGTCCCCTCCCCGCCCACGCCGTGCCCGTGTCCCCGTGTCCCCGTGTGGTGTCCCCGTGTCACACAGCCGCGGCTGAGCGTCCCCGCCAGACCCGCTCGAGTCCCAGCGCTGCCCCTGAGCGCTCCGGGGACACCGAGGTTCACATTTGTCCCTGTCCCCGAGGGTTCCTCTCCCTGTCCCCCCGCCAGGAGCTCCGGTTTCCCCGGAGCCGCTGGAGTCTCCTTCCCCGTTCCCGGGGCTGGGCCACGCCAGTGCAGTGCCCAGTAACACCAGTTGGGCCGGTGCCTGTGTGAGTAACTCCCCTTGGAAGGTCTGATGCGGCCTCCTGAAGGTCTCATTCCACCTCTGAGGTCAGAGCTTTGGCCAGAGGTGTTTTCCTTGGAGCCAGCTGGATGCCAGGAGCCCGGAGTGCTGGAATGATTCCCCCCGTGCTCGCAGACATCACCCAGTGCTGCCCCAGAACTGCTCCCCTGGCTGGTTCCAGACCTGGGGAAGAGGGAGAAGGAGGGAGGAGTGGGGAACATCAGTTTGGGGGCGCAGGGTGGGCTCTGTCCCCCTCCCTGACCCGGTGCTCCCTCGTTCCCAGATTATCCGTGTGCAGTCGCCGGAGGGAGTGAAGAGAATCACGGCCACCAAGAGAGAAACGGTGGGGACGTTCCTCAAAAAGGTACCCAGGGTGCCCAGTGCCTTCCCACGGGATGGGGCAGGGCTCCCCTGGCTCTGTCCTGTGGGAGATCCGTGTTTAACCCCCCTGGCAGCAGCGAGGAGCAGCATTCCATGTGGAAAACCACACCTGGATTGGTGCAGCTTGCGTTGTTCCAGAGGGAAAATGGGAAATTTAAAGAAAAAACTCCCTCAGCTTCTCCACTGGGGCTTCCTGGGGTGGGAACTTCCCTGGGAAGGACTTTTTGGGGCTCTCCCAGAGAAGTGGCAGCTGGGGAGCAGAAGGGGAGCTGTGGGATGGCCAATCCTGCTGCTCCAGGCGGGTTCCAGGCTGGCTCAGCTGCAGGATTTGGGTTTGGGATGTTGTTTGGGTGTGCTGTGTGTGCTCCTGGCTCTCCAGGATGGATTTGGAGGGAGCAGGGCAGGGAGGGAGTGAGATCCAAGGGGCTCCTGGGAGATCCCAGGGCTCCAGGGCTCCCTGGGAGAGCAGGGCAGGGATGCAGGAGCAGGGGCTCCTGGGAGGGGGATGCAGTGAGATCCCAGGGGCTCCTGGGGAGGGAGGGCAGGGCAGGGCAGGGATGCAGTGAGATCCCAGGGGGGCCAGGGGCAGTGAGATCCCAGGGCTCCTGGGCAGGGCAGGGATGCAGTGAGATCCCAGGGGCTCCTGGGGACAGCAGGGCAGGGATGCAGTGAGATCCCAGGGGCTCCTGGAGGGCAGGGATGCAGTGAGATCCCAGGGGCTCCTGGGCAGGGCAGGGATGCAGTGAGATCCCAGGGGCTCCTGGACAGGGCAGGGATGCAGTGAGATCCCAGGGGCTCCTGGGCAGGGCAGGGATGCAGTGAGATCTGTGAGCACGCTCTGGGGATGGGGCTGGCCCTGCTGTGATGCAGCTGCTTTTGTTGTTCAGGAAGTTCTCCCTTTGCTCCCCTCCTGCAATTCCTCTGGAGCCTCAGCCTGGGGGTTCTTTGCTCCCTGAGTGTGTTCCTGAAGGGAAGGGAATGGCAGCAGTGGGAACGTTCCCTTTGTGAGTCACAGCTTGGGCTGAGCTGTGGCCCAGACGGGACAGCATTCCCTGCCAGCGTTCCCACCTGGCCAGGACAATCCTGCTGTTCTTCAGGGCTGCCTCAGGGACACTCCCTGCAGCCCCAGCCAAGGCAAGAGAAGCTTCCAGCAGCTCTGGAGCCTGTGCAGAACGAGCTGCTGCTTTCCAGGCTCGGGTTACTCGGGCTGGAAAACACTTCCTGCCAGGACAAAAGCACCTGGAATTGCCTGTTCATCTGGGGCAGGCTCTGTGCTCTGGCTGAGCTGCAGCAGGGACGTGTTTGGGTTTATTTCCTGCTCCAGGGTTTGCTTGGAACAGGAAAGTGGCAAATTTTCCCACCTGAGGTCTGTGTTTTATCTACATCCAGGTCTCTCCTACCTGTGCTGTGGATTTTAATGCTGGAATGTTCACCCAGGGGCTGGGTTTGGTGTTTAGGGGGGCAGCTGTAATTAGAGAGGTGTCAGATTGCTGCTTCCATTCCAGGAATGAGCCTGGATCTGCTCCAGGAGTGCTCAAGGAATGAGGGGCTGGGGAACCTTCCCTGTCTCCTGTGGCTCATCCTGGGGAAAAGCACCCAAAAAAGTCACTCTGGCTGTGCTCAGGATCAGGCATCAGCTCAAACCTGCTGTTAATGTGTTGTGGGATTTGTCTGCCCCCAAAAATGGAATTCTGTGGCCTGAGGAGCAGGAGCTGATCTCTGTGAAAGGGTCCCATTCAAAGGGATCACTCAGTGCTGCAAATCACAGCTGAGCTGACAGGAAAAAAACTGCTTTTCATGGCTGTGCTCATGTGACAGCTCTTTGTGCCTCATCACATTTGTCCTGTGGGCAGGATCCCATCCCTGACTCTGACCTAAGCCATGGGGATTGTTTTTATTAATAAAAATAGAGGCTTTCACTCCAGAATTTAGGGCAAAACCTGGCAAATAGACAAACTTTAAACACCACTTTTAAACTGAGGAAGTTCTCACGGGGCCAAATGTGCAAATTATTTTGGCAGGGAAGAGGTGTTGGAGTGATTCCAAGTGAACCAGACTTAATCTGAGCTGGGAGAACCTGCCTGGGGACCGAGGGGTGGCTGTGGTGGAGTGAATTCCATGGGAGAGAGCAGAAAAGTGGGGGGAAAGCAGCCAGAACAGCAGGAAGAGGTTGAGTGGAGCAGCTGGGAGGGGGGAATGGAGCTGAGGGCAGAGGATGCACAGAGGTGGAGGTGTGGATTGTGGAATTCTGAGGGCAGGAGGATGGGAATGGCTTGGTGGGAATGGTTTGGTTGGGATGGCTTGGTGGGGATGGCTTGGTGGGGATGGCTTGGTGGGAATGGTTTGGTGGGGATGGCTTGGTGGGAATGGCTTGGTGGGAATGGCTTGGTGGGGATGGTTTGGTGGGGATGGTTTGGTGGGAATGGTTTGGTTGGGATGGCTTGGTGGGGATGGCTTGGTTGGGATTGTTTGGTGGGAATGGTTTGGTGGGGATGGTTTGGTGGGGATGGTTTGGTGGGGATGGGGATTGGGTTGGCGGGGGTGGGGATGGCTTGGTGGGGATGGCTTGGTGGGGGTGGCTTGGTGGGGATGGCTTGGCTTGGTGGGGATGGCTTGGTGGGGATGGCTTGGGGGGGGATGGGGATGGCTTGGCTTGGTTGGGATTGTTTGGTGGGATGGCTTGGTGGGGATGGTTTGGTGGGGATGGCTTGGTGGGCATGGCTTGGTGGGGATGGCTTGGTGGGCATGGTTTGGTGGGGATGGCTTGGTGGGGATGGCTTGGTGGTGTGTGCTGGTGCAGCTGGAGCAGGAAAACTGAGAGAGTGGAGAAGTTTCCCCCTGCAGTCATGCAGTGCTTGCCTGGCTGTGGCTGGAGCTCTGCCTTTGTGTGGTGTGAGGCAGAGACAGTTCTGGTGGAGTTGTTTCAGCTCCTGCTTTAATCCACTGCTCGTTTTTTCCAGGTGTTTCCATCTCTTGTTATGCCGAGCTCAGGAATGGGGGGGAATTGAGCTGAGTTCCTGCAGGAGAAGCTCTCTGGGGTCAGCTGTGGCTCTGAGCCCCTTTCAGGAGGCTCACACCTCACACCCTGTCCCTGCTGCCTGTGTTGCAGGTGGCCAAGGAGTTTGGCTTCAGGAATAATGGATTTTCTGTGTACACCAACCGCAACCGGACCGGCGAGATCACGGCAGCGCAGAACAAATCCCTCAACCTGCTCAAGATCAAGTGAGTCCTCACCAGGAGTGGGGGGCTCTGCTTGGAGCTTCCAGAATGGGAGAAATCACATCCCAGCAGTGCCCAGCTTCCAGTGTCACTCCTGGGACTGGGGAGGAGGGCTTGGTGGCTGTGCTGGAATGGGGGTCACAGTGACACGGGAGAGGTGGTGGCTGTTCCTTGGGTCACTCTTTGGGGCATGTTTGCTGTGGGGAGGCTTCATCCCATTTTCCTTCCTAATCCCTGCTTTCACCTCTTTCCCAGCTTTCCTCATCCCTCCTTTGCCTCTCTCATCCCCAGCTTTCCCTGCCCCATCCCCACTCTGCCTCTCTCATCCCCAGCTTTCCCTGCCCCATCCCCACTTTGCCTCTCTCATCCCCAGCTTTTCCTGCCCCATCCCTACCTCTCTTCTCATCCCCATCCCCACTCTTTCCCTCCCCATCCCATCCCCACTCTGCCTCTCTCATCCCCAGCTTTCCCTGCCTTACCCCCCATTGCCCTCCTGTATCCCCATTTTCACCCTTCCATGCCTGCTTTCCCTCCTCACTCCCCTTTCCCCCATCCCAGCTTTCTCTCCCACATCCTTGTTTTTACTCCTTCATCCCAACTCCCTCCTCCATATTTTCCCCTCAGCTTTGTCTCCTGCTGGAAGGATTTGCATTTATTGCAAATGAAAGGGGGAAGATGTGGCTCACGGAGCAGCTTCCAAGCGCCACCTGTGCTGGCCTGGTTACAATTTGTGCCACATTCCAGTTGCCACCTGTGCTGGCCTGGTTACAATTTGTGCCACATTCCATGCCCTTCCATGGAATGCCTGCTGGGAAGCACCTCCAGCCCCCTGGCTGTTGTCTCCCACAGCTCCCATAGCCCTGTGCTGTTTTCCCACCCTGCAGGCACGGGGATATGCTGTTCCTGTATCCCTCCAGCCCAGCTGGCTCCTCCTCAGAGACCATGGACACCTCTGTCTCCCAAAATTCCCGGCCTGGGGGGGCCCCCCAGGTGGTGGAAGATGAGATTGACCAGTACCTGATCAAGCAGGATGGGAAGATTTACCGGAACCGAGACCAGCAGCTGTAAGTGGGGGTGGCTCCTGGTGCTGCCCATGGAGCTGGGGCTCAGCAGAGCCTGGAAGTTCCTGGGGGAGCTGCCCTTGGCTCCATCCTGAGTGTCCTGGGGACATTCTCAAGGGAAACAGCCTCTGCTGAGCCCAGGGAGGAGGCAGATGCCCAAATCCCAGGGTTTTGGCAGGAAGGACTCACTCATTGTTCAGATGGAGGAGACCCTGGTGCTCGTGCTCCTGGATTTTGTGCTCCTAAAGCACTGGAGTTCTCCAGATTAGAATGGACATTCTGCATTCTTCCTAGGCAGAGTAGATGAGATATTGGGAAGGAATTCTTCCTGACAGTGTGGGCAGGCCCTGGCACAGCTGTGGCTGCCCCTGGGTCCCTGGCAGTGCCCAAGGCCAGCTTGGGTAGAGCTGGGAACACCCTGGGATAGGGGAAGGTGTCCTTGCCCATGGCAGGGGTGGGATGGGATGAGCTTTAAGGTCCCTCCAACCCAAAGCATTCCAGGATTTGCTGTCCCAAGCAGGAGCACTCTGGGCCTTCAGACTCAGCCACTCCTCATAAAGGAGAACATGGAAGGGAAGGGAAGGAGTGGAAGTATCCAATGGCAGAGGTTTGGAAGTGGGATTTGGGTCTCTGCCTGCTCTGGCTTCCCTCCATCACATGTCTGCCTGACCTCTCCATGAAACCAGGAAGTCCCTTTTGCTCACAAAAATGCACCAAAGTCCAACTTCCCCAAAGCTCTTCCTTGCAAGAGGCTTAGGGAAACAAAGCAGCTTCTCTTTATGCAAAAATAACACAACAACAAGTTAAACCCACCCAAAACCTGCTCTGGTGCTGCTAAAACATCCTTTGCTGGGAGGGGGCTTTTAATTGCTCAGTGTTAATGAGCCAGTTGGGTCCTGGCCTGATGTCTGCACTGCTTGTGGCCTTGGGGCTGGAACCCTCTGGAATAAGACTCCTCAAAAGGTTGGAGGGAGAATTTTACAGGCAGGGATTCCTGCTGAAACAGAATGGTTTTGCCCTTCCCCTCGGGGTTGTGCTCCACGTGGTTTATCCTCAGTGCTGCAGCAATGAGGAGGTTGTGGAGAATCCTCCCTGACCTTCCCAGCTGACCATAAATGATGGGATGTCACATCATTGGAGCAATAAAGGCAAGCCCACCACTCTGTGGCAGAAATGTTGCCTTGAACTCGCCCACATTTTCCAGAGGAATTGATGGAGTTGTTCCTAGCAGGGAGCCGGGGCCCAGGGGAGGGTGTGAGGATAAAAGGAGTTGTCTGGGCTGGTTCCTGCCCTGGAGAGTGTGGATCAATCTCCAGTGAAGGATGCTGAGTGCTTTAGCAGCATTTAACTCTCCTTTCTGTACATTATCTGCCACAAAACATCCTTTAAAAACCTCCTGCAACTGGATCCCATCCATTGTTCCCACAGCCTCGCTGCTCCTCTCCTGGGCCCTTGCTTTGGAAACCAGCACTGACCTGGTGTTAGTTTAGGGGTTTTTAAAAGCAATCCCCACAAAAGGAGATGTTTCCCCCTCTGTGACCCTACCCAGCAGGACTTTATCTGCCTGATAAACACACACTTCCCTGGCTGTTCCTGCCCTGCCTGATAAAGGATGAACATTTTGGGTGGCTTTTTGTTAAAATCACCCCGCCACGTGAGGGGTGGAGAATTGCTCAGAGCTCGTGTAGGTCTCCCACACCAAACTTACTCCAGAGAACCTATTACAGGCTGATTTTCCATGATTAAATAAGATTTATTTATTCCTACTTGAGTTTCCAGGTGAAATGAGATTTAACCCCAGTTTTCTCTCTCTCTGCCCAGGTGTCGCCACGGCCCCTTGGGCAAATGTGTGCACTGTGTCCCACTGGAGGTAAGAGCCCCAGGCAGGTGCTGCAGGCTCACCCCAGTTCCTCCCAGCAGGAACACTTTTCCTAGGAATGGTGCCTGCCAAGAGGTGGCAGCTCCAGGCTGGAATCCTGCCCTGCAGTGCCAGGGCTGCTGGTTCTGGGATCACTAAAGCTCGAGGCCTTTGTGGCCCTGGGTTGATCCTGGTTAAAGCTGGTTTTCTGCAGTAATGAGTTTAACAGAAAGTGCTTCAAAAAAGCTCCATTCTTCCTCAGTCCTCACTTTTCCCTGGATTTTCTTGTTTTGTCCTCTCTTTCCTGGATCCCAGCACTTCCCAGTTTAACCACCTGGCACAGGGTGCCCACAGCAGCTGTGGCTGCCCCTGGATCCCTGGCAGTGCCCAAGGCCAGGTTGGACAGGGCTCGAAGCACCCTGGGATGGGGCAAGGTGTTCCTGCCATGGCAGGGGGTGGAGTGGGATGGGCTTTAAAGCCCCTCTCAACCCAAACCATTCCATGGTTGTCCAGGTTGAGCAGCTTTAGTGACACCTCCAGACGTGCAGGGCTGTGTAATTTACGGCACGAAGCAGCAGCCACCCCCCCAGAGGGGATCCTGCTGCTCCAGGATGGCTCTTCCCCTCTGCTGGAAGTGCTCTGGGAGTCCTTGGCCGTGTTGGAACAGCTGGGCCCGTTGTTTGTTGTTAGATATTGAAAGGAAAAATCCTTTTGCCGTTGAGATTCTGATTTGTGGGGCCAATCTGTTCCTGGAGCAGGAGGCCACCATAAAACTCCCCGTTGTAAAGCTCCACTGTTTGCATCCCAGTAGTAGCTGCCTTGCAAATGAGCCTGAATTTCCTTGATTGCTTCCACATTGGCGGGGTTGAGTGTGGAACATGCATTTGCTGAGGGATCAGGGTGTTATCAGACAGGTGTGTGACCTGGCTCTGCTCTGTGCCGTGTTTTTGGCAGCCCTTCGATGAGGATTATTTGAACCATCTGGAGCCTCCTGTGAAGCACATGTCATTCCATGCCTACATCAGGAAGCTGACCGGAGGGGCAGACAAGTAAGGAAATCTCTGGGTTTAAGGGAATCTGGTTGGAGCTTTGGGTTTTTTTAACACAAATGAAAGTACAGACAGATCTCAGTGTTGGGCATGAGGATTGAATGGCAAACGAAGGAGAAAAAAAACACATTAAAAAGTTGAGGTTAAAAAGAAAAGGCAGGAGGGAAAAAATAAGTCTGTCTTTTTATTTTATGTCCCCATTTTATTTCTATTTTTTCTTTTCCTGTGGCAATATGATTCCTTCCAGGAAACGCTCCTGATGGGAGGGAAGGCCAGATGGAAGGAAAGAAGTTCCCTAATTACACCAAGCTCCAAGCCTGCTTCTCAGACTTGGTGGACATAAGTTACACAGGGGTGGAATCTTCTCCCTGCTATTCCTCAATACCTTTTGAGACTTTTAAAATCTCTTTGGGAGATGCAGCTCAAGTCCATGAGACTTCCATTTGAAGGGAATTTCCCTTTCCAGTAAGCCTTGTGCACATTAAAAGAGGATTTGCTGTGCTATAATCTCTTCCTTCCCATTTCCCTCCAAAAATGTTTGCTCCAAAAGCATTTACTGTGCTAACAGCAGGCTTCTCTTCCCCCTCTTCCTTCTCTTCCCCCTCTTCCTTCTTTTCCCCCTCTTCCTTCTCTTCCCCCTCTTCCTTCTCTTCCCCCTCTTCCTTTTCTTCCCCCTCTTCCTTTTCTTTCTCCTTCCTTCCCCTTCCTTCTCTTCTCCCCCTTCTCATCCTTCTCGCTCTTCTTCTCCCACCATTCTTTCTTTCTGTTCCGTGTTTCTTTCCCCTCTTCCTTTTCTTTCCCCTCTTCCTTTTCTTTCCCCTCTTCCTTTTCTTTCTCCTTCCTTCTCTTCTCCCCTTTCTCATCCTTCTCCCTGTTCTTCTCCCACCTTTAATTCTTTCTGTTCCCTGTTTCTCTTCCCCCTTTCTCCTCCCTCCTCTCCCAGAGGGAAGTTTGTAGCCCTGGAGAACATCAGCTGTAAGATCAAGTCGGGGTGTGAGGGACACCCTCCCTGGCCCGAGGGGATCTGCACCAAGTGCCAGCCCAGTGCCATCACCCTCAACAGACAGGTGAGAGGAGCTCGGGCACCTGCCAGGGGACCTGGCTTTTGCTTTGGGAATGGTGACTTCCAGAAAAGCCAGCCAGGAGAACAAAGCCTCCGGGTGTCAGGGCAGTCCTGTCCAGGTCTTCAGGCCTTGCCAAATGGGCTCCAAAATGTCCTGGGTCAGAGTTTCCTCCCAGCGTGAGGACTGAGCTAGCAGCAGTGGTGAATCCTGCTGATAATCCCACTGTTTTTCCTCATGGGATCATCCAAAAAGCCACTGAGGTTCTGCTGTTTCCTCCTAAATTTTAGCGTCCTTTTTCCTTCACCCTCTTGCGGTGAAGGTGCCAGTGAAGCCCCCGAGGTGCTGGGGGTGCTGAGCACATCCCACAGCCCAGCCTGAGCAGGGAGCAGTGCAGAGGGGTGGGAGCTGAGCACAGGGAGGAGGGAGGGAGCCCCCAGCCCCCCAGGCTCCCCCAGCCCTGCTGTGCAGGATCCAGCTCCGGAGGGTGGTGCGTGTCCTGGGAAGGGACCGGAGCCAGCGGAGGACGGCCTGACACTTGAACTTTGTCAAACAGAAATACAGGCATGTTGACAACATCATGTTTGAGAACCACACAATTGCAGATCGCTTCCTAGACTTCTGGAGGAAGACAGGGAACCAACATCTGGGCTATCTGTACGGCCGGTACACGGAGCACAAAGACATCCCGCTGGGAATCCGGGCGGAGGTGGCAGCCATCTATGAACCCCCCCAGGTGAGAGCCAGGGCCACTCAGAACTGGGGAACACACCTTTGTAGTTTGGCAAACCTCACACAGTATTTCCAGCTGCTGGTCCCCGAGGAAAACTGTCCTGAGAAAAGGTGAGACCCAGGGCCCTCGGTGCCGACTCAGGATCAGGGAACACACAAACACCTTTTTAGTTTGGTGTTTCCAGCTGCAGCTCCCAAGGAAAACTGTCCTGAGGAAAAGAGGACAAGATTTATGTCCTTAAATCACCATCCATTACAGCCAGAGAAAGAATTTTAAACCCCTATTTTGCTTTTTGTTGTTTTTTACTCAGGGTGACTGTAACAGCAGATTTCACTTTTAAATCTTTACTTGATTCCTGCTTTTCCAGCAGATTCTGTGCTAGGAAAAAACCTTGCTTCAGTTACTTAACAACTCACTGGGAAAATTGAAGCAGCTTGATTAGATAGAATGAGGTCTAAATGATTTGAAGACAAAATAATGGAGAGGCTGAGGATGGGTTTGGCTGGAGCAGCTGGAATCCCCACTAGGTGGGGCACGGCACCACTCCTCAGCCGAGTGCTCCTCACGTATTTCCTTCCTCCTCATGGTTTCTGCACGGCTGCCAAGTAAAATCCAACAGATTGTCAGTGGAAAAGGAACAAATGGCTCCTTGGGAGTGTGGCTTGAGAGCAGAGCAGCACAGGGAGGTCTCTGGGGTGACACCAGTCTGTGGTGATGCCTGAAGGGAAGCCCAGACCTCTGCTCCCAGCCTCTGCCTCACTGCCCACAGGGGCTGCACTGGTTTTTCCCCAGGTCTGTGTCACTAACCAGTGTCTCTTTGCTGCAGATTGGCACCCAGAACAGCCTGGAGATCCTGGAGGATCCCAAAGCCGAGGTTGTGGATGAGATCGCGGCAAAGCTCGGCCTGAGAAAGGTCAGGATGTGTCAGATCTCGTGTGTCTGTGTGTGGCAGGGAAGTGGTCAGCAATTCTCTCCAGCTCCATGGGCTCATCCAACACCCTCTAGGCTACCTAAATCTTGCTAAAGTGTCAGCAGCTGTACATATTTAGGTCCAAAACCCAAATCCAGAGAGTTTTCCTGAGCACAGACCCCTCACAGGGCTGTGTGGCTGCAGTAGCAGGGGCAAAGCAGCACAAACTCCATCTTCCCATTCTTTCCCCTCCAGCAGGAGCCATTCCAGGGAAACATCTCCCTGGCAAGTGCTAATTTGGCCCAGATGGAGCTGGAGTTGCCTGTGTGCTCCAGGAGCAGGAGCAGGGGCTGCCCTTGGCTTGTGTTCCCCTCCTTGGTGCTGCAGGGGGTCAGTGTTGTGTGGGGTTAGGGGTGCAGGTCCCCCTCAGTTCCAGGCTGCAGTGATCCCATCAGGGTTCCTGAGTTCCTGACAGCCCTCCAACCTGCACTGCTGTTTTCCGGTTTGGGAGCAGCGTTGGTATGGTGGGAATGCCAGGAATGGGATGTACACAAACAAGATTTGACTTGCTGGAGAAAACCCGCCTGGCAGAAGGCTCGGTGCAGACTGTAAACATCTGGGGAGGGCTTTGTTCTCTCTGATAAGATCCCACCCCTCGGCAGAGGCTGGAGCAAAACTTCTCAGAGTGTTATTTATTTCCATGTTCTCCCATCAGATATTTTTAATCTGTGGGACTTAACACGTCACCAAGTGCTGGCTGCAGGCGTTGGTCTGCCTGGGCTCCAGGGGAGTTGGGATCAGTTCTGCCTTGGAAGGGTTAATGCTGTGGGAGCTGGGGTTGGCACCTGGGTGGAGAGGGATCATGCCAAGGTGTGTGTCCGTGTCACAGCTCTGTGGAAGGGTTGATGCCAAGGTGTTTGACACACGTCACACGTGTGTGAGAGGATTCACTCCGAGGTGTGTTTGTACCACAAAAAGCAGGAATGTGCTTGCTGGGGGCAGTGCTGACTCCAGTTTGGAATGGGTCACACTCCAGTATGAGCTTTCTCTTAACCAGTACATACAAGGTTCAAACTGGGATTGTGTGAGAGGGTCAGGCTGGGGCCACCTGAGCTGCTCTGTCACCCCCAGGCGCCGGATCCTGCTCCAAACTCTCCGTAGGAAATGCTGGGGGTGGGAGGGGATGGTGGCACAGAGGCCTCCTTCAGCCTCCAGATCTTTCCATGAAAAAATATTCCGTAGTGAAACCTAATGCTGCAGGTGCCCTGGCTGGCCAGCTGGCATGCTGCTGCTCCTGGAAATGGGATTCCAAGGAGCCAGGCACAGCTGGGAGAGCCATTCCCTGCAGCAGTGTGCACAGGGCCGAGAGGAGCCAAGAACATCGTGTCCTGTGAGCAGAAAATGTCTGAGCTCTTCTGGTTTCCTCTTTCCTTCTTTTTTTGTCATTTTTTTTCCTCAAAGCAACGTTCTCCATCCCCCTTTGTAGGTTGGCTGGATATTTACTGACCTGGTCTCGGAAGATACACGGAAAGGCACCGTTCGATACAGCAGGAACAAGGTGAGATCCAGGTGTGACCCAGCAGATTCCCAGTGAATTCCAGCTCCTGAGCCAGGCAGAGAGCTGAGCCAGGGCTGCAGGTGGCACTGGAGTTCTTGGGAGATGGGGTTTTCCAGGCACTTCTGAAGGAGAAGGAGGTGGAACCCTTGGAAATGTTAGGGACTGAGCAGTTTGGGAAGCAGGCAGGGCTGCTGGAGCCCTTCACACCCCTGCTTTGAGGAAATGGGGCTCATGAAATCATGGATAGTTCAGGTGGGAAGAGGCCTTAAAGCCCATACAGTGCCACCATGGGCAGGGATAACTTCACTGTCCCAGGCTGCTCCAAGCCCTGCCCAGCCTGGCCTTGGGCATTTCCAGGGATCCAGGGGCAGCCGCAGCTGCTCTGGGCACCCTGTGCCAGGGCCTCACCCTGCTCACAGGGAACAATTTCTCCCTGAAATCTCATCCATCCCTGCCCTTTTTAGGGCTAAGAAAACTCCAAGGAGTGGGGTGGGATGTGAGGGACAAGCCCAGTGAGGCACAGTGACTCAGAGGATGTTCCCATAGGCTGGGCTTTGTGACACATACATGGCTCAAACTTCGACCTCCGCAGCTTCCTGTCCTTGTAAACCCAGTGATAACCATATTTGGAAAGTGAAACTTGATTTTCAAAAAAAAAAAAAAAAAAAAGAAGGTGTAGAGGTGGGTGGGACTCGACTGGGGCAGTCCTGAGGCAGCCCAGAGCTGGGGAGCTGACAGGTCACATTCTTGTCCCGGGCTCCACAGCAGCTTTCCACGAAAGCGTGTTTTCCTGGGGTGTTGGTCGTTTTCCTTGGCTGCAGCTCAGGGAAATAGGTCTGGGCTACGTCACCTTGTCCTTTGGCTGATTGGAGTCCGTGCTCTCCCCTCAGGACACGTATTTCCTGAGCGCAGAGGAGTGCATCACAGCTGGCAACTTCCAGAACCAGCAGCCCAACATCTGTCGCCTCTCTCCCGATGGGCACTTTGGATCCAAGTTTGTCACAGTTGTGGCTACAGGTACAAACTGGCCTCAGCCCTCTGGGCTTCACCTGAATTACCTCTTGTTAGTAAAAGAATATGCCGAAAAATCACATGTCCTGCTCCCCATCTGTCCTATTTAACAAGGGGTTTGCTCTATCAACTGAAATACTTCCTCATTCTTTGTTTTATCCTCTCTGCAATACTCAGTCATTATTTATTTGCCTGGTTTTTACTCTACAACTGTTTAAAGAGACTTACTTGAGGCTCAGCCCCACCTCTGTGACCCAGAAATCACTCTCTGCCTGCAGCCAGGGCAACAACTGTTGCTCACTTTTTATTTCAAATCCTTAAGCTCCAAATTCTGTTGCCTGGAAGCAGCAGTGCAGAACCACAACACACTCCAGAGTTATGGATTAGTTCCTCCTTCAGGAGGGATCTTTACCTCCCTCATGTCGCTGTCAGGGAAACCTGACAGGGAAAAAAAAAAATCTGTCAGGGGAAAAAAAATGTTTGGAAACATTTTTTTGGCTGAGTAAAACAGAAGCTCCTGCAAAGTGCTTATGGTTAAAGCCTCTGGTTTTAGCCATTTTCAGGGAGTCTCCAGAGGCACTGTAGATGGGCTGGGCTGGGAGGGGGGACACTGGCATGTGCTGGGAGGGCTGGAGTGTTCCCAGTTCACTCTGTTCTTCTCCATGGGATGACACATGTCTTCATTTAAACCTTCCCTGGAGCGGAATCGCTGGTTCTGGCTCTGTTTAACACAATGAAAAAACCCTCATGACTTCCAAATAACATCCAGAGTGAAAAGTGAAAGTGGGATGGGACATTGCCTGCCCTGAGCCTGGCTTTGTAAGAGTTCCCAGGGCCTTTTTTTCAGTGAAAAAAGCTCTTTTTTTAGTTAACAGGCCCATGCCTGTACGTTCCAGACTGCTAAACACATCCATCTCTCATTAAATATAGATCTGTATCTCTCTTTTATACATTTATTTATTTATTTAATTTTTTTATTAAACAAGGTGTTTTACTGAGCAAACACGCTGCGTTCAGGCCTTCCCCTGTCCTGGTCTATGTTTAATTTCTAGGAGTGTTTGTTCTGGAGCAGTGAGTGATTGAGGTTACAGATCAAAGGGTAAAAAGGAATATTTCCTCTTTGCTGTTCCAGCTAATTTCATTCTCCTCTGTTCAATCAGCCCAGCAGGTTCTATTTAAACACTCGAGTCCCTCTTTTTGTGCTGCAGAAATGTATTTGGATAGTTTGCCTCAACTTTGCCTTTAAATCCTCCACATGGATTAATTCCTATTCCCTCCTGAATTCCTGGCTTTGGAAATAGTAACGTTTTCCTACCATCTGCCTCCCTCCTCTCTTTCCAGTTGTATTCCAGTGACACATGACCTGATGTTGCTTACATTATCCAAATGAAAGTGCCAAACATGTGATCCTTCCATCAGCCAGGCTCCTAATTCCCACTTTCCATGTCAGATTTCCACCAAACCATCCAGTGCAGGCTGAGAAAACGCTGTTCAGGCCTGGCATGGCCAGGTGATCTGCAGCTCAGGGATCCTTGGGAGTGAAACAGGGCCACAGGAGCTGCATGCCTGAGTTTGGTTTGGAAAAGGAGGAAATAGCCACAGGGTAGTGGAGGGTGATGCTGTCAGAGCCCCCAAAAGGGCAGCTCCTCCTCCTTGGAGCTCCTGGCACAGCATCCCTGCTGTTCCCTGGGCTCTGTGCTCTTGGGATAGTTGTGGAAATGTGTGTGGCTGTAAACATGTGGAGTTTAGAGGGAATTCTTGCCTAAGATTTTTGCCATGCAGCAGCGCCAGCAGCTTCATCTCAGTATTCATTCTGTTAGCTTTGTGTTTAATCATGGACTCTTGGAATTGTTAAGGTTGGAAAAGAGCTCCAAAACCATAGAGTCCAACCTTAGTGCCACTCTTCCAGTCATTTCTGTTGGAGTTACACAAGGGAAATCACCCCTGTGCAGGATTTTCAGGAAGAATTTCTTCACGGGAAGCGTTGTGAGATGGAGTCCCCACCCCTGGAGGTGCCCAGGGGTGTTGGCCTGGGTGACAACGTGTGGATCAGTCACAGATCAACCTCGGTGATCCTGGCATCTTTAACCATGCTCTCCTCCTGCAGGTGGTCCTGACAACCAGGTGCACTTTGAGGGGTACCAGGTGTCCAACCAGTGCATGGCCCTGGTGCGGGACGAGTGCCTGCTGCCCTGCCGGGACGCGCCCGAGCTGGGATACGCCAAGGAGTCCAGCAGCGAGCAGTACGTGCCTGATGTCTTCTACAAGGTGAGGGCCGAGGGCCTGGCCAGCTCTGGGATGTGCCCCTGGATCCAAGCACTGATCCTCAGGAGCAGCAGGGAGAATGTGCATCCAGAGCGGGTCCGAAATACTCAGTGTCAGACTGGTGGAATGGTTTGGGTTGGGAGGGGCCTTAAAGCTCATCCCATTCCATCCCCGCCACCTTCCACTATCCCAGGTTGCTTCAAGCCCCATCCAACCTGGCCTTGGGTACTTATAGGGCTGGGGCAGCCCCAGCTTCTCTGGGTAAACTGCCAGGGCCTCATCCCCCTCCCAGGGAAGAATTTCTTCCCAATATCCCATCCAACCCTGCCCTCTGGCAGTAGGATGCCGTTGCCCCTGTCCTGTCACTCCACCCCGTGTCCAAAGTCCCTCTCCAGATTTCTGGGAGCCCCTTTAGGCACTGGAAGGGGCTCTCAGGTCTCCCAGAGACTTCTCCAAGTAAATATCTCCAGGTGAATACCCCCTCCTCTAGTCTCATTCCAGCAGCTCCATGTCCTTCCAGTGCTGAGGAGCCCAGAGCTGGAGGCAGCTCTGCAGGAGGGGTCTTGGAAGGACATGAGGTGTCACTGCTGTCCTTGCCTGCTGCACTTGGGGGTTGTTGGTGATGGATGGAATGTCATTATCCCCTTGCCAGTTGTTCTGGAGCCCTTCGGCCCCTCCTGTGCCTGCATGGCCGAGTTGGGAGCTCTGGTTCAGGCTCCCTGTGGGTGCCGATAGCGCTGCCAGCCCAGGGCTCCTGGTGCCCCATGAGCAGGGACAGAGGAGTTAATTAATGGCACTGCTGGCTGGCTAATTAGCCATCCATCACCCCGTGTGTTATCTCCTTCCTGTCCTGTCTGCTCCCGCTGCCTGTGGTAAAGCTGTCCTTTAAAGAGCGCAGGACAAGGAAAGCTGCCTTTGTTTGGGAGGAGTGGAGTGAGGGGAGTGCTCCAGCAATGGGAATGGAGCTGATCAGGGTGTTCTGCATGCCCTGAACCCGGGACTGGGAAGTGCTGGTTTCCCTCTGAACCTCCATGTGCCGGACTGCTGGCTGGCCTTGACCCCACCTGGAAACAAGGAGCACCTCTGGGCTGAATCCAGCGCTGGAGAGGGAGAGCAGATGGAATCCTGCTCTCTCTGGAGCAGGCAGCTTCCTCCTAGGGGCTGATAAGCCAGGGCTGATCACAGCCCAGCAGAGCTGGCTGTGCAAAGGTTGGCCCTGAACGTGAGGAGGGTGAGATCATCTCCTGGCATGCCCCCATCCCAGTGTGGAGCAGCCCAGGCCGTGCCACACTCGGGCAGCCTCGCAGGAGGTCCTGCGGGTCTGTGGCCCACATGTGGCCCACCCGGGGTGCTGGGAGCAGCAGGAAGCCAGTGGGTGTTCCCAGAAGGGCTTCACTCCCATCTCTAATCTGAAGCAGGGAGATAAACAAAATGGGAACGGATGGCTCCAGCCTTCCATGGAAATTTCCATCATCCACTGATTCACTGGGTCGGGCTGCAGCTGATTTCATGTTTCAGAGCTTCTCTCCCTGGTTGCCCTTTCCAGAGTGCTCGAGGATGGCCCCGCCGGGTGGGATTCTCCCTCAGCCTCCAACGGACTTGGCTCTAGGATCCCTCAATTATTTTTGAATGTTCTTAAATCTGTGGAAAGCTTAGTCACTCCTGGCTTGGGAAACCTTTGGGGTCCCATTAAATGTGCAAGGCTTGAGATCAGAGACACTACCTCATCCTGGGATGGTGACAACAGCCGTGTCCGAGCCCCGGGGAACTCCGGGAGGAGCGGGAATCTGGTGGCACAGGATGGAATCTTTGGGGTCCAGTACCTTGCTCTCCCTTTGTCCCCAGTCTGTGATGTGGGGTTCCCCTCTGTGCTGCCCCCCCTTTGCAAGTTTTTGGGAGAAAGCTGCACTTTGGAGTAGTTGCTGTTTCCTCTGAGACCGTGCAGAGAAAAGTCCATGTGCATTCCCATACAATATCCAAGTATTCATCTGAAAAGCCCTTTAGGATGAAAGGAGCTCTACAAATTAATTCTAATTGGATGAGGACCGGGAGGCTGATGTTTGTGGAGTGTGGATGTATTTATAGAACAGCCAGATGTGAGGCAGGACCCGTGGAACTCGGATCTGTCCGAGGGCAGCGTGGTGGATTCACCTCCAGTTTGTGAATGGGAAAAGGGGCTGCTTTTCTTCCATGGAAATGGGAAAGCTGATGGCACTGGCATTGTCCTGTGGTTTTCCTGAGCCTGCAGCTGGGTGGTTTCTGTATTTCTTTACCATTCCCTTTATGTTGGCCCCTGGCCTGCTGCTCCGAGGAGCCACCCCCATGGAATTGGCTTTGGACCTGCAGCCGTTGCTGTCCTGGCTCAGGAGGGGAAAGCTCTGCCCCGGTGGTTTGGGGACTGTGAGAACAAGTTCCTTTGCTCTGAGGTGCCTCCCCAGGTAAGATTAGCCAGGAGGAAAAATGGATAAATGGATCCCTGCCGGCCTCCAGGGGTGTCTGGGAAGCATCAGGGCTGGTTCCAGCTGGAGCAGGGCATAACCAGCACGTGCTGCTTGGCCAGCTCAGCACACTGAGCTCAGGAAGGAGTCCAGGATGTGCAGACACGGACACAGACTGGGATAAGGAGCCTGTGAGTGAAGATGATGACGTTGCAACGGCCGCTTCACCCAGTTTCTGAGCTGGATGAGGGTGAGCGCAGCTGAATATTCCACACGAGTTTCCATCCTGTCTTCTGTCCTTGAGCAGCCTCCTCTGTCCATCTGGTTTTAGGAAACAGCTGGATTGATTTGGATTTCATTGAGAATGTACCTTGGGTTGATATTCAACACTGAGGGAGTGCTCAGGGTGCAGCTGGGGGATCCCTCCCTGGGCTGCTGCACCCCGTCCCAGCTGTCACCTCCTCCCAGTCCACTGGAACTCTGCAGTGCTGAACTGCTCCACCATTAGCTTCATCAACTGTGGGAAGAGATTCCTGATGTTTTACAGACGCTTTAAAACTCCTGGATAATTGGATTTGGGGGCTGGCTGGCTTTGTCTCTTATCACAGGTATTTGTGACAGCTCAGTGCAAACACGATGTCATCGTCACCCTCACAGCGAATTGCATTTTCCAGCTGCCTTAACATGCCCCCGGAGTTCCTTTAGGATGGTTTAATGTGCCTCCAGAGTTTCTTTGGGATGGTTTACCATTCCCCCAGAGTTTCTTTGGGATGGTGTAAGACAAAGGCCCTTTACAAGCGTTGTGCAAGAGCCCTTTGCCCTCGAGTCCCACACATGCTCTGAGCTCTCCTGCGGCTGAGCCATGTCTGAGCCCTGGCCTGGCACCAGTGACACATGTCCCATCCCTCCCTGGGACAAGCCAGCCCAGGGCCCTGCTTTTATTGGAGCCCAGCAGGACCTCTGAGGCAGGCTGTCCTACCATGGCATTGGAAATCCTCTTCCCAGGGAGAGCCAGGCTGCGGGGAGTGTTCACTGACGGGGAAGGACTTCCCTGGCTGCCCTCCCACCAGCTCATGAGCCGCCTTAGCCTCAAATGTCCCAGCTGCTCCGGGGAGGAGGATGCTGGATTAGCTCAGCAGGAGTCTCCTGGGAAGGGTTTCAACTCTCCCCGACCTGTCACTTGCTCTTGGAGAAGTCACTTTGCTTCTGCACCTCAGCCGCGCTGCTGCCCGTGCGAGGGGCAGGGCTGCCCGGGAAGGCGCCTGCGAGTCAGCAGAGGGAAGAGCAAAGCTGGGATTTACTCACACATGGAAGGACAGATGGCTGCCGAGCTCTGCCGTGCCTTCAGCAGAGGGAGCAGGTCGGGAATAACGGCGTGGGATGCGGGATGCTCGCGGCACGGGATGGTGACAACGTGGGATGGTGACAGCAGCGTGGGATGGTGACAGGGGGGATGCTCACAGCTGTCCTGGGACACGGATCCTGAGCCTCCCTCCCGGCTGGCAGCTCCCCTCACCCTCCGTGGATAATCTTGAGGCCACCCAGAAGTTTTTCCATCCTGCCAAGGTGTCTGTGTTCCCACCCTTTCCCTGTTCTCCCTCGTCCCTGTGCAGCTCCAACAGCGGGTTGAAGGGCTCTAATCCCAGCCTTGATGCAATCTCCACTGGGGTGATGCATTGTCCAGACCCTCCAGGCCTTGCTGCTGGATTTTCATCCTGAAGCCAAATGCTCCTTGCTCCATTAACCCCTTCCTGGCCTCCCTTAGGAGCTGGTGCCATGGGCTTTGGGAGTCTCAGGCTGCAGCAATAACAGGATGCTGGGAGGGTCCTGGTGATGCCAAGCTCAGGAGAAGGATCTTTCTCCCAACAATCCCAACCTGATGTTCATTAAGGCCTTTAAAATATAATTAGATAATCATGGTAGTGGGAGTTTGGGGGGACTGTCCTGTCAGGATCAGGACATGTCCTCGACTGGAAGGGAGCAAAGTTCCAGTCTGTGGATGTCTTGGAGGCCTCAGGAACATGCCATGAAAAAGCAGGCATTTAACATGGAAATCCCCAGAGGGGGAGATTAAAGCCAACAGGTGCTGGAAAAATGTTTCTGCATATTAGAACTTAATTAGATTGGAAAATAAATTTCAGATGGGCTAATTATGCGTGAGTTGTTGCAGGTCCCTTCATGCAGGGGCAGGATTGTGTTTGGGAAGCTGATTGGATCTGATTCCTGTCTCTTGTGGTATCACTGAGATCTAGAAGCAGGCTGGCTCTGGGGTCCTGTGATCTCCCAAAAAAAGGCTCCGCAGCTCCTCCTGCTCCTGTCGGAGCCAGAGAGATCTGAGGCCACAACCTGTCATGTGCGAGGAGCAAAGATCCTTATCAGGATTGCCTTTCAAAGGCGCTTCAAAGACTGGAAGGGAGATTTTTTACAGAGGGAACAGTTCCTGGGGACAGGGGGTGCTCGGGGAGGGGGCCGGGAAGGGAAGGGAAGGGGGCTGTGCCTGGAGGGGAGCAGCGTGCTGGAGCCTGCTGGGGCGAGGTCTGGCTGGGAGAGGGGTGGTGCTGGCTGCTGCTCCGCATAGCTGTGCTGTGTAAACACCAGGGAGAGCGGGGGAGTGGTGTTCTCCGGGAGAAAACACGGCTGGGAGAAAGGGGAAGGAGTCCTGGAGTCAGCCGTGGGCAGCAGGGCCCTGCATGGTGCTCCCTGGCTCGGCCCATGGAATGCTGCCCCCATCCCACGCGGGAAGAGCAGGGCTTTGTCACCTTTGGGGGGTGACAGCTCCAGATCCAGCTCCCGCCACAGAGAGCCCATGGATTGTCCAGTACAACGTCCCTGACTGGGAATTATGGGCGTATGATTTATGTGGGGCTCCATGAATGATTTATGCCACGTTAAGTGATGATTTAGGGAGAAAACACAACCCCCTCGTACGGAATCTTTAATGAAAAGTGTCAGTTCTCCGGGATTTATTTCTGAAGCGGCGTTTGAACCCGGCATGTTTGACATCAATCACGTCTAATTGTCAGGTTATGATTAATGAACATATGCCGGCCGTTTGTCTGCCTAATTAAACTTTATGTTCCCTTCATCTGGCAAAGCAAAACAAGTTTACGCCATGGGATGTGCTGGTTCCAAGGGTCTGGGTGTGAGGAAGTGCCTGGATTCCCAATTCCCAGATGAAGAGTTGGTTGAGGCACTCCTGGATTTGCAGAAAGGCAGGTTTGCCTGGGCTGGGGAGGCAGAGGTGACCTGTCCCTCTCTTTGAGATGGAGCTGCTGCCTACATGGCATTTAAAATCATGGAATCATGGGATAGCTGCAGTTGGAAGGGATGCACAAGGATCACGGAGTCCAACAACCCCAAGAATCCCACCTTTACAGTCCGTGGATAATTCCAAGCCTCTCTCTAGTGGCAGACAAGCCCAGGGTGGTTTGTGACTCTGCACTCTCTTGGCTCACAAGGAAACAGAGATCCTGATTCCAGAGATGCTGGAATTACAGAGATCTCCAGCCGCAGGGAGCAGCAGGGAATTGGACAGCCCTGCACCACCCATCCAGGTTCTTCTCCACACCCTCAGTGATCTGCCCAGAGCACAGGATTGTTCATGAGCATCTCCAGGGCAGGATCCCTTGGGCTTCACACCTTTTCCATGCTCAGGAATAATCCAACTCTTTTTCTTTCAGGACATAGACAAGTTTGGGAACGAGATCACCCAGCTGGCTCGCCCGCTCCCGGTCGAGTACCTCATCATAGACGTGAGTATTCCCTGCACGTGTCTGCTTCCCACTGGAGATGGTCACAGGGAGCAAACTCCTAACCCACCTCTGAAATTCCCAGTGGAAGGGATTCCTGAGACACATTATCCTCCTCTGCCTGCTGCTGCCAGGCATTCCTAGCAGGGAGGTGGCTGCCCTGCTCCGTGGGGTCGGTGTGGTGCCAGGAACACATTTGTTTTCCAGGAAAACACTGCCTGGTGCCTTATCAGGGCTCTGAGCTGGCCCAGAGCCACATGGCCAGGAAGCACCAGCCCCATGGACCCGTGTCCCGGGCACTGCCTAATGAGGAAACTCCAGAGCAGCAATTAGGGATCCATCTCCTTTGAGTGACTCAGCAGGTTGTCCAGAAATGCCTTTTCTTGGAGGAGGGAATTCACTCTGGCACGGCTTGGCCGCAGCAGAGCTGCTGCCAGGCACGGCACAGCTCAGCCCCGGGGCTGGGAAACAAAGTTACAGTGTGGAAGGCAGGAAAGCAAATAATTGGGATGCCAGATGATACTGCTGGAGTTGGAGGTGGTGCCAACAACCATTAGATCCACCTGGAGCAGCCTCTCAGGTCCAGCTGCCCCTGGCACAGGCAGTGCCAGAGCACGGGAATTCCTGCAGGATTGAAGGCACCTGTTCCTGGGATACCTGGGGTGTCCCTGGGATGAAAACAGAGGGTTGGAATGTGCATTAGGATCCCCCCGGGACCTCTCTCCAGCAGCAGCTGCCTGGCACAGGGCACAGCTGTGCCAGGATTGCTGTATCCCAGTGACCTGTGCAGAGAGGGGTGCTCTCCATGGCATCTGTCAGGACCAAACCCATCATGTCCCTCCAGCTTCCCTAGAAAGAGAGCCAAGGGGTGTGGTGATGGAATATCACTTTAAATTTAATTAAAAGCCATCAGATCCCTGCAGGATGCCTCACTGTTTGGCTGAGCTGGGATCATAGCCATGGCTGTTCTCAGCTATCTGGACTTGCTTCCCATATCCCACTGATCTCTGATCATCCTTCCTTGGATTTTTTCTTTTTTTTTTTTTTTTTAGATTACTACAACTTTCCCCAAGGATCCAGTCTACACTTTTTCTATTTCTCAAAACCCATTCCCCATCGAGAACCGCGATGTGCTGGGAGAAACTCAGGTGAGGGGAGATTGCTGATGGGATCCCTGGGTTCCCTGGGGATGGGCTCTGCCTCCCTCGTGCTCACTGGACATCTGCAGAGGGACAGCTGTGCCCTCAAGTCACCCCTTCCTGGCTCAGCCTGCCGAGGTCCTTCCTGCACAGAGCAGTGTCTGCATGCCAATGCTCCTGCCACATCCACAGTGGGATCAGGGCTCCCTGTGCCTGCCAGGCAGCTCCAGAGGGGCCAGGGGGCTCCAGCCCCGTGCTGACAGCACAAACCTGCTGAGACTGGGCTCTGTTCCTGCTCCCTTCTCTTCCTGGGTGGAATCCTTAAGCACAGAAAGCTGTTCCTGCAAGAGGTCAAGGCAGAGGATGGGATGGGATGTCCTCGTCTCCCTCTTTTCTGTAGGAACAAGGCTGGAGTTGCCTGGCTCCCCTCAGCACCTTTTGGATCTGAGATCAGCTGTGTGGGTGCTGGGGTTGGTCAAGAGGAGCTCCTGTGGGCCCAGAGATCCATTTTCCTGGAAGCTGTTAACTGGGATTCAGTCAGCTGGGCGGGGTTTTGATTTTGGGAATGTCCCTGCACATTGCGAACGATAGCCAGAGGGACAGGAATATCTGTTAGTGGATCCAAATAGGAATTGACTTCTCTTCGTTACTGTCCCCTCTTCCCAGGACTTCCACAGTTTGGCCACATACCTGTCCCAAAATACTTCCTCCATTTTCCTAGACATCATTTCCGATTTCCATCTGCTCCTCTTCCTGGTCACAAACGAGGTCATGCCTCTGCGGGTACGTAACGGGGCTGGGAGGGTCCTGTCCCCACACCATCCCTCCATCCCAGGGCCCTCAGCCCCTCCAGGGGTCCCTCAGGAGGGTGGAGGTGACCATTCCTGCCATCCCATGACCCTGGGCAGGCCCTTGTGCTGGCTCTTCCCAACCAAGCTGTTGGGAGAAGGTTTAGAGAGTTTTAAAACCTTTTTAAAACCCTAAACACAAAGCCCCTGAGCTGCTGGGAGCACTGAGGGGGGTTGTTGTCCACATGATCCCAGAGCCAACTTGGCTGCAGCTCCCAGAGCTGGAAATGTTTTTAAAATTATCTCAGAGTCAGGAATTCGGTGGGAACAATGAGGAGATCAGAGCCTCCAGAGCTCAAGGCCAGCGAGGTCCTGGCTGTGCAGCTCTGCTGCCCTTGGCCGGGCACGGAGCTTCCTCGGGGAGATCCAGCTGGGCCGTGTTCGCCAGAGGCCGCGCATGTGCGAGGCAGCCGGGATGACCGTGGGCAGCTGGAGATCAGGGTGGGAACAGGGATGGGGCTGGAGTGCTCCAGCATGGAGGGATTGCTCCTCTGGAGGGTGGGACTGGCCCGCAGTGCCAGGACACTGACCCACAGGGGTAGGGAATAACTCTTGGGAGCAGAGGAAAGGAGCTTTAGGGGTGTTGGGATCTGTCTGAGTGCTGGGGAGCAGAGGGATAAACTGGAGCACCCCAAGGATATTGGGAAAAGGGGAACAGCTCAGATTCGGGGTCCTGCCTTGCACTGGAGTGCTCATTTCCCACCTGTGACTTCCAGGACAGCATCAGCTTGTTGCTGGAAGCTGTGAGGACCAAAAATGAGGAGCTTGCACAGACCTGGAAAAAATCAGAGCAGTGGGCGACCATCGAGCAGCTCTGCAGTAAGAGGGGGGGTCCCTGGGGCTGGGTGTCCCTCAGGGAGGGGGGTCCCTTGTCCCTTGGCTGAGCTGGCTTGGGAGCTGCTCCCAAGCTGCCACGGAGGCTTCAGGATGCTTGTGGGGAGGAGGCTATTCCTTGGCCACGGGATCCTGGAATAGTTTGGGTTGGAAGGGATCTTGAAGTTCATCTTCCAGGTTGCTCCAAGCCCCATCCAAGCTGGCCTGGAGCAGTTGCGGGGCTGGGGCAGGGCTGGTGAGGGGGCTGCAGGGTGGGCTGTGCAGCAGGATGCCAGCACTGCCCCGGGCTCTCTCCCGCAGGCACGGTGGGTGTCCCTCTGCCGGGACTGCAGGAGTACGGCGCCATGGGGGGCTCGTCGCACGCCGTGGCCGCGGCCATGTGGCCCTGCCAGCACTGCACCTTCATGAACCAGCCGGGCACGGACCACTGCGAGATGTGCAGCCTGCCCCGCTCCTAGCCCCGCTCTGCCCGGAGCCATCCGGAGCGGCGCCTGTCCCTTCCCTCTCCTCCCTGCAGCTTCCAGCCCGGGCTGCGGAGCCAGGCACGGGTGGCTCCAGCCCCCCGGTTACTCCCGGCTCCCTTCTGGGGGCTCCCAGCCCAGAGAACCAACGCTTCCCTCAGCCCTGGGCTGGCCCCCCACCGCCCTCAGCTGCTGCCAGCCTGCCCTGGGGGAGCTGGGGGGCTTAGGGAGCTGCCCGTGCCCGCTTCCTACCCAATGGGAGAGGGAGGCTTTGGCATCTCCCTGCCCACAGCTTTGCTCTCATTCCCTGCCCGCCTGAGTGCCTGGATCCCGACAGCTCCGGCACTGACCGTCCCCGGTGGCGTGGGCAGGTGGCTGTCACGTTCCCAGAGCAGGACAGGCACCCCTGGACACCGAGCACGGGGTGGGCCCGTGCCAGCTCGTGGCTTGGCACTGCTTGGTGAGCTTTGGCACCCTGTGGGGGCTGCGGGAGGGGCGTCCCCTCGGGATGCCGTGTCCCCCCACTGTGCATGGTTGGGCTCCCAGGGAAGGGTTGCAGGGCAGCCACGTAACTCAGGCACCCACCTGGCCTCCATCGTGCCCTGGGAGCCAGTCCTGCAGTCGGTGCCTTCCCATCCCTCCGGAATGTGTCCTGGCCGGAGCTGGGGCTCGGGGGTTTGCCCCCAGCCTCCTTTCAGCCCCCAGCTGGGGCTGTCCTGAGCACCACTGGGCGGGGCAGACGGGCAGGTGGATGCTGGAGGGGCTCAGCACTCTTCTCACAGGGCCCTTGACCCCCAGACCCATCCTGGAGCTCCCCAGCCCTGGCTCTGCCAGCTCTGGTTCAATCCCGGGGGCAGCGGTTCCAGCACTGCCCCGTGTCCCCTCATGGGAGGGGTCCGGAGGGCCTGTCCTGCTCCAGGACAGCACTGCCCACACCCCAGTGGGGCAGGGACCCCCCGCCCCTCGCTGGGGCTTTCCAAGGCTTCGTCCCAAGGCCCGGCTCCGGGCTGCGGTTGCTTTTTCCCTGGGTGTGCTGGGGTTTGGGGGTGCAGCGCTGGGAGCGCCCGGGCCGGGCTGGGCTGACCCAGGCGCGGGGGCTGCAAGTAACGTGGAATAAAAGCACCTCAAACCAGAGCCTCCTGCACTCTGTCACCTGTCCCGGGGTGCTCCACACTCCCAGTGGGAATGGGGGAACACTGCACCTGGGTGAGGATGGGGCTGGGATGCTCTGTGTTCCCAGTGGAACATGGGGGACCCTGTGTCCCACTGCTGTCTCCTGCACTCTGTCACCTCGGGTGGGGCTGGCTCTGTTCCCGATGGGAATGTGGGGACACTGCTCCTGCACGGTGCCACCTCTGCTCTGTCATCTGTGCCAAGATGCTCCGTGTTCCCAGCTGGAACAGGGGCACACAGTACCGTGCCTCCCGTGCTTTATCACCTCCAGCGGGAACCGGGGGACCCTGCTCCCCGGGGCCGTGCCACCTGCACTCCATCACCGCCGGGCCGGGACGGGCCGCTCCGCATTCCGCCGGGGCTGTGTGTCCGGGCTGTGTCCGCGGTCTGTTTGCAATCAGCCCCGGAGCCGCGTGCGGCCGGGCCCGGTGCCAGCCCCAGGCTGGAGCAGGGGGAGCGGGAGCGGCGGGAGCCAGAGCCGGGGAGCGCAGCCCGGCGAGCGGCCGCGGCAGCGGGACCGGGGAGGTGGCACCTGCCCTGGGGAGGGACAGCAGCCCCGGGGGACACGGGGACATGGCCCGGCTGCTGCTGCTCCTGCTCCTCGCGGCTCTGGGCTGCGCGGCCAGGCCGGGCCGGCGGCCGGCGCCGTGGGACGATGGAGCACTCGGTAATGACGGTAATTGCATTCCCACCCTCGGGACCCCTTCCCACCGCGGGTGGGCACGGGAAACGGCCCGGCTGTGGGGCCGGGCTCAGGGGCTGGGTGAGGCTCCTGCTCCTGGGGCCTGCTCGTGGTGCCAGCCCGGCCCCTCCAGCCCAGAGAGCCCCGGCGAGGGGCTGCGCCAACCTGACGCTGGTGCTGGACAACTGGAAATTCGCCATCACCTCCCAGCTGAGGAACCTGCTGCTGTCCGACCACCAGACCGTGCTGCCCGACTACGGCCGGTGAGGGGCCGCGGTCCCTGGGGGGATATTTGGGGTCCCTCGGGGATATCTGGAGATCCCTGCCCTCACGGGGCCGGGATCCGGGGGGATGTTTGGGGGTCCCGGGGGATTTCTGGGGGTCCCTGAGGGATTTCTGGGGGTCCCTGCCCTCACGGCGCCGTGCCCGCAGGATCCCGGCGCTCTCGGGGGCGCTGGACGAGCTGTACCGGGATTTCCGCGGCCTGAAGGAGCAGCTGGGCCGGCTCTCGGATCGCTTCGCCCACATCGAAGCCTCCGTGGAGCAGCTGAGCCGGGCCCGGGGCGCTGCAGCCCCCCCGCGCCAGGGAGGGGTCCCCCAAAACCCCCGGAGGGCCCCCGGGAGCCCGCAGTGAGCGACCCCCGCCCGGCCCCGGGGCTCAGCCAGGCTGGGGGACAGGGGCAGGGCTGGGGGGGCTCAGACCAGCCTGGCTGGGGGGACAGGGGCAGGGCTGGGGGGCTCAGACCGGCCAGGCTGGGGGACAGGGGCAGGGCTGGGGGGGCTCAGCCAGGCTGGGGGACAGGGGCAGGGTTGGGGGGGCTCAGACCAGCCTGGCTGGGGGGACAGGGGCAGGGCTGCGGGGCTCAGCCAGGCTGGGGGACAGGGGCAGGGCTGGGGGGGCTCAGACCGGCCTGACTGGGGGACAGGGGCAGGGCTGGGGGGCTCAGACTGGGGCGATCACTTTGGGGGGTGTTCAGAAAAACGGGGGGCAGAGACATCACTTGGGAAGGTTCAGGTTGGGGGGCTCAGGGTCATAATTTGGGGGGCTCAGGGTCATCGCTTGGGGGGCTCAAGATGAGGGGTTCAGGGTCATAACTTGGGAGGGTCTTAAGCCGGTGGGCTCAGGGTTATCGCTTGGGGGGTTCAGGGTCATCGCTTGGGGGGCTCAAGATGAGGGGCTCAGGGTCATCGCTTGGGGGGTCTCATCCAGATTTTTAGGGAGTTCATCCCCGTGGGTCAGGGTCAGCTCGGGGGGTCTCTGCCCCCTTCGGGGGTCGCACACGGCCCCTTTCTCTATCAATAAAGCCGCTGTCGCCAGCACCGCCTCGCTCCTTCCTCCCACCGTGCCGGGATGGGGGGGGTCACTCATGGGGTAGGGGTTCCTGCCCTCCCGGTACCGACCCCCGTGCCGGGATGGGGGGGTCACATGGGGGGGTGGGTCCACCCCTCCCGGTAGCGACCCCCGGGAGCCGCCCGCCCCGCGCCGCGCCGCTTTACGGCCTGTCGTAAACTCCCCCCCGCCCATTGCGGCGGCCGCCGCGCAGCCGTAAAGCGGAGCCGCCCGCGCCCCCCGCCCGGTACCCGCGGCCCCTCCGGGAGGGATTGGGGGGGGCGGGATGGGGGGGAGAGGGGCGGGGGTTTGGGTGCGGGGCTGTGGGCTGGGCGGGGGGTGGTCCGGGGTGGGGGCTGCCAGGGGAGCTGGGCTTGGGGGGGAGCTGGGGGGGTCTCAGTATTGGGGGGGGCTGTGGGACAGGGTCTGGGGTACAAGGACTGTGATGGGGGGTCGGGGGTGGGTCTGGGGTACACTGACTGTGATGTGGGGGGGTCGGGGGTGGGTCTGGGGGGTCTGGGCTACAAGGACTGTGATGTGGGGGGGTCTGGGGTACAAGGACTGTGATCTGGGTGGTCTGGGGTACAGTGACTATGATCTGGAGGGTCTGGGGTGCAAGGACTGTGATCTAGGGGGGTCTGGGGGGTCTGGGGTACAATGACTATGATCTGGGGTGGTCGGGAGGGTCTGGGGTACAATGACTGTGATGTGGGGGGGTCTAGGGTGGGTCAGGAGGGTCTGGGGTACGAGGACTGTGATGTGGGGGGGTCTGGGGGCTGTGGAGGTGCGAATGGGGGGCCTGAGGTTGATGTTTGGGAGGGGGCCGCTTGTGGGGCTGGGCCTGAGGATCTCATTCCGGGGGGAAGGGGCTGTGGGGCACAGGGGTCTGCAGGGCTGTGTCAGCACACACCGCCACTGCTCAGGGGTCCCGGCTCAGCCCCTCGGTGCCCCCTCCCCACGGCCCAGGCCGGCACCATGGCGCAGGTGGGGCACAGGGTGGATTACCTGGCCGGATTCTGCTGCCCGGTGGGGGGGCTGGTGGCGGGCAAGCCGCGGGTGCTGTGCCATGAGAACGAGATCTACCTCTCCAACGGCACCGAGTTCGTCTACGTGTACGACCAGGAGGGCAAAGTGCTCAAGGTGAGGGGCTTGGTGGGGTTAGGGGTTCACTGTGCCCCCCATCCCGTGGGGACACCCCATGCCCTATCCCTGGGTTCCCTCTGTCGGCATCCAACAAACAAACCCTACAAGCAGCACCCTTTGGGGTTTGTTGGGGTTTGGGGGTGCTGCCAGCTGGCCCCTCTCCCAGTCCTGTGGGACACACAGACCGCACAGGCTCGTTCCCCCCAGCACAGGGGCTTCTCTCCCCTCTCCCCCATGCCTGGCTGCTGTCCCTGCTGTCACAGCGCCCTGAGTGACACGCTGCTGCCTTTGTTAATTTGTTCTGATTACCATTTCTAAGAAATCCACCGCTGTACGAGCGGGATCTGCCTCCCACACTGCGCTCCCGCTCGGCAAAGTAGAGCACGTACCCTGCTCCCTGTTTTCCTTCCCCTCAGGGAGCGGGAATGACAGGCTGCCTCAGCCCCTCTCCCACCCCCCAGCCCGGGAACACCCAGCTGGGTGCTGCCCAGGGATCCCTTTGTCCCTGGAAACCGCTATGGATCCCCCTCTGCAGGGAGCCTCCTTGTCCCTGCCGCCCCCACGGGTGCCGTGGGAGGTGACATTTGGTTGTGTCCCCCCTGCCAGGCTGTGTTCCGCTGCCCTGACCAGGTGTGGCACGTGGAGCTGCTGCCCCAGCCCCGGCAGCTCTACATCCTGTGCGCCCACAGCGGGATCTACTGCGTGTCCCTGGAGCAGCAGAGCAGGTGAGCAGGGGTGACCCCATCCCTGGGGAACGTCAGGCTCTGGATCCCTCTCTGCCGCTGCTAAAAGCTCTCCTGCAGGAGCTCACTTCCCAGGGCCGGGCAAAGAGGCGGCCAAGGCACACACTGGCTTCTCCCCACGGCTTGGCTCAGAGCTCTTCCCTGTTTTCCCAAAGGTTAATGGAGCAGACGGACGGCGACGGCCAAGAAAGCAACGGCCCTTCCGGCGTCTTCCCGGTGGAAGCGGACGCCTGCATCTTCCCCGACGCCAGCCTGAGCATGTTCACCCTGCTCAGCACCTTCGTCATCACGCTGGCCCAGGACGAGGGCAAGTGGTGGATGCGGCTGCACGAGCTGCCGCGCCCGGAGCAGGACGGGCCCCCGTACCGGCAGGTCAGCCAGGTGGAGTTCTGCCCCGGGAGCCCTCCCGGGGACGGCGCGGGGACGCGCGCCCTCCTGCTTCCTGCCCGTGCTGTGCTGCGCGGCCGCGCCCGGCACCCAGGGGCTCTGGTGCTCGGGGGGCTTCGTGCTGGAGGAGCCCCTCTTCAGCCTCCTCTTCGGCATCGACGTGGCCATGCTGGAGTCGCCCATGATCCTGTGCGGCTTCCCGGACGGGCAGCTCTGCTCCGTGCCCCTCAAAGCCCTCAGCTCCTCGCCCGCGGCCGACGGCTGCCGTGACGTGTCCACACCAGCACCGCCTGTGAAGATCCTGCACCACCTGGAGCCCGCCCATCGTTCATCAGGCGCTCTGCGCACCGGCGCCGCAGACGATTTACGACAATAGACGCGCGCCCGACACCCGGGCGCCAGCGGCGAGCCCGGCTGTGACTGCGTGGTGGCCGTGGGCCACTACGGGAAGATGGTGGCGGTGAAGGCGGATCAGCGGGAGGAGGCCACGGTGCCCGAGCTCAGGGAGTATTACCTGCGGGGACCCATCCTGTGCGCGGCCTGCGGCAGCGGCTCCCGCATGTACTACAGCACCCACTCCGACATCTCCGCCGTCGACCTGGACTGGGCGGGCGACGCCTCGGACCCCGAGGACACGGAGAGCGGCGCCGGCGTGCTGCCCCCCGTGCTGTCCCCGGCCAGCCTGAGTATCTGTAGCGTGGTGGCACTTTCCTTGTCCTCTCGGGCCTCGGAAGGTACTGGGGGCAGCAGGGTGGGGTCTCACCTCTCCTCTATCCAGCTCCACATGGGTTGGGTGGGGCTCCATCTTTCATCCTTGTTGGCTCGCCTTGGTTTTGTAAGTTGTTCTTGTGCATTGTGATTTCCTGCTCGTCCCTGCTCATTTGTAAGTTGTTCTCATGCATTGTGATTTTCCTGCTCGTCCCTGCTCATTCCCAGTCCCTCAGCTTGGCATTGCAGGAGCTGGCCAGCCCTGGCAGCTGTGGGCTCCCTGCATGGGGCAGCCTGGGACAGCCTCAAGGCAGCTCAGATCAGGCTCCCTCCAAAAAGGGGGTGTTCAGCATGCCTCTGGCCTGGCTGCCCACAGAGCCTGTGCCACCAGCAGGTCCCCTGTATGGCAGCTGGGTGCTGCTGTCCTTGGCTGGGGAGTGGCAGGCCCAGGGTGGTGTCCCCTCTCAGGGGTCTGTGTGTGAGCGGGGTGTGCTGTGGTGATCCATGTCTGTCTCCATCACATCCCACTTCCTTGGGGAGGCCAAGGTGCCATGCTGCTCCCTGTGCCCCCCACCTCAGCCATCCGGGAAGGCCCTGCTCCCTTCCTGGCCCCTGGCCCACCCCGGCTGTGCCCGCAGGGGAGTCGGAGCTGTTGGCCCTGTCGGCCAAGGGCCGCCTCGTGTCCTGTGGGCTGTGCAGCCCCGAGGAGCCGGACGTGGAGCTGACCCCCGCTGAGATCGGCCGGAGGATCAAGGAGCTGCTGTCGGGCATAGGGGACACCTCAGAGAGGTAAAGGTGGCACCAAGCTTGGGGTTGTGCAGGTCATTGCCAGTAATTAATTATGGTTTGGGTAAGAGAGACCTTAAAGCTCATCCCGTTCCACCCCCATGGGCAGGGACACCTTCCACTATCCCAGGGTGCTCCAAGCCCTGCCCAACCTAGCCTAGGACATTTCCAGAGATCCAGGGACAGCCACAGCTTCTCTGGGCACCCTGTGCCAAGGCCTGCCCACCCTCAGAGAGAACAATTCCTTCCCAATATCCCATCTAACCCTGCCCTCTGGCAGTGGGAAGCCGTTCCTCTTTATCCCTCACTCCAGGCCCTTGTCCAAAGTACCTCTCCAGCTCCCTTGGAGCCCCTTTAGGCACTGCCAGGGGCCCTAATGGCTCTCTGGAGCCTTTTTTTCTCCAGGCTGAACACCCCCATCTCTCCTCGAGCTTTTCTCTTGGAAGACTGCTCCAGCATTTACCTTTCCTGGCTGGGAAGCCCCCCCAGGCTCGATAATATAAAACCAGTGTTTGAGGGCAGCCCCCTCCCATGGCACAGCCACCCCCGGCGCTGTGGGCGGGCTGGCAGCGGCAGCCATGGCAGCAGAAGGTGGCACAGGCAGGGTGCCAGGCGCCTGCCACGCGTGCCAAGCCGGCAGTGACAGGCAGGGCAGGCACATGCCTTCATCCTCCGTGGCTGGCTGAGCGTGGCGAGGGGCTGTGGGTGAGCCCCCCTCCATCCACAGTGGGGATTCCTGAGGTCTGGCTGTCCAGAGCCGCTCCACAGGCTCAGCTCTGATGGGAGCGTGGATCTGTGGCTGCCATGGCAGAGAAGCTGGGGGTTTCCCGTGGTGGGATCACGCCAGGAGCAGCTCAGCTTGGCGGCACAGCGCCATCCTGGTGTCCCTCCTGTTGTTTCATGCCTGCCACACTGTCCTTGCAGAGTGTCCTTCCTGAAGAAGGCCGTGGACCAGAGGAACCGAGCCCTGGCCAGCCTGAACCAGGTGATGAACGTGAGCGCGGCGCTGCTCTCCAGCCAGGAGGGCCACAAGCCCATCGCCTGCACCGTCACTGCCAACTGGAGCTGCCTCCTGCTCCAGGACACCGTCACCATCTCCTGCTTGCTGGAAAACTGCAGCGAGTACAGCCTGGAGGAGGGCTGGACCCTCTGTGTCCAGCTCCTGGCCAGCCCCTGTGCCTTAGAGGAGGAATCCATGGATTCGGCCACCACCTTCACCTTCCCCATTGACCAGCTGCTCCCTGGCAACAAGCGGGAGCTGACGCTGCCCCTCGGCCCCGCTGCCGACACCAAGCTGGACCTGCCTCTGACCATCTCCTGTGCCCTCTACTACAGTTTGAGGGATATTTTGGGCAGTGGCTCCGACTCCTCCGAGGACCTGGATGACTTCCTGCCCGACGACTCGCCCCTGCTGTCCCCGGACAGGGAGGGGATCTGCCTGCCCCTCAGCCAATGCACCATTGACATGCTCCAGTGCCTCCGTTTCGGGAGCAGCCCCCCCGGGCCCAGCGCCCCCCCTGCCCCCTCAGACCCTGTGGAGACCTTCCTCAAAGTGTCCCGGGAACAGACTGGACCCGAGGAGGGGAAAACCCCGGCAGAGGAGAGCCTGCCCCCCTCGGCAGCGTCCATCCGGGTGTCCTCGGAGCTGCTGAAAAGTGCTCTCAAAACCTCGGAAACAGGTGGGTCCCTGGAGAGGGGCATCCCGCCAGTCATAGGGGCTCCTGGGGCAGGGGCGCTGGCAGGGTGGCACTGTCACAGCCTCTCCCTTGGGCACAGAGGGCTGTGTGACCCCACTGACCCCACCACAGCCTTGGCACACGTGGCAGTGGCACAACTCTGCATGTCCCAATGTTGGGGGGGTCCTGTGTTACTCCTGCCCCCTCAGGGACTGTCTCAGGCACACGCTGGCAGCAGTGTCACATCTCTGCTCTGTCCTTTGGTCCCCAGATGTCTCACTTTGCTGTGCCACCCTGCGCTGGCTGCTGGCCGAGAACCCCGGGGCCGAGGCGCTGAGCAGCACGGAGGTGGCATCGGTGTGTGGCACGGCACCCGACGGTGCCCACGTCCAGCTGCTCGTCAGAGAGGCAAGGAATGGGTTAGCCCTGAGCCAAGGAATGGGTCAGCCTGCAGGGAAGCTCCATCCCACAAAGCCAGCTCCTTCCTGGAGCCAGGGAGACGAGTGGGTGCACGGCCATGCCATTGTGACCCCTCCTCTGGGCTGCACAGGCAGCATTCCCTGTCCATTCTCCCAGCCCTGGCCTTCCCAAAGGCTGTGGTCATTTCCCTCCCTCTCCACGATTTGGGTTGTAATTCCACCCCATGCAAAATTCCCCTCTAAGGGCACAGGGAAAACAGCGATTTCTGCCCAGCTCTCCTGCCTGTCTCTCCACCTGAGGGGCCCCCAGGAGCCTGGCACAGGTGGATTTGCACCTGAGAGCTCAGATGTCCCCAGGGTGATGAGTGACAGTGTTTGTTCTGCCAGGACTCACCTGGTAGCACCGGGCTGGGGACAACTGCTCCTGGGAGGGTGGGAGGGTTTGGGGGCGTCTGGAGCCTTCTGGGGAGCCTGGTGCCAGCAAGGGTGGCAGTGACACTGCTCTCGCTGTCCAGGTGGCCATGAATGACCTGAGCCCTGCAGGTCCCATCCAGGCTGTGGAGATCCTGATGGAGAGCCCGTCCCTGGCCCACATGTGCAGGACACACCACGCCGTCATCCGGCGCATACAGGTACCCCCCTGGGCGAGGGGCACCCCAAGAGACCCCAAACCCCCTGGAATGGAGCCTGGGGTGCTGTGTGTGACAGTCCAGCACCAGCACCTGGGGGTCCCACATGTGGGGTTTGGGCTGCCCTGAGATTGGGGCTCCCCAGGGCTCAGACTCCCTGAGACTGAGAATTCCCAAGGCTGGGGCTCCCAGGATCTGGAGGCTGCTGGAGCTGTGGCTCCCGAGGCTGGGACTCCCAGAGCTGGGGATCCCTGGGGCTGGAGTCCCTGGAATTGGGGTCCCAGGGGCTGGGGGTCCCAGGGGCTGGGGCTCCTGGGATTGGGGTCCCTGGGGCTGGGGGTCCCTGGGGTTGGGGCTCCTGGAATTGGGATCCCAAGGGCTGGGGGTCCCAGGGGCTGGGTGCTGCCAGCTCCCCCAGCACCCTCCCTGCCTCCCTCCCTGCCTGGCACAGGCGCTGGTGCTGGAGCAGGCGGCGCAGGGCTCGGGCCCCCCCGACCTCCGCATGCAGTACCTGCGTCAGATCCAGGCCAACCACGAGGTGAGCCCCCCGATCCCGTCCCTGCCCGTGCGGCCTCACCAGCAGCCCTCACCCCCCTGCCCCGCTCCCGCAGATGCTGCTGAAGGAGGCTCAGACCCTCCGGGACCAGCCGCCCCTGGGCGGGGATGGGGCTGAGGGCTCGGCCACGGCCACCGAGAAGCTCCTGAACATCTACCGGCAGCTGCGGAACCCCAGCCTGTCCCTGGAGCGGGGCGGGCCCCCGCCGGCCTGGGGTCCCAGGGGCTGGGGTCCCTCCCTGGGATTGGGGTCCCTGGGGCTGGGGAGGTTGGGGCTCCTGGTTGGGATCCCAAGGGGCTGGGGGTCCCCCAGCACCCTCCCCCCTCCCCCTCCCCCTGCCTGGCACACCTGGAGCAGGCGGAGGGCTGGGCCCCCACCTCCGCATGCAGGCAGGCCAGATCCAGGCGAGGTGAGCCCCGATCCGTCCCTGCCCGTGCGGCCTCACCAGCAGCTCAGCCCCCTCCGCAGTGCTGCTGAAGGAGGCTCAGACCCTCGTATTGAGGCGGGCTGAGGGGCTCACCGGGGACCCACCGGGCTGAACAGTGGCAGCTGCAGGGCCTCCTGGGCTGGCCCAAACCCGCCCTGGGGCCGGAAACCCCCCCTCACCCGGCCAGGCAGGGGCGGGCCCCGGGCCGGGCAGTGTCTGTGCGTGTCTTGTGGATCCGTGGTAGTGGTAGCTCCTGGCTGGCCCAGCCCTGCCCCGCCGCCCCCGGAGCCGGCCAGGGCAACCCCGGGGCCGCTGGGCTGGCGTGCCGAGCGGGGCGGCCGCGGACCTCGCCCCAGGCCGCCTTCAGGATCAGGACAAACAGGGTGCTGTGCCCGGGGGAGCCCCGTTTTCTGCTGGGCAGGGGAGGGGGTCTCCGCTCCCCCGTTGTTTCTATAAATGATCTCGTATCTCCATGCTGGTGCGGCGTGGTCCGGCCCCGGCCCCTCCCGCACCTCTCCACTGTCTGTAACTCTGTCGTCTGCCATGAAAACGATCCTGTTGCTCACCCCGTGCCTGGCTCTGTTCCTTTCCATCCTCCCGGAGGGTCCTGGCAGCTCTCGGGGTGGGGGTCTTCCCTGCCACCCCCTGTTCCCCTAGCCTGGCAGAGGAGCAACCCCCTCGGGCTCCTGCCTGCAGTGGCTTTGCTGACCCCCCCATCCCGTGTGGCACCCTGGGGGTCCCTGCGTCCCCCTGGCCCCCGGATCAGGCCCCTTCCACGGGCTCTGTGCGCTCCTGGGAGGGAGGCAGGGCTAGATCTCCATGGCAAGGAGGACGCGGTGGTGCCTCGGGGTGATCCAGGTGACTTTAATGCCGTGAGTCGCGGGGCGGGGACACAACTGCCACCGCCCCGCTTTGCCAGGGACAGGGACAGGGACGGGGGGGGCTCCGGGGGTGGGTCAGTACTCCCAGAGCGTGGCCCGCAGCACGGACTCGCTGTCGGCACGCAGGGTCCCCGCGGGGTCCCCGCGCAGGTACCGCCCGTTCTTCCCTTTGATGGCCACGCGGCCGCGCTCCCGGAACTCGAAGAAGAAATCCTCGGACAGGTCCCCGTCGCTGCACACCGAGCCGCTGCTCGCCACGTACCAGTACTTGCCCCCCTGGCCTGCGGGGAGCCCCGGGGGTGTCAGTGCGGGCCGGCCGGACCCCCAGGGCCACCCCACAGCCCCCCCAGCCCACCCACCTTGGATCTGGTAGGCGCCGTCGCTGAAGGTGATGTGGAAGACGTCGTAGACGGAGCGGTTGGAGTCGAGCAGGTTGGAGCCCCGGTGGTAGCAGACGAAGCCGTGCTCCCCCCGCAGCACCAGCATGGGCCGGTTGATCAGCTTCAGAGTGAACTCCTCGTCCTCCCCTGCGCAGCACGCAGCCCTCAGCACCCCGGGGTACCCCCCGTCCCCCCCGTGCCCCCCAGCACTCACCCACGGTGTCGCTGACAGCCGCCAGCTGCCCGTTCCTCTTGGTGCAGACGTAGCGGCCGTTGCTGGCGCGCAGGGCCACGCGCCGCCCGCGCCACTCGATGTCAAACATGGTGTTGGCAGCGCTGGTGGCAGAGGGACAGCGTGAATCAGGGCTGCCTGTGTCCCCCCCCAAAAACCATCTCCGAACCCCACGCTGCAGCCTCACTCACATTTCGGTGGCCACGGCCTGGATGCCCCCATGGGCCACCAGGGTCCAGTAGCTGCCGGTGTTGGTGTGGAGGCTGCACTTGTTGGTGTCACGGTCGATCTGCAGCTGGAAGGTCTCGTGGTTCAGCTCCTCGTCCTGGTTTGCTGAGACATTCACACCTGGGGGGAGAGTGGGTGTTGGTGCTGGTCCTGCTCTGGACGTGAGCACTGGTCACACTCCAGCCATCGGCGGCACTCCTGGTCCAGCAGCTGGCACTGGTTCCTCTCTGACTGCCACCACTGGTCCTGTCCTGGCCCTGGGCAGCAGCCTCAAGTCTGGCCATGGTCACCGATCCCACTTTGGCACTAGTTGGCACCAGTCCTACTCCAGTCATCATCAGTGACCCCACTGTGGCCATTGTCACCAATCCCAGCCCAGCCACAGGCACTGATCCCACTGAGCCATTGTCACCAGTTCCACTCAGGCCATCAGGAGCGATTCCAGCCCAGCCCATTGTCACTGTCCCATTCCAGCCATTGGCACCCATCCTGTTCCAGCCATGGGTATCGGTTCCACTCTGTTGGCTCCTGTCACCAAAGCCACTCTGTCCACGGTCACTGATCCTGCTGTGGCCATTGGCAGCGTTCCTGCTCTGGCCAGCAGGGCCAATCCCTTTCCAGCCATTGTCCCACCCCACCCATCACCGCTGCTGCCCCACGGCCACCCTCCCCCTGCCCCCAAATCCTCCTGCGAACAATTGTGCTAATTGGGCTGGTTAATCAGCTTGTCACCGCCGTGTCCATCTGGTCACAAACCCCTATTTATAGCTGGTCCCCCTCGTCACCCGGCACTAAGCTGCTTGGCACAGGGGTGGCACCGTCCCTGGGGGGCACTTGGGGGCGAGTGGGGTCCCTTGGGTCTCCAGCGAGGAGTTCTGCTCACCTGTGGTCACATCTGCTGGCTCTACACACGTGTGTGCACGCAGGGCATCGTGTGTGGCGTGCACAGGCACACGTGTGACCCTGTGGATGCTGCACAGAGTGACACACCTGTGTGTGTGTGTGTGTGTGTGTGTGTGTGTGTGTGTGTGTGTGCACGTACACACCTGTGCACACCCACGGCCCTGCACGTGTTCACACACACACAGCCCTGTGCACGCCCACAGAGCCCTGCACATGCACACACGTGTGTACACACACACCCACGCCTTCCCCCCCCAGCTGCTCCCACTCCATCCCCACTGACCTCCGCCCCCCCATGCAGACAGGACCCCGTGTCCCTCTCCAGCAGCCAGGCTGGGGTCCCCCATGTCCCCAAGATGTGGCTGGAGGAGGCAGGCACAGCGCTGGGGGATTGCTGCTGTGGGGTCTGCCCCAGGGTGGGGGTCCCAGGGGTGCTCCCACAGAGCTGTGGGGGTCCCTGGGTGGGCAGGGAGCAGGCAGGGGGTGTGGGGAGCTCTTACCCTGCCGGATGGAGACGTATCTGCCATTGGCCGCCGTGAACACCACCTGGGGGTGACTCTCCTCCAGGTCAAAGAGTTCATCTTTGCCCGGCTTGGAGCTGCGGCCGGATTTGAGGGTGCCGGTGGGTCCGGTGGGCGCCAGGTACTTCCCGTCGCAGTCCTTGAACGCCAGCTTGCCCGCCTTGAACTCGAGGGTGTATCCGGTGCCAGCGCTGGGCTCGGGCACCAGGGTGCCATCGCAGCGCAGGTAGCGCTCGTCGGCCGTGCGCAGGCTGTACTTCTTGTCCTGGAAGCAGAGCGTGATGAGCGCGTCCACCCCCCAGGGCAGGTTGCTGTCGGTGGCGATCTCGTCCTCGTGGGCGCTCAGGTGGGCGTAGCGGCGGCGGCTGACGCTCAGCAGGTTGGCCTGGGGGTGCATGGCCAGGTGCACGGTCCAGAGCTCGCCCTCGGTCACGCTGGGGGCGAAGCAGGACAGCCGGTCCTCGCGGCCGCCGAAGAAGCGCCGGTGCGGGGCCGACTGCAGCGCCCAGCGCCCGTCCGACTGCGTGATGATGCTGAAGCCTTCGTCCCGGCCCGGCTGCTCCGCCTCGCAGCGCACCTTGCCGTCCTTGTCGGCGCCCAGGTAGCGGCCCAGGTGGCTCTTGAGGAAGACGATGGAGCTGTCGGCTTCATCCTGCTCCAGCGTCCAGATCTGCTTGCGCTTGAGGCTGGGCGCCGAGGCGTTCACCTTGTAGCCGAAGCTCTCCGCCGTCAGGTACCGGCTCTCGCAGTTGATCAACCCGAACTGGATCTTCAGCACCTGGTGGATCCCATTCGTTGGCATCTTCCGCCGAGGCGGGGCGGCCCCCGGGGGCCGGCGGGGGCTCCCCGGCGCTGCCGAGCCCGGGCGTCGCGGCGGGGCCGGACGGAGCGCCCGCGGCAGGGGCGGCTGCGCTGCCCCGGACCCACGGAGCGGGACGGGGCCCCGCGGCGGCTGAGACGCGTTCGGTTACCCGCAGGCGGGATCAGAGACCGGCCGGCTTGCGATGGGCACCGGGGGCGCCCGGGCGAGGGGGCACCGCGGCAGCCCCCGGCCACGCCACCGTCCCTCGCCGCGGCCCCGTCCTGCTGTGGCGGAGCCGCGGGTGGAAAACTTGGGTGGGAACCCGATCCGGGCCGGCGTATCCGTTCCGATCCCGGCGGGTTAAGGTTACCGGCCCCTCTGATTCAGCAGCGGGTCACCTCCAGCCGCGCCGCCTCCCGGCCAGCCCCTAAGCGCCTTTTCCAATTAGCCAGGCATTTTGATTAGCGTAAACCTTTTATCCTGCTTTGGGGCCCTTGGCCTCCATCTGTCCTGCGGCCCCAAATCCCTCCTGCAGCTGTGGATCGGGGTCACGGACGCCCCCGAGGGGCGTGGGCTCCTTCGGGGCTGCGCCCGCCCGGAGCTCATGGCAGAGATGAGGGTCCGGCCCTTGGGGGGACAGGAGGGCATGGGGGCGTGGGGGGCAGCAGGGCACAGCGGGGTAGGGGACAGTCCCCACTGCAACCCCAGCCCTGCGGGGACCCCCGGCCTCGCCCACGCTCCACTGGGGGACACACGGGGACGGGTCTGTCAGCACCCGGGCCCCCCGAAACGCCCGGACCCCCGTGCCGGGGTCTGGCCGTGCCGTGGCGGTGCCGCTCCGGCTCCCGCCGCCGTCCCCCCGGCCCTGCGGCTCCGGTGTCAGCCCGGTGCCCGGTTATTGTTCCCGCAAAGGGCCCCAGCTTTGGTTGCTCATGACTTTTTCATGCCGGGCTGGCGCTGCCCGCGCCGGGGGGTGCCGAGGCCCCCCGAGCCGCGACACCCGAGCCGCGCCCGCCCGGCCGCGGTAACTGACCCCCGAAACGGAGCCGGCTCGGCTTTCGGGCCCCGCCGAGGGGGGAATAAGTGGGTCAGGGTCCTGGGGGGCCGGGGGGGCCCGCGCGGCTCTCGGTGGGTGCCGCCGGCACCTGCCCGGCAGCGCGGCCGGGAGCGGCATTTATACATCCCGGCCCCCCCGCCAGCCCCGGCGGGGTCAGGTTCCTCTCGGGGGGGCCCTGGGCGCTGTCCCACAGGCACAGCGTGTCCCTGCGCCCCCCCGGCCTGGGGACAGACCGACCCCTCCCCACTGAGGGCTGCTGGGACCGGACGTGCTTGTGGCAACCCCTCTGGGCACCGCACGGGGCTGGGGTGGGCGACCCCTCCGGGTGGGTGTCCCCTCCGGGTGGGTGTCCCCTCGGGGTGGGTGTCCCCTCCGGGTGGGTGTCCCATCGGGATGGGCGACATCTCGGGGTGGGTGTCCCCTCTTGGTGGGGGTCCCCTCGGGGTGGGTGTCCCCTCGGGGTGGGTGTCCCCTCGGGGTGGGTGTCCCCTCCGGGTGGGTGTCCCCTCGATTTCCACCCAACACAGGAGGAAAATGGGGGTGCTGGGCCGCCAGAGGGGGTGCCCAGCCCACAGCCCTGGTGGGGGGCTGGCAGAGGGGAAGGGGGGTTCAGCTGTGCCCCACACGCCCGGGGGGGTCAGGCAGGGTGTTGGGGGCCGTGGTTGGGGTCAGAGGGTGTCGGGGCGCTGAGGGGGGAGCCCCTCCTGGTGTCCATGCAGGGAGGGGTCCGGGGGGGCTGCTGGGGGACCCAGTCCTGGCAGGGAGCTGCAGAGGGACGGGGGGGCTCAACCGTGCCCCAGCAGCCCGGGGGTGCCGGGGCAGGGGCTCGGGGGGTCCGGTGGGGGATCAGGGGGAGAATCGGGAATGTGGGAGGTGGGACCCGCCCCTCACCATCCATCCCATCACCATCCCATCACTCCGCCCCTGCGCACGGGCAGCGGGGGGACGGACGGACGGACGGACGGACAGACACCCGGCGGCGGGGCGTGCCGGGGGTGGTGCCTTCCTCCTCCTCCTCCTCCTCTTCCTCCTCCTCCTCCTCCTCTTCCTCCTCCTGCTCCTCCCGCCCCTGCCCGGCCCTGCCCGGCCCTGCCCTCCCTGAGTCACGGCGGGGGCGGCCCCGGGGCCGTGTCCGGGCGGGGGGCGCGCCCGGGATGTCCCCGGGGGTCCCGAGGGGTGCGGGTGTCACCTGCGCAGCCCCCCCAGCCAGACCCCACCCCGGGGCCCTCCATGTCCCACCACGGCCCGGCTCGGGGACACGGGACCCTCCAGGACCTTTGTCACCCCCCCGAGGCCATCCCGAGCCGCTGTCCTCTGTGCCCCCCGACAGTGCCCGTGTCACCC